>CAUYUJ010004014.1:344360-361860 GCA_963575745.1 Prorocentrum cordatum
TACATCGCATGCTGGAACAGCTTGCAGCGGGCGTGCAATGCCGCCGCCCTGCTCTGGCCCATCTCTGCACGCGCCTGGCGGCGCAGGCGCCGCGCCAAGGTACGTGTACGCGTCGACGTCCAGCCACCAGATGGATGACATCATGGCCTCTAGGCGCGCCCGACCGGCGCGGAGGGCCACCCGTAGCCAGGCTCGCTTGAGCCAAAATGGCTTGAGCCAAAATGGCTATGGGGAGGGAGGGAGGAGGGAGGGAGGGAGGGAGGGAGGGAGGAGGAGGAGAGGAGGAGGAGGCGGAGGAGGAGGAGGAGGAGGAGAAGGAGGAGGAGGAGGAGGGAGAAGGTGGAGGAGTGAGGAGGAGCGTGGAGGTGGAGGTTGGAGCAGGAGGGGGAGGAGGAGGAGGGGGAGGAGGAGGGGAGGAGGGGGGAGGAGGAGGAGGAGGGAGGAGGAGGAGGAGGAGGAGGAGGAGGAGGAGGAGGAGGAGGAGGAGGAGGAGTTGAAGGAGGAGGAGGAGGGGGAGGAGGAGGAGGAGTAGGACAGGGGGGTGGCGGGAGAAGGAGGACTTGGAGGAGGTTGAGGAGGGAGGAGGAGGAGGAGGAGGAGAGGAGGAGAAGGAGAGGAGAGGAGGAGGAGGAAGGAGGAGGAAGGAGGAGGGGGAGGAGGGTGGCCGAAGAGAGGGCTCCGGCGGCGCCCGAAGCCTCGATCCTCGAGCCTTGGGTTCGGAGTCCGCAGAGTGAGCAGGAGGAGGAGGAGGAGGAGGAGGAGGAGGAGGAGGAGGAGGAGGGGGAGAAGGTTTTTCTACATGTTCAGCCTTTCGACATTTTCGGCCTCCAGGGGCCATTTTGGGAACCAGGAAGCCGCGCGGGGTTCCGGAACCGCGCGGGGACCCTGCCAGACGTGTGGGGAGTGAAAGCGTATTTGGGTGGCGACCCCTCCCGGGACCCCCCCCCCCCCCCCGCCGGGAGAGTAGGGACAAAGGGAAGGGGCTTCCTTTTGACGTGGTTACGACATGGGTCGATTTCCCTCAAGCCCGCTAGAGCACTGCAACGACGACGACGACGAACGGCACAGCCCCTCACACACGCCGACAGGGTCGGCGGATTTCATTACGTCCCTGCCCCACCCCCTGGGCCGCGCACATGCCGCAGGCCATGATTTGCACCCCGCCCCCTGGGGCCCCCCTCTTGGCCGCCCCCGAGATTTGCAAGCCCGCGCCCAAACTCATGGGCTTTTGTTTTTCAGGCGATCGGCCACAAACCGGCAGGTCACAGCGACCAACGGGTCCCTCGGTCGTTTGCCGTGCACGGCATCAGCAGCAAGAAGTTGCTCGATGTCGCAATTGGAGGTGTTTCCTTTCCTCGTACTGGGAGGTTACATTCGACCTGATCTTCCCTCCCACCTCTTCGGATGCAACTCTTGGGAGGTCAAATTCTGACTTTGCCCTGGTCCGACATCAGGCTGAATCTAGCTTAACCCCGCTTGATGCGGCTTAATCCCGTTGACTCTGCGGCCTACTCCGGCGTAGCAGCCCCCCAATGGGGCGTAATCCTCCTCAGTCTTGCGGGCAAAGTCCTCCCGGCAGTTGCCTCCCAACACCTCCTCCTTGTTCCTCCCTGCTCTTCCCTCCCTCTGCTCTTCTTCCCGAGGCTGGCCAGGAGGGCCCCCCCCCCCGCCAGGACCCGCAGCCGCCGGCAGACTGGCACAAGGCCGCTTGGGCGGCCGCCTCATCTGCTGCCGCCGCACCTCCCAGCGGAGCCCAGAAGCGTCCTCGCCAGAAAGAGGAGGAGGAGGAGGAGGAGGAGGAGGAAGATCGCGTGAGGAGGGAGTGATGGGGGAGGGGTGGGTGGAGGCAGAATTGAGGGGGACGATCGAGGGAGGAGGGAGGAGGAGGTGGAGGTGGTCAAGGGAGGTGGAGGAGGGAGGGGAGAGGGAGAAGGGAGGGGAGAGGGAGAGTTGAAGGGAAGGAGGAGGAGGAGGAGGAGCAGGAGGAGGAGGACTAGGACCCAGGATCGACGTGCTCGCCGTCTTGTCGATCCTGCTGCTTGCTCGGGGGGGGGGGGGCCCAGGGGCCCGCGTGAAGGGCCTCCGCAGGCCTGCCGGGGAGCTCCGTGGACCTCGCGGGGGCGTCGCGGAGGACCCCCCTTCGGACGCCTGCTGGCGGGGTCCGCGACGGCATCTGGCCGAGTGTGGATGGCGTTGATCTTGGCATCGCTCGGACGTGTGCGTTTTTTCCTCGGCGGGGACAATCGAGGAGCATCCTCGATCATCTGGCGAAACAGCCACGCACGAGACCGAAAAAAACACGGGGAATGGACGTCCGAGCGATGGCGAGTGATCGGGGGTGGATAGACTTTTTGAGGGTCGGGGACGTCGTCGGGGTGGTGTGGTGTATACTTGTGTTGTATCCGTTCCCAGGGGAAACAAAGAAAAATGCATGCACCAGGGTCCGTATACACCAGGATCCGTTTAATTGTGCAAGTGTCAGTGCAGGGCCGGCAAAAAGCGTCTGTAGATAGAGTTCAGTTCCCAACCTCATCTTTCGGAGGTTGATAGACCTCCTGCCTTGACGCGTCGATTCAGGAACTGGTCGTTTTCGGTTCGCGAGGGGGTGTCGCGGCCGTCATGTTTGTGGGTCCGGGTCCGTCGGTGTCGGTCCCGGGCCGTTTTCACCAAGGGGAGGTGTACTGAAGGGAGGTTTGTCCACCGCCGAGTTTACACAGTGGGGACCCATGCCAAGAAACACCCTGCTTGCCTCCAGGGTGCCCTGGGTTTCTCTGGTTTCGATGGCTTCGCTATGGAAAGCGTGACGTTCCCACACCCGAAAGCGATCGACGTCCTGGGGTCTCAGGGTTGGGTTTCTTGCCCAAGGTCTCTTGTGGACTGGCCTCCGCTGTAAGCAGCTATCGCCGGCTTCGTAGGATACGCCTCCTAAGGGCATAGCCCCGTGGGAGGTTCACGAAAGGGAGGTCTGTCCACCGCCGAATCCTGCTGCTCCGCCCCAGCCGTCCCCGGGCCCAGGCTCGCGGGCGAGAGCCCCCTGCGATCGTGCAGCCGAGCCCCCGACCACCGCCGTGCCGCTGCGGCCCCCCTCCCTCCGCCTCCTCCCTCGCCTCCGACGCCTCGGCACCACTGCTTGGCATCGCTCGGACGTGTGCACGGTTTATCTCAGAGCGTGAATCACCTACCCCGCTCTCGCTTCCAGGCATAACCAAGTCATAGCACGCGCCTCCTCGTCAAGCGGCCTAACCAGTGCAGGCCGTAGTGTGGCATCGCTTGGTACTTCTTGGAAGCGAGGGTGGTCAAAAGCGAGGCACGTCTGTTTGCCCCCTTTATTATCGGCGAGGAGCAGCGAGGAGCATCCTGGACCATCGTGCACCACGTGCATGCACGAGGTCGACAAAAGTGCACGGGGAAGTTGGACGCCCGAGCGATGGCCAGCCCGTGCCCGTCGCCCTCGACCCCGCCTCCCTCCTCCCCTCCGCCCCCGCGCCACGCGCCGCAGCCCCCGACGGCTCAGGTTCCCGAGGGCCCGAGCGCCGCGGGCCTCCATAACCGAACTCGGACCCTCCAGTCGACCCTGACCTTCCAGAGAGCTATTTTTTAGCACTGGGGGCCTAAAAACCTAAAACACTGAGCGAAACAGCCTAAAACCAAGACGTAGAATAGCTTCGGGATAGGTTTTTAAGTCGCGTGCTATGTTTTAGCCCTCTTGGAAGGTCAGGGGAGGGAGGACGCACGGCGCACGGGCGCCACCAGCTCTAGGAGGCCCGCGCGGCTCTCCTGCATCGGCCTGCGACCCCCCCCCTCTCCCTCGCGCGCGCGCGCGAGGGGCGGCGCGCCGGAGGCGCGCGCGAGGGCAGGGCGGTGCAGCGCCGATGCGAGAGGCCCGTGCGGGCGCCTCCGATCGGTCGTGCTCCTGTGTATCAGCCTCGAGCGTGTCCCTATCCCTAAGATTGACACGCCAAAAGGCGATGACAATCTTAGGGATCCGCCCTCAAAAAATAAGGGAATCCCTGAGAGTGGCATCGTGATGAGGGGGTGCCCAGCATAGGGATAGGGATATGTTCCGGGCTGGTAACCTGTGCCGTGTTGCGCCTCTGCTCCCAGCCCCCGTGGCCGCCCGGGCCCCCCGAGGACCGGCGTGGGGGGGGGCAGCGGCAGCGGCGGGGGGGCGAGCGGCAGCAGGGGGACCCCCTGGCGGCGTCTCCGGCTTCAGCACCCGTCGGAGACGTCCACACGGATGTTCGACAGGTTATGCCTGCGCCTTTGGATGTTCTTCCAAAGGAGGAGGCGGAAGTTGGAGCAGCAGACGGGGGACCAGGAGGGGGCCGTATGAGGAGGAACGAGGAGGAGGAGGGAGCATGAGGGTTGAATGGGGCCCAGAGGGAGGGTCGGGGATACAGGCGGAGGGGCAGAGAGAGATAGAGGAAAAAGTCTAGAGAGAGGAGGGAGGAGGGAGGCAGGACAGGAGGGAGGGCAGGAGCAGGGCAGGAGCAGCAGGAGGAGGCTGAGCAGGAGCAGGAGCAAAAGAAGGTGGAGGGGAGGGAGGGAGGAGGCCAGGTTGTATCAAGCCAGCCCGAGCAGGGCCGTGCTAGTTCATTTGGGTCGCTCTCGCGGGCCCGGCCACGACTGGGGCTCTTGGGACTTCCACCTGACGGTCTCGGGAGCTCAACAGAGGTCCTCGGAGACCTTTGTGGAGTTCCTCGGATGCTCAAACCCACAGATGCGATGTCTTGATTTGTTCTACACGGGCACTTTGGAAGTCCCTATTCTTTCCTCAGGGTCAGTTTCTCATCGCGAATCGTTGTTTGACGGCCCAAGCGCCTCGCGAGGGCCCCAAATGCCGAAATCGTCGAAACATCATTCCCTACCTAGGTTCTGCCTAGAAGGGTTCTTGCTCTCTTTCTTAAAGGGCCGGGCAGTGGAAACCGCCCCGGGCGGTTCCCCCTGTATCCGCCCCGCGGTTCCCCCAGTTACGTCCCCTTAGCTTAGCTTTGCTGATCTCATCTTAGCTTAGCCTAGCTTAATTTAGCTTAGCTTAGCCTAGCCTAGCCTAGCCTAGCCTAGCCTAGCTTAGCTTAGCTTAGCCTAGCCTAGCCTAGCCTAGCCTAGCTTAGCTTTGCTCAGCTTAGCGCAGCGCAGCATTGGCATAGCATAGCATAGCATAGCATAACATAGCGCAGCATAGCATAGCGCTGCATAGCATAGCATGTAATATCATAGCATAGCGCAGCATAGCATATCACAGCATAACATAGCATAGTTTAGCATAGCACAGCGCATCATAACATTGCATAGCATAGCGCAACATAACATGGTATAGCATATCGTAGCATAGCATAACATAGCGCAGCATAGCATAGTATAGCATAGCATAGCGCGTCATAGCATAGCACAGCATAGCGCAGCATAGCGTAACATAGCATAGCATAGCATAGCGCAGCATAACATGTCATAGCATAGTATATCATAGCATAGCGCAGCATAGCATAGCATAACATAGCGCAGCATAGCATAGCACATCATAGCCTAGCATAACACAGCGTAGCATAGCGCAGCATAGCAAAGCACCGCAAAGCATAGCGCAGCATAGCATAGCAAAGGAGAGATGTCGATGTTGGAGCCCCGAGG
Organism: Prorocentrum cordatum; assembly: GCA_963575745.1. Classification (NCBI taxonomy): domain Eukaryota; class Dinophyceae; order Prorocentrales; family Prorocentraceae; genus Prorocentrum; species Prorocentrum cordatum. The sequence goes on from CAUYUJ010004014.1 coordinate 349,989, forward strand.
AGAGCTACTGATATATTGCTCTCCTGGGGGCTCCAACTCCTAGGTAGGTGTAGATGTAGATGTAGATGTGAGTCTCGCTGTTGATGTGGATGTAGATGTAGATGCAGGTGTAGATGTTAATGTAGCTGTCGGTGTAGATGTAGATGTTGCTTTCCTAGATGCTCCAACTCCTGGGTAGGGTCGCACTGGGATAATTGATTTGTCATTGTTTTGGAGGGCTGGGCCGAAAACCCTGTGGAGGTCCCATGCTTTGGAATGGCAGGGCCGATTCTTGTTACCCTCTCCTCAAATCTAGCTCTGGATGATGAAGCTTAAAATCAGCAGAACGGTTCGCCGAAGCAGAACTGAGCGTTGCGCCAGATGCGGACCTGGAGCCAGAACGGGACACGGCATGAAAATCAGCACTGAAGCACAGAACGGCGCTGGAACCCGACCAACGAAACAGCACAAAAACGGAACCCCGGGAACTACAAAACGGTCTTGCCGCTTCTCGGGCCCACTGCCGTGGCCCTCGCGCAGGCCGGGGCGACCACGGCCCCCTCACTTTCCCGGTTTTTCGCAGACCATCCGCAGCCTCGCCATGCCGCGCTGGCTCGCGGCATGCGCGGGCGCCGCCGGCGCTGCTGCGCTCCAGCTGGAGACCGCCCCCGCCGCGAACGCCACGGGCGAGCCGCGGTTCGACGGGCGCTCCGCTCCGCGTCCTCCCCCATCCGCCGCCTCCTCCCCAGACGCGCTCGCGTCGTGAGCAGAGGAGACGGCGGGAGGTGTTTGATGGTGCTTGGCCCCCGGTGACCATCGCCATCGCCGAGCCTCAGGGCCGTCCCAAAAATGGCCGTGGATGAGACACTGGCCCTCGGCAAGAGGTCGAGACTTTGGGGGGGGGCCGTCTTGAGAAGTTCAGGACGCCAGATGTATGGGTCCCCCTCCTCCCCCTCCCCCTCCTCCTTCTCTGTGGGCCTCCGCTCCACCTCTCCCCCCCTTCTCGCTCTGTCGCTGCTGCTCCCTCCTTGCTCTGTCGCTCTGCCTGCCTCGGCGTCGACGGTGGCGATGCTCATCCTCCTCCTCCTCCTCCTCCTCCTCCTCCTCCTCCTCCTCCTCCTCCTCCTCTTCCTCCTCCTCCTCCTGCGGCGGCGATGGCGGGCGGCGGCGGGCGGTGGCGACGACGCTGGCTCAGACATCCTCCCGCGGTGTTTTTGGCTGACGTCGTTCTCTTACTCGTTGTTCTGCCGATCGGCGCGGGCCCTCGCATCCCCCCTCCCCGTGGAGTAGATCGTGGCTGTTTGGGGCGCCTATTTCAAGCAGGTGGGGTCTCCCCCACAGGACGCACTGTTGCAAGCAGTCGCATTAAGCAGAGGTCCAGAGCCAGACCCCCCGCCCCTCCTCCCCCCTGCCGCCCAATGTCGAAGCGCCGAATAAGAAAACCCTCACATTCAGTGCGCAACCTCAGGAGGTCCCCGCGCCTTCCCGGGGGGTCTTCTTCTCAGCAAGCGAGGAGCGGTATATGATCATTTCGTCTGCCGTCGGGGGCGTTTGTCCCAGGACGGTTAGAAAGTTAGACCCTCGGGTATAAATTTTCCAGCCGCCTTTTGCAGGCGTTTCTAGCTGTTCTTAAGAGCGCTGGGCGCTTTCTTCCATTCGTTTCACTGTCCTGGCTGCGGCCGAACAAAACGGAAATATGGCAGAAGCCCAAAACGGGGGGGGGGGGGGGGGAATTTCGCGCACGAGCCATAAACGGCATTGACCCCGGAATACAAAAGGCGAGGCAAGGAACAGGTTGGGTCTGGACTTGGAAACGGCAAGAAACGATCAACGATGATGAACCAACCAATTGAATTCAACATTGAAAGAGAACGCAGGTTCAAAGTCAACCAGACGACTTGAAAGTTGCTACCCCAACGGAAGCAAAACGTCGATCTCGAGCCGCACAGGAAAAGCGGCCCCAGCGGTTTCAAAAGCATTTGAGGGTGGACGCCCCGGTGGGCGGAAGAGATGATGTTCTGCAGTCTTCCGCGCGGTGAAGTTTGTGCCAGGTCACCTGGCATCGCTCGGACGTGTGCGTTTTTTCTTCGGCGAGGACCATCGAGGAGCATCCTCGATCATTTGGCGAAAAAGCCACGCACGAAACCGAAAAAAAACACAGGGAAAGGACGTCCGAGCGATGGCGAGTGCGGTCCTGGGACCCTGTCACGGGCCCCACAGGCCGAAGCCGAGGAAAAGCGCCGGGATTCCACAGATGATGGTTGCCGGAGACCCGCAGACGCCGACGCCGACGGCAACGGTTGGCGGCTTCGGCGGCGGTGGGGGCGTCGGCGGCGACCGACGCGGGCGCGGGCGGCCGCGGCGGCGATGGGCCGCTTGGCATCGCTCGGACGTGTGCGTTTTTTTCCTCGGCGAGGACCATCGAGGAGCATCCTTGATCATTTGGCGAAAAAACCACGCACGAAACCGAACAAAACACAGGAATTGAACGTCCGAGCGATGGCCAGGACGTGGCCCCCGCGACGCCCCCCAGACAGGCGCTCCTGCCTCGACGACGTCCTCCTGCCGAGTGCACGGTCCTCCGGGCCGCCCAAGTTGGCCGCTTTGCGGTGGACGGAAGATCGGCGGTGCAACGATGGGGCCTTGAGGGATGGGGCCGTAAACTAAACCTGGGATCTCTTACTATCTTTAGGGCCCGATCCTTCAGTGCTCCATCTTCGAGCCGCCAGAACAATGGGAGAACGTAAACTCGTCCGACATCTGCCCCAGGGCGGCTGGAAAGTTTGCACCTTTACGGCGGCACGGAAGGGTATCAACCTTCCGGCCGCTTTTGCACGGGCGTCCCCGATGGCGGAAACGTTTTTTCCCAACCATCCTGTGGTGTTGGGTCCTCGTTTTGAAGAGACGGTGCCCGCGTCCTCTCCTCTCCTCCTCTTCCCCCTCCTCCTCCTCCTCCTCCTCCTCCTCCTCCTCCTCTCATCATCAGCATCATCATCATCGTCATCGTCACCGTCATCATCAGCATCATCATCATCATCGTTCTTATCACCATCGTCGTCATCATCATCGCCGTCTCCATCATGGCCACACGTTTCGTGGACCCATAGTGAGCTCCACCGAAGGCCCCAGTGGCAAGGTCCGCATGCGGTTCCACCTCCATTTCGGCGCACCCCTCACACGTTTCGTGGCCCCATAGGGAGCTCCACCGAAGGCCCAAGTGTCAGGGTCCGCATGCGGTTCCACCTCCATTTCGGCGCACCCCTCACACGTTTCGTGGCCCCATAGGGAGCTCCACCGAAGGCCCAAGTGTCAGGGTCCGCATGCGGTTCCACCTCCATTTCGGCGCACCCCTCACACGTTTCGTGGCCCCATAGGGAGCTCCACCGAAGGCCCAAGTGTCAGGGTCCGCATGCGGTTCCACCTCCATTTCGGCGCACCCCTCACACGTTTCGTGGCCCCATAGGGAGCTCCACCGAAGGCCCAAGTGTCAGGGTCCGCATGCGGTTCCACCTCCATTTCGGCGCACCCCTCACACGTTTCGTGGCCCCATAGGGAGCTCCACCGAAGGCCCAAGTGTCAGGGTCCGCATGCGGTTCCATCCATTTCGGCGCACCCCTCACACGTTTCGTGGCCCCATAGGGAGCTCCACCGAAGGCCCAAGTGTCAGGGTCCGCATGCGGTTCCACCTCCATTTCGGCGCACCCCTCACACGTTTCGTGGCCCCATAGGGAGCTCCACCGAAGGCCCAAGTGTCAGGGTCCGCATGCGGTTCCACCTCCATTTCGGCGCACCCCTCACACGCTTCGTGGCCCCATAGGGAGCTCCACCTGAGGCCCCAGTGGCAGGGTCCGCATGCAGTTCCACCTCCATTTCGGCGCACCCCTCACACGTTTCGTGGCCCCATAGGGAGCTCCGCCTAAGGCCTAAGTGGCAGGGTCCGCATGCAGTTCCACTTCCATTTCGGCGCACCCCTCACACGTTTCGTGGCGTCATAGGGAGCCCCGCCTAAGGCCCAAGTGGCACGGTCCGCATGCAGTTCCACCTCCATTTCGGCACACCCCTCACACGTTTCGTGGCCCCATAGAGAGCTCCGCCTAAGGCCCAAGTGGCAGGGTCCGCATGCAGTTCCACCTCCATTTCGGCGCACCCCTCACACGTTTCGCGGCCCCATAGGGAGCTCCACCGAGGGCGCCAATGGCAGGGTCCGCATGCAGTTCCACCTCCATTTCGGCGCACCCCTCACACGTTTCGCGGCCCCACAGGGTGCTCCACCGAAGGCCCCAGTGGCAGGGTCCGCATGCAGTTCCACCTCCATTTGGCGCACCTCTCACACGCTTCGTGGCCCCATCGGGTGTTCCACCAACGACGATACTTACAACGGAGGCATTCGGAATTGCGTATGGTTGGGCCCTTCGCCAGGATAATTGACCATCCGAAGGCCTCCAGGGACCTTCGCGCAGAAGGGGACGGAGGATCGCGCCGCATCGCCACTGCGTGGGCGGTACGGCGAGAGTTGGAGTCAGAATTGTTCCCCCAACGTCGTCGTAGTCGTCGCATGGCCGATGCATTTGCGAGGCGGTGCGACCCTCCGACCGACCCCATCTGCTCTGGCCCCATTCCGGGCAGCCTCCAGGTCTGGAACGGACGGATGTCCGGCCAAATTCTACATGTTCGACGTCACGGACCCCGAGATTGCGGATTGCTACGGCAAGTACTTGTCGGATGAGGAGTTTAACAAGTGGGCCCAAGATGGCATGGAGAGCCATCACACTGGTCCCATCTTCGTGGCGCGCAATCTTCCGAAGCACCGGTGCGCGGTGCAGGACCCAGAAAAGGCAGACCTTTTCGTATTGCCACCTTTCTTGCCGCAGTGGAATCAGAATTTCGACAACAAGGACAAGGTGTGTCAGCCCAAGGTGATGCATTTCGCGGCGCGCTCTGAGGCCTACAAGAACTCCGCTGCCACGGGTCACTCCAACTTCGTGGTGCTGAATTGGTGGAAGGGCCGCGAGTGGGGCTCCGAGCAGCCCAGGCTGTTTTCCAACGCTACCTTTGTCGGCAAGGACTGCAAGAGCGAGATCTGCAGCGACCCCTTTGTCGGTTGGCCCTACTTCGACAACACGGCTGGATCCTTCGATGCCGACGACACTTTAGTCGGGATAAAGGGCCGCGAGAAGCTCGCGGTGGGCGTGTGGGGCAGCAGGAGCCGAATGGGGCAGACGCGAGTTCTCCTCTGCGCGGGCGGTCATGCGAACGGTCCACGTGGCGGATGTAGTTCGAATTCCCCCAAGTGACCACCCAGGCCCGCGTTCGTGTGGTAGCAGCCTCAGAACTGGGGGTTCTCGCCGGTTTCGTACCCAAGAGCCCTCTCGGATCGACTTGACTCGAGAAATGTTGCGGAACGATGGGGCCTGTGGCTTTTGTTGTAATTATGATTGGTGCATGTTTTCTTTCTCGCGACTTCGGATGTCAGGGCTGGAGGACGGAGAGGAGAGGGCAGGAGGAGGAGGAACTCTGACATCCGGGTGGCTTCTGATTGTTCGAGACGTGCTAGGTTTGTTCGAGGCATGGGCTCCAGGACGCTTCGACTCTTCACCTCCAGGGGCTGGCGTTTTCGCGCCGAGCTGCCATTCGGCAGCCACTCGTCCCAGGTCGCCGAGCCGGGCTCCAGAGGCCCAACACCAGGCAGCACTGGCCGCCTCGGCTTCCCTTTGGCTTTCCAGACGCAGTCACACGCCAATCCCAGACCTGGGAGGGGTGCCCGCGCCCTCCCGGCCCGGCCGGGAAGAAGAAGGAGCGCCAGGCGTGGCAGTTCTCTGACGCCGCGTGGGTCCCACACCCCCGACGCGTTGACGCGGCGGCGAGCCCAAGGGGGGACGAGGTGGGGCCTCGGAAGGCCTCGGGCCGACTGAGCAGAGGTCGAACCCCTCCCCGAAGGCAGGAAAAACGTGCCGGAAGGCCGGGGAGCTTCTGAGAAGCCCCGCCGCCTTCTCGGAAGGCCCTTCGACTAATTACACGTAAGGGGGGCCCTCCGCCGGAGTGACCTGTGGTGCGGGCCACTGGGGCCCCTCGATCGCCGAACGCAGTGCGATAGCAGCGTCCTGCGCGCTTGGGCTTGGCCCCCCCCGCGGCCCCCCCTGAAGCCGCGCACCAAAGGTCACACTCTTACCCAGGGTTAAGTCGGGCACGTCCCTCTACAGGAGGAATCTTGAAAAATTGTCCAGAAATAGTCTGGGGACGATGTTTCTGTTATTTTGTTGACTATTGTGGGGCATTCTTTGAATATGTTTGATTTTGTTGTCCAAGATCCCCCAATGCGAGGACGGCACGCCCGACCTAAGCCTGGGGTCGCTCTTCTTGCGCGTCGCCGGGCCTGCCCCCTCGCACCTCTCCCCCCGGGGAGCTCGCCGCCGACTGCCTCTGGCCACCGGGAGTTCCGGCCCGCTCCCTGGGGCCAGCTCGCCTTCGGGGGCGGCCAAGATCGGGGGCGGAAAAGAGGGGGGGGGGATGACTGGAAGGGGTGGATATCATGGCGGGGGCCATGATATTTCCCCGGATTTCATGGCGCCTCTTCTTATTTCATTACGTCCTTGCCCCCCCCGCTGGGCCGCGCACATGCCGCCGGTCAAGATTTGCACCCCCCACTCTTGGACACCCCCCCTCTTGGCCGCTCCCGACAAGAGGGGGGTGAGGACCAGGGGGGTGGGGGAATATCATGGCGGGGGCCACGATATCCCTCCAGATTTCATGGCGCCTCTGCTTATTTCATTGCGTCCCTGGCCACTGCCACCCGGCCACTGCCCCGCGAGGGGCAAGCCGCCCTCTCGCAATATCAGTTTTTATGTTTTGCCTGGACGGCTTGTTCCCCTGGCTGCGAGCTACCAAAAGTGTGCGTGTGTGTTTGTGTGTGATGTGTGTATGTGTTGTGTGTGCGTGTGTGTGTGTGTGTGTGTGCGTGTGCGTGTGCGTGTGTGTGTGCGTGTGTGTTTGTCTGTGTGCGTGTGTGTGTGTGTGTGCGTGTGTGTGCGTGTGTGTGTGTTTTTGTCAGTGTGCGTGTGTCTGTGTGTGTGTGAGTCGGTGTGCGCATTTGTGTGAGTGTGCGTGTTTGTCTGAGTGTGTGTATTGGCACCTCCTCCTATCGACCGCGCCTAAGGCTCGCCTGCGCCACCGACTCAATCAAAGCGTGTATGTGCGTGTGTGTGCGTGTGTGTGTGTGTGTGTGTGTGCGTGTGTGTGTGTGCGTGTGTGGACGTGTGTGTGTGTGCGTGCGGTGTGCGTGCGTGTGTGTGTGTGCTGTGTTGTGTTGTGTTGTGTTGTGGTGTGGTGTGGTGTGGTGTGGTGTGGTGCGATGCGATGTGTTGTGTTGTGCTGTGTTGTGTTGTGTTGCGTTGTGTTATGTTGTGTTGTGCAGTGTGTGGATACGCGTGCGCGTGCGCGTGTGCGTGTGCGTGTGCGTGTGCGTGTGCTTGTGCGAATGTGTGTGTGCGCGTGCGCGTGTGCGTGTGCGTGTGCGTGTGTGGGTGTGTGCGTGTGCGTGTGTGTGTGCGTGCGCGCGTGCGCGTGCGCGTGTGTGCGTGTGTGCGTGTGTGCGTGTGGTGTGCGTGTGTGCGTGTGGTGTGCGTGTGGTGTGCGTGTGGTGTGCGTGTGGTGTGCGTGTGGTGTGCGTGTGGTGTGCGTGCGTGTGGTGTGCGTGTGGTGTGTGTGTGTGTGTGCGTGTGGTGTGTGGTGTGTGTGCGTGTGGTGTGCGTGTGGTGTGCGTGTGGTGTGCGTGTGGTGTGCGTGTGTGTGCGTGTGCGTGTGCGTGTGTGCGTGTGTGCGTGTGTGCGTGTGTGCGTGTGTGCCTGTGAGCGTGTGGGCGTGTGGGCGTGGTGTGCGTGGTGTGCGTGGTGTGCGTGGTGTGCGTGGTGTGCGTGGTGTGCGTGGTGTGCGTGGTGTGCGTGGTGTGCGTGGGCGTGTGCGTGTGCGTGTGCGCGTGTGTGCGTGTGTGCGTGTGTGCGTGTGTGCGTGTGTGCGTGTGTGCGTGTGTGCGTGTGCGTGTGCGTGTCTGTTTGTCTGTGTGTGTGTTGTCTGCTTGTGTCTGTGCGTGTGCGTTATTGTTTCAATGTGTGTGTGTGTCCGTATGCCCGTATTGCCTGACAAGCGAGGGAATTCAGCCATTGCATGTCCCGCCTATTGTCTACCGTCAGCCTGGTAATCGCGGACGCGTCGGACCAAGCAGTGTGTACTGGTGGGCGTTTTCCACGCGCGCCTCTCGATCCATTCCCCATATTATTCTTCCTCCTCCTCATCCTCATCCTCATCCTCCCTTTTACTCCTCCTCCTCCTCCTACTCATTCTCCTCCTCCTCGCCGCCGCCCCACCCAGACCGCTGCGCGACCCTCCAGACGGCTGGGGTCCTGGGGGTCGGCGGGGTCGCGCCGCGGAAAGTGACGACGGCCGGCTGTTGTGGCCATCGTCGGCGTCCGAAGGACGACGGTTCCGTCCCGAAGGGGTCCAGGCTTCCAGGTTCCGCGCGGCGAAAGAGACCACGACAGAGTGGGTCTGGGGACCTCTCGACCCCTCCCCTGGATTTGTCTTCCCCACGTTTCTTTGGCGATGGCCGTGGAGCCCGAACGCGGCCTCCAGATGGCTGAGCGCGGCCAGTGACCCCCGCCTCGGTTTCTGCTCCTGGCGCTGGGAAGTCCGGGGGGGAAGGAAGGAAAGGAGGGGGGCGAGGAGGAGGCGGAGAGGGGGGCAAGAGGGAGAGAAGGGGGGGGTGGCGCCGTCGGTCGGTCGTTCCTCCCTGTCCCTCTTCGGCTGCTCGAGTTCCCCCGCACCCTCCCCGCGGAGAAGGCCCAGGAGGAGTGTCCGCGAGGGCCCCAGTGCTTCACACAGACGAGTCCGCAGCCTCAACCCCGGGAGCAGGCACCGAAGAGAGCAACCCCCCCTTGCGCAGGAGGGGCGGCGACGGCCAGCGCAAGCCCCTGGAGGCCGCCCTGCGCGCGGCCCCAGATACCGAGTTCGGGGCCCCGGGCAGCTTGGGCGACCACGGCGCCAGCATCTTCAACCTGTACAAGAGCTCCAGGCCCTGCGGGGCGGGCGCTGACGACGACGACGACGACGACGACGACGACGACGACGACAACGACGACGACGACGACGACGATGCCGCCGCCCAGGCCGCCGAAGGAGGGGGGGCGGCCCAGATGTGCCCCGCTGGGGCGAGCAAGCCAACAGCAAAAACGCGAGCGGGAGCGTTTGGTTTCCAGGGGAGGCCCTGGGACCGGCAAGAGGTGGCTCGGCATGACGAGCCGGCCTGAAGCGTCTACGCCTCCGAGGGCCGCGCGGCGCCCGGGGCTTGGGAAGACACCCATCTCTGCTCTTCCCTCAGCTCTGCATCACGCTCTTCGCCCGTGGAGGAGGGTGAAGACGCACACCTCCGACGCCTTGAGGTTTTCAACGCGTGGTCCCTGGACCTCTGTACCGCTTCCCAGGGACTGACTGTTCCGCCCTGGGTCAGTTCGGAGGTCCCCGGAGCCCGACGAGCGCGGCGAGGGCGAGGCGCGCGCCGCGCAGAGAACAGCACTTCAGCTTTCGCCCACTCGCGCACGGCCCCGCTGCCGCTTCCTCACGACTCGGCGACCGAGGCATGCGCCGCGCCCCCGCGCGAGCGCCACTCCAAGAGAACATCTGCACATGCTTTGATCGAGAGCGGCAGCTCGCCCGCTCGCGCGCGGAGCCGCGCCCCGCACGGCCCCTGGCGAGCGAAGCGTCGGCGCCGCTCCCGGGCGGAAGCCCAGGCCCCCGTCAGAGCCGAGCGCGGAGCTGAGCCGAGGGCGGCGTTTCGCCCACGCGCGCGGGATGTGCGCCCCGCCGGATGTTTGCCACGCATTTTGCAGCGTGGTCGACGGAACTCCCCATGGTGACAGGAGACGCGCCGAACCTGCAGTGTTTTGTGATGGTTCGAATGGATCGTCCGGAGTGGCTCGTCACCACCCCCCAATCCACCCCAGCCTAACCCATGGGCCTCAATTTGCGCCACATTTCCAGTGGGAGGGGGGGCGTCGGGGAACATTGAAAACACACATGTGGAACTCGTACCCCCCCCCCCAACCCGAAATTATGGGTTGGGTTGGGTTTGGTTCTTTGCAGCAGGCTAAGCAGCCTAGCAGGAACACGCATGCAAAATAGGATCGAAAAACACTACGCACCAGCATGAGGAGGAAAACGAGCTTGTCAGCAGCAGCACAGCATGAGCGTCAGAATGGGGAGAAGCGGGCAGCAGAGAGGGCCATGAGGATAGGCATGGGATCCCAAGCTGAGTAGGGGATCGACTGCTACCCAAAAAATGGTTGTCCCTCGACTTTAATGCTCCGTACACGTAGCACCCCGCAGATGCGGATGAGAGTGAGGGGGCGGTGGGGACGTCGGCAGTTTGCGAGACTCTGGAAAAGCCCGCCGCAGGCCCGCAGGCGCCAAAGTTTCACAAATTATACAACGAGCCCGCCGCAGGCGCCGACTTTGTCGTTAAACAAATGTGGGTAGGTCGTGGGTGGTACGCAAATGGGTCGCGGGTGGGTCGCGGGGTGGGTCGCGGGTGGGTCGCGGGTGTAGAGGGCAGAAAATGCACCTCATTAGAATCACCCGGGCAAGCGAAGCCGTTTTTTTTTAGTAAACGCACACAAGGAATGAATCGAACAGGGCAGGGCTGCTTAGTCAACGCCCAGGGCCGTTTTAGTAAACGTCAATTGTCGGGTCTGGATGGTTTTTCCTTCCTTGACGGTGGGTCGCGGGGTGGGTCGCGGATGGGTCGCGGGATGGGTCGCGGGTGGGTCGCTGATGGGTCGCGGATGGGTCGCGGGATGGGTCGCGGATGGGTCGCGGGGTGTGTCGTGGGTGGGTCGCGGGGTGGGGTTGGGTCTCGGGTTGGGTCGCAGGTGGGTCGCGGGGTGTGTCGCGGGTGGGGTCGCGGGGTGGGTCGCGGGTGGGACGACGACAACAAACAACAACAACAACAACAACAACAACAACAACAACAGCAACAACAACAACAACAACAATAACAACAACAGCAACAGCAACAGCAGCAGCAACAGCAACAACAACAACAACGACAACGACAACGACAACAACAACAACAACAATAACAATAACAATAACAACAACAATAGCAATAACAACAACCACAACCACAACACCAGCAACAACAGCAACAGCAATAACAACAACAACCACAACGCAATAAGCAGAATTCTCACCACGAACTCCTCATTCAGCCACACACCCAGGGACAATGAATGACCGTTCGGCCCCCTCACTCGGATCTACGGACGATTCTACGTTGTTGTGTCGCATGGGTTCGACGAGAAAGTCGATGTTGGGGCATATCAATTCTATAGTCGATCCCCTACTCGAGTCCTTGGGGGCCGACCCCTCAGGATCCCATCTTTGAGCCGCCGAGGGGCAGCGGGGAAGTGGAAGTGCTGGGTGGGGTGGGGGCGCGAACGGAATGATCTGCTGCGTGGTGCAGTTGGCTTCGGCCACGCCGAGGGACGTGTCTCTCGTCGCGTGGCCGCTCCTCTTGCTGCTCGTCCTCCTCCTCCTCCTCCTGCTCCTCCTGCTCCTGCTCCTCCTCCTGCTCCTCCTCCTGCTCCTCTGCTGCTGCCCCTGCCCGACCGTCCGCCCCGAAGATATCGCCACGGAAAGGCTGGGCACGAGGACCAACAGCAGCCCTTGTCCATTTTGAAAAGAGATTGCTCCTCCTCGTCATCCTCCTCCTCCTCCTTCTCCTCCTCGTTCTCCTCGTCCTCCTCCTCACCCTCCTCTTCCGTAGCCATTTTGGCTCAAGCCATTTGGGCTCAAGCGATCACACGGCCGCGTCTCCTACCTCTCCTTGCGGGACCGCGGGATGACG
>CAUYUJ010004014.1:366860-402517 GCA_963575745.1 Prorocentrum cordatum
ATAAAAAAGAGGCTTCGTTCCTTATTTATCGTTCCTTAGGTCAGGCCGATGACTGTACATCAACAGACTGTCGTGTGCCGTCTTCCCTTGCCGTTGCCGCTGGCGTGCTGCGCAGGCTGCAGGCCTTCAGGCCGGAGCGCCAGCAGCGCGGAGGTGGGCTCCATACATCTTAGGCGATGCTTCAGAAAACTTAAGTTTTCGGCCAGAGTCTCGATTATTATTAACGTTTTAATGTAAATCTTAAGATTGTAGTAGAAATGTTGGTTTTTTATTAAAGTTCTGAGACTATGAATTTCTTAACCCATGATTTCTTAAGCATTTCGCAGGGTGTATGCCCGTGATCTTCTGTCTGGGTGGGCACAACCAGCCTTGCACATTGGTTGGATTGTCCCTTTCACAGGGTATGAGCGAAATCCTGCCATTTCCGTGGCGGTGCGACACAATGATTGTCGCACAGGTTGTCCAGTTTGTTGTGTTCGTCAGGCGTCTTCGTATTTTCTAGAGCGGAGCGTGTCGTTTTGAGCATGTGCAATCACGAAGGGCTTGCCTCGCAACCAGGCTCCCGCGTCCGCAAAGGACCTAAGTTGCAAGCGGGCCTCCGCTTCGGCTGACGATGTTGCGCTCGCGCCTGCCTGCAGTCAGGCACTTCGAGGTGGCCGCGGCGACCAGCAAGGTCTCCTGGAGGCAGAAAGTTGCCCAGTCCCTCCAGTCGTAATGCTCTTGTTGGCCCACCCGCCGAGGAGCCCGGAGAGCGCCGTGGCGCCCGGCGGGCTCCTCGACTTCCTGCTCGCCGACGTGGCGCACGTGGCGCTGAGGCGCGAGGGCTGGCGGCGGCCCTCCTGAGGCGAGGGACCGCCGGGCCCGCGCGCCGCTTGGCCCAAGACCGATTCGATGGGATAAGCACCGTCACCATGAGCCAAGACCAAGACGTCACGGGATGTTGTCGTAGCCTGCCGCGGTTCTGGTCCGCACGCGTTGTCGCCGATTCGCCGGGACGGTCCACATGCTCAACGATTCGGCGGTGGCCAAGATGGACGGTGGTCAAGATCGACACCGCCGTTTCCTCGTTGAGCCTTTGGTCATGGTCACCGATTCTTCCACCTACGAATTGACGCCCCAGGGGGCGGAGTGCATCGGCCCCCAATCGCCCATGCATCGCCAGTCGGGGGCATGAGCGTCCCGCCGCGCTCAGGAGCGCGCGGCTTCGCTCTCGGGGCACCGTCGCTGCTCCGCTGGCGACCTATCGCCGATCCCGTGTCAGCCCTCGAAGCAGCAAAGCACCGCGCAGGCGCGCGCCCAACGCTTCACCTGGGGCGGCCCGAGGGAAGAGGGGGGAAGGCTGGGAAACGCAAGCCAAGGACAACAAAACAATGTTTTGATCCGCGGGTCGAGAGCGCACCTCTTCCGGTCGAAGCTAAGCGGGCCGCGCGGAGCTTGAATTAAAAGGACAACAAAACAAGCAGCAACGAACGGCAGCGGCGGCGAGACACGACGGCCGACGGCAAGCACGCAGGGAAGCAGAGGCAAGAGGCACGGCCCCCCCCCCGGGAGCCCGCCCGCCCCCCCCCACTCGGTCCCCCCTCGTCCCCAGCAGCAGTGCAGGCACGGCTGGACACACGCGACGTCGAGGGGGGCGGAGGAGGAGGAGGAGGAGGAGGAGGAGGAGGAGGAGGACGGGGAGGAAGAGTGGGAGGAGTGGGAGGAGGAGGAGGAGGAGGAGGAGGAGGAGGAGGACGACGACGAGGACGACGAGGACGAGGACGAGGACGAGGACGAGGACGAGGACGAGGACGAGGAGGAGGAGGAGGAGGAGGAGCCCTCGGCCGTGCTCGGCCCGACGGGGGCCCTCGCCGAGCCCTCTGGGGTCCGGCGGGAACACGGGCCCCCGGGGGGGGGGCTCAGAGGACCCCCGGGGGGGGGGTCCCACGCCGTGAGAGACTGCGACGTCGGGGGTGCGGGAAGAGCAGGGCTGACAGGTGGGCGACGCAGAGCAACGGGGTCGTCTGCACCGACATCGCGCGCGCGCAGGGTGCCCGCGCAAGGTGGTGGCGCGTGAGCGCCCTCGTTTCCACGGTAGCTCGCCGCGTTGGCGACCCGCGTAAGCCCCGGCGTCAGGTGGTTACAGTCGGGGCCCTGAAGAAGGAACCCTTCTCGTTGGGGAGGGGCTCCGTGTTCCTTGATTGCTTCACAGTTTGCCTTGGGTTGCCTTTAGTTCTCGATGGGAAATCGAGGTTCAACTTGTGGATAGAAGGGGCCTCGTTCCTTGTTTCGGGTTCCTTGGGTCAACGCTCCGACTGTACAGTGGAAAACCCATGCCAAGAAACACCCCGCTTGCCTCCAGGGCGCCTTGGGTCTCGTGGGTGTCGTTGGTTTGGCTCTGGAAAGCGTGACGATACCACATCAAAAATGCATGGACGTCCTGGGGTCTCAGGCTTGGGTTTCTCGTGGAAGGTTTTCTTTTTTATGGCCGAGCTTCTACTGTATGTGATCTCGCGCAAGACCCCTCTACTGTCGTCGCTCAGGTGGTACCATTACCTCCCACCCCCCTCCAAACGGAAACACGGTCCCCCGGAGGACCGGGGCCCTCCGCCGCGCCAGCCCCCCCCGCGCGGCGCGTCCGCCGGCGCGCGAGGCGGTGGTGCGGATGAGGGATCGCTGCGCAGCGGTGGAAGAGAGAGGAGAAGGAGGAGGAGGAGGAGGAGGAGGAGGAGGGGGACGAGGGCGAGGGCGAGGGCGAGGACGAGGATGATGACGAGGAGGAGGAGGAGGACGAGGAGGAGGAGCGGATTGAAAGCCAGGCGGCAACCTAGACATCTGATGTGTCTGTGCTTGCCTTGCGCGAAGTGTCTGAGACAGTGTTCGCAGTGTGTCTGTCGGTGAGGGCGTCTGCCGGAGAACGATTTCCGCATTGATTTTCAGCACGTTGGAAGAATTCGGAATATGTGAGTGCAAGGGTGAAGTTCGACGAAGCACCATATCATAAACAGACATGTTCTGAGGTTTGTGCGGAATTCTTGGATCGGGGTTGGAGCCCCTTGGCAGCGCTTCCGGCGCCGCCCCTGGCGTGCTCCGCGCCCTAGGGAAGGGGGGTCTTGCGCCGATCCAAGAAACCAGAGCGGAGCTCCGAAGAGGTGTATGTTCACCTTCTGCTACGACTGGGAAACGGGGCGCAGGGGTGAAACGCAAGTGCACCAGGCAGCGAGCATGTACGGGTGGATCCCCAGGCGCTTTTAAACCGCACCCGAGTCGGACAGAGCCTCGGCCTGCGTGATCAGTACCAGACTCTGTTTGGAGGAGGAGCGGACGGGAGGGTCGACGATCGGAGTCTCCAGAGTGCTCTTATCCCTCTGGGGGGGCCTCTGGGAGGCCTCTCGTCGCCACTGCTGGGCACCTCCCCGGGAGCTCTTGTCAAGTTGCACCCCCTGCGTGGAGAGATCGGGGCGTGAGTGTGTGGTCCCCCGAGCCCGGACAACCCCGAGACTCGAAAACATGTACCCTTCGGCGGGCCGGGGGCGGTAAAGAGGGGGGTGATGATTGGGAACCCCCAAACCGGGTGGTGAGATACCAGGTGGCGACCTGGAATCCCCAAAAAGGTCACCGCTGGGTTTGGGGACGCGGGGTCACCACCGGGTTTTGTGACTCCTGGACCCCCCAGCGTTCGGGACATCCTCGGAAAACCGCACGAGTCCCCAAAACGGGTGGTGACACCAAATCGCCTGAGACTCACCGCCAGGTGTTGTCACCACCACGTTTGGGGACTACCAAGATGACTAGGGGGGGGGGATATGAAGGGGGGGTCTCACCCTTCTGTGGGCCGGGGGCGGCAAAGAGGGGGGGTGATGACCAGGGGGGGGGAGGATATGGAGGGGGGCCAGGGTAGCTCCCTAGATCTCATGACGCCTCTTCTCACTTCGCTGCGTCCTCAGCCCGCCCCTGGGCCGCGAACATGGACGATTGGCGTTTACTGAACGGCCCGGGGCGTTTACTATGCAACCCTGCCCTGTCTGATTCCTTCTTTGGGTGCGTTACTAAGCTAGGGGGCCACATGCGAACCCTACCCCATACCCCCTCAGAAATCGTGGGGGGTAGGGGTAGGGTTCGCATGTGGCCCCCTATAAACGGCTTCATCGCGTGTCGGGGTGGCTATCCTCGGGGTGGATGTTCTGCCCTCGAGACTCGGGGTGGAGGATCAGGAGAGGAAAAAACACACAGACACAAGTAATCGTCGATTCCCAGGAAAATATAGGAAAATAGGGGAAGTGGGGGGGAAGACAAAAACCCAGAAAATATTTGAAAATATGGGGAATCCTTTTATTTGTGTGTATTTATTTGTGTGTCCTGGGGCCCCTTCAGAGGAGGCCGTTCCCAGGAGGGGCGTCGAGAGCCGAGAGGCCCGGGGCTCCGCGCGCGGCGGGCGGGTGGCTGGGCACGCGGGCGTCCGCGTGCTCCGCGCGTCGGCCCGCGCCGTTCTCCTGCGCCGCGGCAGCGTCGCCGCTGCCACCAGCCAGCAGCGCCTGGTTCGACTAGACGTAAGAGTGACTTTTCGCTGGAGTGACCTTTGGTGCGGGCACAGATGGGTCCCCAGATGGCTGGAAACGGAGCAGGAGTAACGGCTTGCGCGCCCAGGCTTGGTCCCCACGTGGCCCCCAAAAAGCCGCGCACTAAAGGTCACTCTTACCCAGGGTCACTCTTGCGTGTAGCCGACTGGTGGCGGCTCTCAGCAGCGAGCCCCCCCCGATCGCTTCGCGGAGCTGGACCAGCCAGCCGGGGAGCGGCAGAGGAGCGTCTGGGCGCCCGAAAAGGGTGCGGAAAGAGTGGGCACAATGCCCAACAGCAGCTCTGGCTCATTTTGAACAGGACTCGCTGTCCGCGCCGCCGCGGACTGTGTCGGTTCGAGACAGAAGGCCGCCTGCCCAACAGCGGCCGCCGTTGGTTTTGGACAACGTTTGCTGTTGGGCATTGTGCCCATTATTTCCGCACCCATTTCGGGCGTCCAAATTCAAGAGGGAAAAAAACACACAGACACAATTAATCGTCGAGTCCCAGGGAAAGATGGGAAAACATGGGAAGTGGGGGGGAAGACAAAAACCCGGAAAATATAAGAAAATATGGGGAATCTTTTTATTTGTGTGTATCTATGTGTGTGTCCTGGGGCCCCTTCACAAAGCCTGGCAGGGGTCTGGGGAGCCACGCAGGTGCAGGTGCCAGACGTCCGCGGGCGCCTATAGATCCGCAGGCCGCCGCGACGGAGGAGGCGCTTGGCATCGCTCGGACGTGTGCGTTTTTCCTTCGGCGAGGACCATCGAGGAGCATCCTTGATCATTTGGCGAAAAAGCCACGCACGAAGCCGGAAAAAGCACAGGGAATGGACGTCCGAGCGATGGCCAGGGCGGGCGCCGAGGGAGGCAGGCCCCGGGCCCCGGGAGCTCTGCCCGGGGCCAGGCTCGCCCCCGCCCTGCCCCGGGGGCCCGTGGGGGGCCCCACGGGAGCCCGAGGGCGGCGAGAGGCCGTCCAGGGCTGGGGCCCTCCTCTCTGCCCTGTGCCGTTCCCCGGGGGCGTCATGCTCGGCATCGGCGCTGGCGCATCCTCCTCCTCCTCCTCCTCCTCCTCCTCCTCCTCCTCCTCCTCCTCCTCCTCCTCCTCCTCCTCCTCCTCCTCCTCCTCCTCCTCCTCCTCCTCCTCCTCCTCCTCCTCCTCCTCCTCCTCCTCCACCCTTCCTCCTCCTCCTCCTCATCCTCCTCCTCCTCCTCCAACTCCGCCTCTTCCTCCTCCTCCAACTCCGCCTCCTCCTCCTCCTCCTCCTCCGATCGAGATTCTCGCCCAGTCGGGCACGATCCCACTCAATGCGGCTCGAATGGTCCGGCCCGGCCCCACCGAGCGAACCCAGCCTGGTCCCCGGCTTCAGCCGGCCCGCTCCTGCGCGATGGCCTCTCAATCGGGCTGAGCAGCCTTCAGTCTCTGGGAGTACGCTCAAACTCGGGCTCGCCCACCCTTTTCGACGAGCGCGACTTGGATTTTGACGGCCCAGTCTCCATTGGATGTTTGCAGCAGGAGCTCGGGTCAAATTGCAGAGCGGGCTTCGCCAGTTTCCTGACGGCCCCGACGGGCCAACCCGAGTCCCCCGAACCCGAGCCTTATCGGCGTCACCCTAACATACTTGTACTATATGTGCGTCGCCTCCCTCAGGGGCGATGCGCGCACCGAGAAATCTCATAGTATATGCGCCGTGGCGCGCGCTTTCTGGCCACACCGCTCGGCCGCGTCGATTGGCGGAGTGCCCATGTTTCTGCTCCCGAGAGGGTGCTGCCGCCGCACGTGCTGCGGGCCGACGCCCGCCGGAGCTGGTCCCCGGGTCGTTTTCACCACACGCTGTGCTGCTAAACGCTTGGCATCGCTCGGACGTGTGCGCTTTTCCTTCGGCGAGGACCACCGAGGAGCATCCTTGATCAGTTGGCGAAAAAAACACGCACGAAGCCGAAAAAAGCACAGGGAATGGACGTCCGAGCGATGGCCAGTACGAGGGTTCTGCCCGTCTTCACTTAGAGGCCCCAGCTCCCAGATCCCGAGTGTTTCTTGGTCGCGCTTGGGGGCGGTGAGTGCAGCTGTGGCGGAGGAGTCTTCTAGTCGCGGTGGCCGGGCAAGTTCGTTAGGTCGCGCGCGCAGCGTCAGATAAAGTTCCAGCCTTGAGAGCGATGGTGCCCAGTTATCGGTGAATTGGGAACCACCTATTCGGGCTTCTTTCTTAGATTGGCGTTGCCCTCATCAGCGCTCTCACCATCACTTCCCGTTGCTCTCACCAATACCCCTCCCCTCCTCCGTCTCCTCATTGTCTTTATGTTGTTCAAGCTGGCGTTAAGGATTCGCCTTTGGAGTCAAGTGCTTTGGCATCCATATGTTCTGGGCCGCACTTGCATGTTTTGTTGGTTCATCTGTCCAAGGGTACCCTGGCGTATCGGCGCATTACAGGCGCCTTGTATCCTTGTATTCCACACTATGACACGTGATGATCGTACATTCTTCACGTTTCGCGTATCCCCACCTCCCTCTCTATGTTTTCCCTTGGGTGATGGCACAGCCTGCCCCTGCTTGCACGGCGTTCGACCCGTTTCGCGCGCCCGCGTACCAAAAGGTATCCCCACCATCCCATTCGGAAATTTGGTCCATGAGAGTTGGCGGGAAACGGGGTGAAGAGACGCATGGTGTAGTGAAACACAGTTGGCAACCAGGGTGGACAGAAAGATCATTAGGAGCAAGGGGGTAGCCTTAGAGGACCTCGTCGGGCCATCCCTGAGGCCCGCGTGGGGGCGAGGGGAGGAGGAGGAGGAGGAGGAGGAGGAGGAGGAGGAGGAGGAGGAGGAGAAGGAGGAGGAGGAGGAGGAGGAGGAGGAGGAGGAGGAGGAGGAGGAGGAGGAGGAGGAGGAGGAGGAGGAGGAGGAGGAGGAGCGGGAGGAGGGAGACGACGACCACGACCACGACGACGAGGAAGAGGAGTAAAAGGGAAAGGAAGATGAGGGCAAGGACAAGGACGAGGAGGAGGAGGAGGAGAGCAACGAGGACGAGGGCATCGCCCTCAAAGTCGCCTTTCGGAGCCCTCGTGGGACACGTTTGGGAAATCTTGGGGTCCTCTTTGGGGCTCTTTTCGAGGGTCTTGGGGCCCTCTTGGGGCTCTCTGTTAGAGGCCTGTTGGGAGCCCTGGAGGGCCTTGGGGCCACCGTGGAGGGCGTCGGCGAACGCAGAGGGGCTCCTAACGTTTAGTGCCCCCCCTGGGGCCATCAACATCGCCCTCTGGGGGCCCTCTTGGTGCTCTCTCCTGGGCGCTCTTGGAGCTGCCTGGGGGGCCTCCGACGCCGCTCGTGGGCCTCTCTTGGGGGGCCACCCTGACGCCTCGAGAGCGCCTCGGAAGCGAAAAGGCGAAGAGGCAAAAATCGTTGAACGATGCTGTCGATCGTGTTCTTATCCATTGCTTTGCCGATCGGCGCTGGCCCTCGCATCCCCCCACCCCTGGAGAGGATCTTGGCTATTTTGGGAACCTCTTTCACACGGGTGGATTCTCCCCCACGGGCCACACATTTGCAAACAGTCGCTCTAAGCAGAGGTCCGTAGCCAGACACCCCGCCCCCTCCCCCCCTTCGGCCCAATGTCGAAACGCCGAATCAGAAAACGTTCACGGCGTTGGCCTCTAGGGGGGTGGTCCCGAGGGGGGGCTCCGAGAGCAGTTGGAACCGTCCTGTGCCCCTCGTCGGGTCTTCTGGAGGAGTGTCGGAAGTTATCTCTTGAAGCATCGTCGGTGGTCTTGGGCCATGTGGGAGGCCGTCTTGGAGCATCGGATGCCCTCTTGGAGCCATCTTGGGCGCCCCAACGCGTCGCGAAACCCCCAGGAACACCTCAGGGGGAGAGGCAAACCTCCCGAAGGGGAAGAGGTTTTTGGGAGAGGAAAGGAAGAGACCGCCAGACCACTTTTGCCCAAAGGGCTGCAGGGATTCTTAGCTGCTCGTCTGGCAAGTTCTGCTCCTACTCGCCACCCTCTCCCCGATTGTCATGTGCCTCGTCCTCCTGCTCCTCGTGTGCCGCCCCAGAGTTCCCTTGGCATTGCTCGGACGTGTGCATGTGTTCTCGGCGAGGACCATCGAAGAGCATGCTGGATCATCGTGCGGAAAATAAACGCACGAAGCCGAACAATGCATGGGGAATGGACGTCCGAGCGATGGCGAGCTCCTCTGCCCTCCGCGCTTCTCCCCTTCTGCCCTCCACTCTTGCACCCGGCAGAGCACCTAGCAACCTTCTTGGGGACTCGCTACAGTCGCCAACCTCAGATAGCCGAATCGCACCACCTGCCAAAGGGAGGAGGAGAAGGAACCTCAACCCCCTCGCATCATAAAGAAGCATGGTGGAAAGGCTGCTTTTGGCAGGTGTCAGCTTCTGGGGGCTCATAAGGACCAGTCCCCAGGATTGCACAAAAAACGACCCAGGATGCAAGCCGTTCCTGGGAAGGGGTCGACATTCCACATTTCTGGAATCCACGCTGTCCATAAACAATCACGAAGTCCGGATTCTGGTGAGAGGAAGGATGGGGAGCGGCAGGAAGAGGGTCGAAACATGCCGGAGTTTGTTGCACGGGGCTCTGTGAGGGCTCCAGGTTGTTACCGGGGGGGGTCCATCCATCCTTGTTGCCAGCGGGTGCCCATGGGCGAGGGGCAAGAACCAGATAGTCTTAAGTCGGGCCTGTCCCTCTACAGGAGGGATACTCAAAAACAGGCAAAAAATAATCTGGGGACTATTTTTTGACTTTTTGGGAATTTGGGGGTATTGTTTGACTATTTGGGTTTTTTCGCCCAAAATCCCCCTGTAGGGGGACACGCCCGACTTGAAGATATTCTTCTGGCAAAAACCATATTCGAAGGAGGCTCGTCCGAGAGAGCTCCTGTTGCTTACCCGTGGAGTCGTACATTCTGTGCCGCCAGGTCTCCACTGCCAGGCATGCTGCCGACGCTCCGGGTTCAACTCTTTTGGGGCCCAGCTCTCCGTGTTGCCAAGACTAATGCTCGGGGGGGTGATGTTGACCATCGGTGCACATTCTGTGCAAAACGGGGCCAGAACCTTAGTAAAACCAATGAGTTTGGCTTCCTCGCCGAGGCCGTTCTGGACGCTCCGACACCTCGCTGAACCCCCCGTCCAGGTCCATGGGGAGGGAGTGGGGAGGGGTAAACCCCTCCCCGAAGGGGAAACAGGAGGGGTGGAAGAGGAAACTCCCTAAACCACCCACGCCCGGAAGGCTGGTGGGATTTTTGGGGTTTGATTTTGACCATCGGTGCGCATTCTGTACAACCAGCTGGTTGTTCATTGTGCAACAGTTCCATGTTTGGGCTTGACTGTGATCATCTGGGTGCAACCCTTACGTGCAGCAACCAAGCCCACAACTCCACTCCCAGGCCTCATTTTGAGCACCGCGAGCCAACCTCCAGCGTATGCCGCTTGTCGTGTTGCCTGAAGTCCACTCCTGGGCCTGACTTGGAGCGTCCGGAGCCAGCCCTCCTAGGGTTTGGTGCACTCCGTGTGTGCCAGAACTAACTATACACTTGGACCTGATCTCGAGCGGCTGGAGTCAACCCTCCAGCACCAGCTCCAGGCCATCTCCCGCTGATCATTCAGCGCCAACTCCAGCTCGTGCCTCGTTCCCAATTCCAGCTCCCATGCAGCGTCAGCTCAGTTCCAAGCCCAGCCCAGTCTCCATGCGCTGCCCCACTCCATGCCCCAGCTCTAGCCCAAACTCCAGCTCGAGCTTCAGCGCGAGCTCCTAATTTCTGGACCAGCTGCAGCGCCAGCCTGGCCCTAGTTCCATGTTCGCTCCAGTGTCACTCCAACCCCACCTGGCAGCCCCAGGTCCAGCTCCATATCCAGCTCCAACTTTGCTCCAGCTCCATCTTCGCTCTAGCCCAGCGCAGCTCCATTTTTAGCTCCACCTCCAACCCAGCTTCAGCCCTAGTCCAGCCAGCCAGCCCCAACCCCAGCTCCAGCTTCGCTTCATTCCCACCTCCAGCCCCAGCTCTAGCCTCAGCTCCAGGTCCAGGTCTCGAGCTCCAGCTGCAATCCAACCCTAGCTTTAGCTCCAGCCCAGCTCCAGCTCCAGTCTTGCGTCCTCTCAAATGTCAGCCTGTTCAGGTTCTGCCTGAGGTTCGGATTGCATGTCCCAGCCTGCTTTGCTCAAGGCTCCGCAGTTCGCTCCGCTCAGCTTCAATGAAGTGGCCTAGGTTGCACACACACACACACACAAAAGGTGCATGTCCCAGGATGTATGGCTCATGCCAAAACGCGGTTCGGCAACGCTTGCGAAACACTCGTTGCGTAGAACAGCGTGTCGTAATTCGCAGGTGTTTTCAGTCGTGCGTTTCCACGCGTTCGCCGATCGATTAGCAAACGCCGGCGTGTCAAGCGTGTGCTTCGGATGATTCCTGGGCCATCACAGTGCCCAACGGGACTCCTTCCAGACGTCCAGAGGTTCTCTGACGTGTACAGGGGAACAAGAAGTGGCATAAACATAAAAAAACTCTGAGGTCCGCGCGGATTTCTCGGATCTGTGCTGGGGCCCCCGGGCGGCGCCTCCGGCGCCGCCCATGGCGCGCTCCGCGCGCCAGGGAGTGGGGTCCAGCGCCGATCCGAGAAATCCGCGCGGACATCCGAGTTTTTATGTTTATACCCCTTTTTGTTCCCCTAGTGTAGTCGAAGCCACCGCGCCATGCTCGCGCCGGAGGTCCTCACTCCTGCTCTCTGCCCCCACTCGCTCCCTGCCCCCACTCGCTCCCTGCCCCCCTCTCCCCCCCGCCTCTGCGGCCCGAGACCGCCAGGACGTCCCCCCCTCCTCTCCTCCTCCTCCTCCTCCTCCTCCTCCTCCTCCTCCTCCTCCTCCTCCTCCTCCTCCTCCTCCTCCCTCCTCCTCCTCCTCCTCCTCCTCCTCCTCCTCCTCCTCCTCCTCCTCCTCCTCCTCCTCCTCCTCCTCCTCCCCCTCCTCCTCCTCCCTCCCTCCCTCCCTCCCTCCCTCCCTCCTCCCCTCCCTCCCTCCTCCCTCCCTCCCTCCCCCCCTCCCCCTCCCTCCCATCCCTCCCTCCCTCCCTCCCCTCCCTCCCTCCCTCCCTCCTCCCTCCTCCCTCCTCCCTCCTCCCGCCTCCTCCTCCCTCCTGAGCCCCTGCGGAGGCGAGGGCCCGCGGGCCCGCCCAGTCGCGCCGGCTCGGCCCGCGCGCTCCGGCGTCGCTCGCCTCCCCTCCCCTCCACCGCCCCTCTCGCTTCCCGTCCTGGCGTCTCTCGGCCCCCGTGCTCCTACCTTCCTCTCTTCCCTGCGCCGACACCTGCGCCGACACCGACACCAAGGACTTTCTGTTCCTCCTCCTCCCCCTCTCCTCCTAACTTTTTACCTGCCTCGCATTGCGTGAATCCAGACACCTCAGATCCTAGAGGCCATGGCCTCACCCACCTGGTCTGCTCTAGGCCCGGACGCTGTCCGCAACGGTGGTCGCATCGCATCGCATCGCATCGCATCCTCTCCCCCCCTCGTCTGAGCGGCTCGGGAAAACGGGCTCCACTGCGCCGTTCTGTTCGCGGAAGGTGCCCGCGTGAGGTCGCGCGGAAGAGCCCCTCGCCTCCGGTGTGTTGTGCCGCGCTGGCGGCCCGCACGAGCCACCGCGCAAGGTCGCGATGCCATCTTGCGTAGGACCCGCTTCTGTTCGTCGCTCGTCTGTCTCCTCTCCACTCCCCCGCGACCCCCCCTAATCAAGAGCACAAGTGTACGATACCAAGCTCTCCTGTTTTGGGGGGCACCTAGCCCGGTGGAGCGTGCTTCCGTCGAGGGCTCTCTCTCTCTCTCTCTCTCTCTTTCTCGGCATTCTTCCATCGAGGGCTCGACCCCCCCCCCCAGCGGGGGTGGGCTATCATTGCGGGGGCCATTTGGCATCGCTCGGACGTGTGCGTTTTTTCCTCGGCGAGGGACATCGAGGAGCATCCTTGATCATTTGGTGAAAAAAACACGCACGAAACCAAAAAAAAAAAAAAAACAGGAACTGGACGTCAGAGCGATGGCCAGCCCGAGAGTTCCTGGCACCTCTTCTTCTTTCAATACGTCCCTGGCCCCCCGCGGGGCCGCGCACATGCCGCCAGCCATGATGTGCGCCCCCCCCTCCTATACGCCCCCCTCCGGGACTCGCCGAGCAACGATCCAGTCAGCTCGGTGAGCGGCGGGGCCAGGGCTCGCAATTCGTCGGGCACGTAGCGAAATCCGAACCCTGCCCTCGCCGAGGCGACTCGGGCCACTCGATGGGGCGCCGGGGGCAGGGCTCGCACTGGGTCGAGGTCGTGGCGAAGTCCGAGCCCCGCCCCCGCCCCCCCTCCGTGCGGGAGCTCGTCGAGAAGGTCGGCGGGGGCAGGGCTGGGAGCTCGGCGGGCACGTGGCGCAGTCCGCACCCCGCCCCGGCTCCCCCTCCATTCGGGAGAGGAGGCGAAGGTCTTGGCATCGCTCGGACGCGTGCCCTTTTTTCCCGGCGGGGAGTATTCAGGAGCATCCTGGATCATCCTGCGAGAAAAAAGAGGAAGACCCCCCCCCCCAAAAAAAACAACAACAACAACAACAACAACAACAATCATTTTACCCGAACGCTCAGTGTTCTCCCCAGTGCCAGGGTTTTCTTGCGACACCAGCCAATACCCCCACTTCGTGGGGGGGCCGTTCAAGCTCTACCAAATATCCAAACGACTCTTCGAGACCACCCACACCCAGCTTCCCGCCCTATGACGTTGGGACACTTCACTTCGTGGCGTGCGGACGACCCTGGCTACTACACTGGCGTGGGGTACACACCCACAGAGGTTGATCACATCTGTTACATATGATGTGGTACACGGTACACGTGAGATGGTACGCAGTGCCAAGATAGTTGGCCAGACCGCGAATGGATTTCGAGATTTTTCGGATGAGAAAGTAGTGCGTTTTCATATGTTTTCTGAACATCGCATCTTGAAATTATTGAAAACCCATTGTGTTTGGCAGGATTTCGACATGCGCGCGCGGCGGCCGCGCGCATGTGCACTTCGTCTCATTTTTTGCAAGGGATGGTGGCCCTCGCAGGCGCGCAACCGTTGTTGGAGAAGTTCAAAGCACCTGAAGAAGTAGCACGCAAAGACCCTTTTGACAGAAATGTTTAAAAAGTGGTGTATTTCCTATGAATCCGCAAGAGCGCGCGGAAGGACATTTTGACAATTTTTTCTTAAAAAAAAACCATTGGGTTTTTGATGTTTTTATGTTAAAATCGCTACGAAACCTAAGGTTTTGGAAGGATTTCGTCTTGCGAGCGCGAATGTCCACTTTACCTTATTTTTTGCAAGGGATTCTTGAAATTTGATCAACTAAGAACAAGAATTTTCATTTTCTATTGTTTTTTGCAAGGGAAAACGAGCGTCAACAAAAAACCGGATCCGGGGGTAATCCACTTTTCTGAAGCTTTCGCAGAAAAATGATGAAAATGTAGCTGCGGCCTAGGTTTTGGGCGGGGGGCGTGCACCAGGGGGTCCAACAATAATAATTCTTTAGAAGTAATAGTGTTCAACAACAACAACAACGCACGTGGGGACACTCCGTTCTCACCAGTGCCAGGGTTTTCATAGGAGGCGGGCAATACCCCCACTTTGTGGGGGGGCCGGTTCAAGCTCTACCAAATTTCCAAACGACTCTTCGCCACCACCCACACCCAGCTTCCCGCCCTATGACGTTCGGACACTTCACTTCGTGGCATGCGGACGACCGTGGCTACTATTCAGGGCCCCGCGGCCGACGACGACGGCGTGCGCGCGCGAAGAAAAAACGAATGTGTCCCGCATGGTATTATTTGACAGGGATGATGGCCCTGGCAGGTGCGCAACCGTTGTTGCAGAAGTTCGAAAAAGTTGCTCGCAAAAGCCCGTTTGACAGAAATGTTTAAAAAGTGTTGGGTTTCCTACGAATCCGCAAGAGCGCGCGGGATGAGATTTTGACAATTTTTTGTTGAAAAACCATTGGTTTTTTGATGTTTTTATGTTAAAATCGCTGCGAACACTAAGGTTTTGGAAGGATTTCGTCTTGCGCGCGCGAATGTCCACTTTACCTTATTTTTTGCAAGGGATTCTTGAAATTTGATTATATTAGAACAAGAAATGTCATTTTCTATTGT
The DNA here is from genome assembly GCA_963575745.1 of Prorocentrum cordatum. Lineage (NCBI taxonomy): Eukaryota > Dinophyceae > Prorocentrales > Prorocentraceae > Prorocentrum > Prorocentrum cordatum. Next base: position 381,548 of record CAUYUJ010004014.1, read on the forward strand.
TTTTTGCAAGGGAAAGCGGATTACAACAAAACAACCGGATCCTGTACACACCCTCTTTTCTTAGGCTTCCTCACGAAAATGATGAAAATGTAGCTGCGGCCTAGGCGGCGCAGGGGGGGCGCGCACCAGGGGGCCCAACAATAATTATTCTTTAGAATAAATAATATTCAACAAACGCACGAAAGCGAAAAAAAAAACACAGGGAATGGGCGCCCGAGCGCGATGGCGAGAGGTCGGCGGGGGCTCCGGCAGCGGAAACGTGCCGCCGGCCACGGGAGCGGGCAGGCCCCCAGCAGCCCTCCCTCGCCCTGCCCGGCCCGCGCGCCCCCGGCTCGGCGCGGCGTGGCCCCCGCGGCGGGGCAGAGCCCGGGCGTCCTGGGCTCCGACGGTCTCTCAATAAGGAACCCTAAATCAGGAACGAGGCCCCTGTTTCCCATAAGTTCAACTTCGATTCCCCATGGACAACCCCAGGAAAGCCCGAGGCAAGCTGTGAAACACTCAAGGGACACCGAGCCCCTCCCCAACGAAAAGGGTTCCTTCTTCAGCGCCCCGACCGCAGTGCAAAACTACAGAAGAGTCCCATACGGCGGACGGGGACCCCCTCGCCATCGCTCGGACGTCCATTCCCTGTGGTTTTTTCGGCTTCGTGCGTGGCTTTTTCGCCGAATGGTCAAGGATGCTCCTCGACGGTCCTCGCCGAGGAAGAAACGCACACGTCCGAGCGATGCCAAGCTCTTGGCATCGCTCGGGCGTGTGCATTTTTGGGGGAACTGAAAGTGGCATAAACCTAAAAACTCGAAAGTCCGCGCGGATTTCTCTCGGATCGGCGCTGGACCCCCTCCCTGGCGCGCGTAGCGCGCCAGGGGCGGCGCCGGGGGCGCCGCCGGGGGGCCCCAGCGCCGATCCGAGAAAGTCGCGCGGACCTCCGAGTTTTTATATTTATGACGTTTTTTGTTCCCCTAGTCTTACCTTCGGCGAGGACCATCGAGGAGCACCCTTGATCATCCTGCGAAAAAGCCGCGCGCGAAGCCGAAAAAGGCACGGGGAAGGGGCGTCCGAGCGATGGCCAGGTTCTGCCGTGCAGGACGTGGCGGTCCCACACCCAAAAAGCAGGGGACGTCCTGGGGTCTCAGGGTTGGGTTTGTTGTGGACGGTTTCTCGTGGACTGGCCTCCACGGTACCCACACCCTGGCGGCCCCCTCGGACAGTTCGAGAGGCGCTCATCCGCAGGGCGCGCTTCCCCTTCTCCGGGCCTGGCCCGGTGGCCCGGGGCTGGCGGCGGCAGCGGCCAGCAGCCACAGCGTGAGGGGAGGCGGCCGAGGGGCTCGCGGCCCCTCCAGCCCGCGCCAAGGCGTCGAGGAGGGACTTTTCACTCGAGTCGTCGTCGTCGTCGTCGTCGTCGTCGTCGTGTCATCAATCGTGTTGAGTTTGCTCGCTCTTTGATGCCCGCGCGTCGTTCAGCATGCAGGCCGCACAAGCCCTCGACTCCCGCCCACTTCGTCTATGAGCGCGCGCACCCCCCACGCAGGGGCCCCTTCCTTGCATGCCAGCTCCTGGGCAAACCTGGCTGGGTAAGACATTCGAGTCGGGCGGGCGGACCCTGACGGGCGGGCCAGGCGCGACTAGCACGCCAGCACAGGACTGACAGCAGCGATCCTCGAAGCTTCCCATCCCGTGGCCGTCGTCGCCGCGCCCTCCGCCCCTGCCAGGCGCCCAAGCCTGACGCCAGGCGGCTGTGGCGGGGAGCGCTGGTGGTGCTCGCCGGGGCGGCGTCGAGCGTCGCACGGGAGGGGGGGGGGGGCGGCGAGAGAGGAGGAAGGCGAATCCGGACGCCCGAAACGGGTACGGAAAGAATGGGTACAATGTTCAACAGCAGTTCTTGCTCATTTTGAGCAGGACTCGCTGTCCACGCCGCCGCGGCCTGTGTCCGTTCGAGACAGAAGGCCGCCTGCCCAACAGCGGCCGCTTGCTGGTGTGGGGCAGCGTTTGCTGTTGGGCGCTGTGCCCATGCTTCCCGTGCCCATATTTCGGGCGTCCAAAGGCGAAGGAGGAGAGGGACTGGCTTCTTTTTCATCTCCGAGCTCACGCCTGGCATCGCTCGGACGTGTGCGTTTTACCCTCGGCGAGGACCATCGAGGAGCATCCTCGATCGTTTGGCGAGAAAACCACGCACGAAACCGAAAAAAAAAACAGGGAATGGACGTCCGAGCGATGGCGAGCACGCTGCATCTGCCTTTCGTCTGACTTCTCCAGCGCCACGGCGCCACCGCCTCGGTTCCATGGTGGGGGCCGCGCCCCGGCGCGCCAGTCAGCGCCCTCCCACGCCTGCGCCCGAGCTGTCCGAGGGACCCCCCGCGCTGCTGCTCGGCGTGCTGCATGGCCCGAGCTCGCGCGAGGCGCGCACGGTGGCGCTGGCATCGGGCCGAACGGAAGAGGGGGGGATAGGGAAGGGGGGGGTACGAAATCTGCTGCGTGCAGCTGGTTTCGGCCCCGCCGCCGGGCCCATTCCTCGATACATGGGCGCCTCCCAATCAGCCACGTGAGCTGATTCTCAAACCCCCCCTTTTACTATCCCCCCCTTTCGCCCGGCCCGATGGTACCCAGCTGTGCCCAACCACACTCAGGCGTTGGTCGTTGCTTCTCCCGCTCTCGGGGCGGACGCGCTTGTCTCGGCCCCTCCGCCCGGCGCTTTCCTCCGGGGGGCGCCTCTGGCGCTGGGAGAGTGAGCTGCAGCTGGTTTGCTGACCACCCTGAGCTGACCCTTCACTGCGCTCGGCCCAGCACACCTCCTGCCTCCTCTCTCTTTACACTCTCCCAGCCCTTCCTTGCAAGTCGCACGGCAATGTGCCTCATCGATCGGTCGAGTCGTCGCCCGCCTTCTACTTGCCGGACGATCCGGCCCGTGCACGCATATCGGGCCCCGTCACGTCGGGAGCACCTTCTCGTTCGCCGGCCGCATCCGAGGCCCAGCCCCCGGCCTCGAGAATGTGGAATTGCCTGGTCCTATTGGTGTTCCGGCTGCCTCTTCATTCGGAGGCAGTGCGCTTCGTGCTCTCATCCGCACGTGTCTTGAGTGCTGTTGTCGCAGGTCCTCGGTCATGCTACGAGCGGACTTTTGGGGTACTAGCTCGAACAAGCGGGGCGTCGGACATATGGTTGCCGTTGCGCACATGTGTTTGTTTTTCTGGGGACGCTCCGTGGAGAGTCGACGGAGTGTTATTTTCAACCTTCGGCCTGGCGGGGAATCAAAGGGAAGGTCAAGTCATGTATATAGTCGAGGTGAATGAGTGAGTTCGTTTTCGGACACGAGTATTCAATGATTTCTCGCTGTTGCCAACTATCCAGCTGCCTGCATCACGCTCCGCCACCGTGACAGCACACCATTCTCGGTGGTCCTTGCGCGAGGGAAACAGGAGGCCCTAACGTGTGACGCCTCGAGCGGCGATAGACGCAGTCACTGCAGCAACGGTTGGAGCAAGCCCGGGAAAGCCGTAACATGTGACACATCGTTGGAGTGTTGGGCGCTACTGGCCTGTCCCAGGGCTCTGCGGCGACCGCTCGGGCAGCGCCGACGACGATGATGACGGTGACGACGATGATGGTGATGGTGATCATGTTGTGGTTTCTGATGATGTTGATGATGATGATGATGATGATGATGATGGTGATGGTGATGGTGATGGTGATGGTGATGGTGATGGTGATGTCGATGGCGATGATGATGATGATGAAGACGAGGACGTGGACGGTGGTGTGATGCTCTGATATTGGTTATGATGATCAGGAGGACGAGGAAGAGGAGGATGATGCGGAGGAGAACCGTCACATGTGATACCGTTCGTCTTCACTTCTCGACGAGCTCTCATGAACATTATTTGGGCTGTCCTGGTGCTGTCCTGGGCTCCTGAGGGGTAGTCTTGGGTGTCCCTTGGAGCCCTCTTGGGCCGTCTTGGGGCTCTCTGTTGCCGCCTTGGGGCTCTGTTGGATCCCTCGTAGCTGTCTGGAAGGTCTCTTCGGGCCGTCTTGATGCCATCTTGCGCCGTCGAGGGGTCATCTCTTCGTGGGTCCCTCTGGAGGCCCTCTTTGGCCACCTTGTCGTTCTCTTGTGTTCATTCTGGGCCATCCAGGGTGTTCTCGCGCCGTCTTGAGGCTTTTGGGCCATCTTGTGCCGGCGGAAGTCCGACAAGGCGAGAGCGCGACAGATGTTTGATAACACCGCAGGCATACCAACGATGTGGGCATTTTCGGGCAGTCCCTCGGAGCCGTCTTGAAAACCTCCCTGGGCAGTCCTGAAGGCATGTTGGGCTGTCTTGGGGCCGTCTTGGTTCGTTTTGGAGACATCCCGGGCCATCCTGGCTGCCTTGGTGGCTTGCCTGGGCCATCTTGAAAGCCACCTTGGTCGTCTTTGACTCCTTGGGAGAGCGCCAGGGGGCGTGGAGGGGCGCCGACGGAGCCTCGGGAAGAGGGGGGCGATGCGCGCAGGCCAGTGCTTCGAGAGAAGGGGTTGGTGGCCCCTGGAAGATGACACTCAAGCAGTGGCGAAGCGTCCCGGCGTGCCTATAGGCCTACCAAACAATGTTCTAAGAACTTTTTTGTGGTTTCCACGAAATGCTTTTAGAACAGTTCTGGCTTGGACTGTCTTGTTTTGTTTTGACACATCGGGTTTATGTTCTAAGAGCCTTGTTGTTGTTGTTCTTAGTATATTCCAGGGGTTCTACGAACATTTCGTGGTAGGCCTACAGGAATGCCTGGACGGCCGGTCCTTGCTCAGTTCGAAGATGGCATATTCCTTACCAGACGGCACTGGGCATCCCAGCGCGCCTCAACGTGCCCGGGGGCACGGTGGCGGATACAGTTCAAAACAGCTGCGTTGGACAATCGGCACTCTTCCCTGCACACGCGCACGCAGCACCTTGACTCGGAGAGTTCGCCGTCCACCGGACGGCGTCGCGTGTGCGGGGGGGGGGCTCGTCGCCATGGCAGGATGCGCGGCAGCACGGGACGTGATTGGTTTGGGCTCTACCGGGGTGGGGGACTCGCCGGGGATTGAATATTCCCCAATCCTAATGTCAGAGTGAAGGCGTGACCTCACTGAGGGCCCCGTCCTTGCATTTGGGATAATCAATCTGGGCGGCTTGGTTCGACACCTCTGTGGAAAAGGCCCCCCGTCCCTAATGCCTCTGTCCCTTCTAACTTAGCTCGCCTCCAAAAAAAGAATTAGGAGTTCTCTTATGCCTACTTAATCAAGAGAAGTGGATGGTGCCTCCGCTTTTACATTGCTTTAAAGGGGGATGATGGGTGCTTCTGATGCCATTGGGTATTCGTTGTCGCGGCTCCTCATTCCATCGTGTTGCTCCGGGTACTCCGCCAACTGGAGTAGGGTCGCACTCCTTACCCGAGGCCAAAGCAATATCTGCCCTCACTTCAACTTGCATTATAGCGCAGATATCTCAGCGGGCCATTCGATATGCCACTCGTGCACGCATCCAGAGATCCGACGCTCATAGGGTGAGATGCATCGACCCCCAATCGCCCATCTATCGCCGATAGGGGCCCGATAGCCCCAACCTGCCCAGGAATGTCCGGATTCACTATCGGGGATTAGTCGCCGATCTGTCGGCGATGTATCGCCGATTCCAGGTTGACGTTCCCACCCTGTGCCAGTCCCCCCCGATCGAGGCTGCCAGGCTGAGCTGTAGGCTGAGCTATAGGGGACCTCAAGTTGCGGTCGCCCCCGCACCGCGTGTGCCACCATGCCCCTCCGCTCTCGCCGCTCCAGACGCCGCCAACGCCGAACAAAGAGGAGGAGGAGGGGGAGGAGGAGGAGGAGGAGGAGGAGGAGGGGGAGGAGGAGGAGGAGGCGGAGGACAATTTGATGTCCGATCAACACAAAAAAAAGCCTGGCACTCAATGTCAAGTGCCCACCGACCAACGCAAAGAGGAGGAGAAGGAGGAGGAGGAGGAGGAGGCGGGGGAGGAGGAGGGGGTCTCCCCCATGGTTCGGCTAAGGAAAGGAGGGGGGGGAGGTCATGTCGATCCGATCCGATTTCGACTTCGTATCGATCCGATGCGGTCCGATGCTTGCATGGCGCTGTGGTGCATCCCAGTGCAGCCCCTCCGATTCGATTTCACCTCAGTGCCGATGTGGCCCGATCCGACGCACGCTCCGATTCGATCAGATGCCCCGGTTCGATGCTGGCTGATCCTGACACTTGATCGACGCACAAAGACGACGTCGTCTGCGCCGACGTCAGCGCGTAAGCTGCCCGCGCAAGGCCGTGCGCGAGCGCCCGCGTCTCTCGTGTGGCGTGCCGCGCCGGCGCCCCGCGTCATCCGCCACGTCGCCTCGCTGTGCCATCTCCTTGGCATCGCTCGGACGTGTGCGTTTTTTCCTCGGCGAGGGCCATCGAGGAGCATCCTTGATCATTTGGCGAAAAAGCCACGCACGAGCGATGGCCAGTCTCGCGTAAGACGCTTTTTGCTGGTCCGTCGCCCACCTGATTCGGCCTCGATTCGGCCCCTGCCGGGGATGCTCCAGCCCTGGCCGTGCTTCCATTTTCGTGGGACGTCCTGCCCTTAGTGGGCCCTGGAAACGACAGGGCCGTTTTTTACCGGTTCCGTTCTGCCGTTTTGTTGCCGGTTCCGACGCCGTTATTTTACCGGTTCCGTCGCCGTTGTTTGACTGGTTCCGGCTCCAGTTCCAATCTTGGAGCCGTTTTTTTGCCGTTTCCGGTCGCCGTTTTTTTGCCGTTTCCATTTTCAAGTGACATTTGTTTGACAACGGTGAAAAAACGGCCTTGCCGTTTCCGGGGCCCACAAAGGTCATGCCTCCCTTCTGGTTCCCGGCTTCCTTGCAGACTCGCGCTCAAGTGTTGTTCCGGCACGCTCCCATGTGGTTTCCAAACGCAGCTGCACATCAAAGGTCAACGCGTGATGTCAGATAGAGCGTGCTCTCAACTTGATAATGTTCTGGCGAGTCCATACGATCCTGAACCCTCGGCCCGCGGGGAAGGGAGCCGGGCAGTCGCGCCCTCTTGGGAGCCTCTTGGAGGCCGCTTGGGGGCCTCTTGGGCGTCTTTCAGAGCGTGAATTACCTACCCCGCTTTCGCTTCCAGGCAAAACCAAGCCATACCACGCTCCTCCTCGTCAAGCGGCCTGACCAGTACAGGCTGCAATTTGGCATCGTTTGGTATCTCTTAGAAGCGAGGGTGGTCAAAAGCGAGGTAGGTTTGTTTTTTCCCTAGTCTTGGAGGCCTCTTGGCCCGTCAGAGACGCCTTCGGGGGCCGTCCTGGGGGCCGGTTGTGGCCGTCCCGGGGCTCCCTTTGCAGGCGTTTCAAGGCCGGCGTGGCGATCTATTGGGGCCATGTGGGAGGGGCCCCCCGCGGACGTCAGCGGCTTCCGGAGGCCAGAACAGGCGAGAGCACCTGAGCATTTGACCTGGCATCGCTCGGACGTGTGCGTTTTTTCCTCGGCGAGGGCCATCGAGGAGCATCCTTGATCATTTGGCGAAAAAAAAAACACGCACGAAACCGAAAAAAACACAAGGAATGGACGTCCGAGCGATGGCCAGCTTGATCATTTCAAAGAAAGTATCATTTGGGCAATTTCGGTCCATCCTGGAGGGCCTCTTGGAGGCCTCTTCGGACGCGCTGATGCCGTATTGGGGCTCTTGGAGGCATTTTGAACATACTTGGAGGTCTCTAGGGTCGTCTTGGAGGCCGTCTTGGACCATGTTGGAGGCCGTCCTGGAGGCAATCTTGGAAACGGTTAGTGGCCAGCGGGATGCGCTGAGACCCCAGTGGGAATTTTTCTGAAAGGGCAAAACTGTGCTCAAACATCCTGGCATGCCAAGCAACCGTGAGGCAAGCCAAAGGGGGCGGCGGATCGAAGACGCTGCGGCGAATCACCGCCGCCCCCCGCCTTTTAGAAAGCGCCTGTGTGGCCGAACGTTGTTGTTGCCGTCGTTCTCGTCTGCGACCCCCCCGCGGCCCGCTCTGCGACCCATCCCGCACCCCCCCTCCTTCGACCCACCCGCGACCCGCCCCGCGCCCGCCCCCCCGACTCGCATCCGCAATTGCGGGAGGTGGGTCACGTTATGTTTCTCATGTCTTTCGTTATTTATACCAGTAGCTTTGTAACTACGGTGTATGTTTTCCGTGTGTTGTTTTTGGTTCCCTCCCATCATTAGTCTTGTCCGCATTTGTTAGTATCAGTAGTCGCTTCGTTGTGTTCCCATTATTCTTCGGTTTACGCCACACCGCCAGCCCCTTGGGGCGTTCTTGGGCCTCTTGGTGCGCTTCTGGGGCTGTATTCTTGGCATCGCTCGGACGTGTGCACTTTTCCTTCGGCGAGGACCATCGAGGAGTATCCTCGATCATTTGGCGAAAAAAACCACGCACGAAACCGAAAAAAACACAGGGAATGGACGTCCGAGCGATGGCGAGTATTGGGGCTCTCTTGCACTGTTCTACGGCGGTCTTGGGAGCGGGAGGTCGCCGTGGAGGCGGGAAGGTCGTAAGTTCCGGACACCGCGCGTGCTGTCGCGAGCGAAGTGGAATCGGGGGCGGAAAAGAGGGGGGTGGTGACGAGGGGGGGGTGGATATCGTGGCGGGGGCCATGATATTTCCCCTGATCTCGTGGCGCCTCTGCTTGTTTCATTACGTCCCTGGCCCCCCCGCTGGGCCGCGCACATGCCGCCGGTCATGGTTTGCACCCCCCCTTCTTGGACACCCCCCTCTTGGCCGCTCCCGGTGGAAGATTCAGGTTTCATCGGGTCTATCTGGCAGTGTTTTTGGAAGCCTTGTGGTGCGTGTTGGAGGCAATCACTCGGCGAGTGAGGGACTCGTCGGACCTTCTGGCTGAGCTCTCTGGGAGCTGTTTTTCGTTATCCGTTGGGTTTCTAGCGCTTTCTGGGGGGATGCAGGCCTCTCGGAGGCCTCCTGGAGACAGTTTGGAGGCATCTGGAGGGGCAGAATCCGAAAAGTGGGAGACCACGCCGCGAGACTCGGACAGCTCCCGTCCTCTCATGTTTGCCATCGTCCTCCCAATCCTTCCTCCCTCCTCCTCTCACTCTCTTCCTCCCGAGTCTCCGTGGAGATGGGGGCCTGGGGAGAGTCGCTGTGGCGGCGGCAGGGGGCTGCGTGACGTAGGCTTGAATTCATGTCGAGTGGCCTTCGGCACACATCCCACCACCGCGCCTGGGTCGTGGTTCAGAGGCCTCTTGTCGAGTATAGCCAGGACCCCAGGTAAGAGGACCCGGTTAGTAGTTATAGTGTTTTTTCGGGTGACGGCAGTTCCGGTTAGTGTAACGGGGTGGGGTGGGCTTCCCCCAGTACATATCACTAAACCAGGTCCCACTAAACCCAGTGCTGCCAACGCCCGATCTTCGGATGCCTCCCAGAGACAGTTTGGAGGCCTCTGGGGAATTGTGTTGGGGCCTCTTTTAGGCCTCGGAGGCCTCTAGGGGCCCCTGGGGGAGCTCTTGGGGCTTCCCGGGAGGCCTTTTCGGAGCGGAAAGCTCGGGTTTCAGTTCGTGGTCCCCTTCTTGGGCCCTTCTTGGGGCCCTCTTGGAGCGCTCTTAGGCTGTCTTGAGGCCTGTTGGGCCGTCTTGGGGCCATCTAGGGCTGTCGAGGGGCCCGCTTGGGGGCCTGTTGGGCCGTCTTGGGGCGGTGTTGGGACGTCGTGGGGCGTCTTCAAGCGTCGGATGCCCGAAAAGGCGAAAACGACAACAACCTAGAAAAAACAAATAAAAACCAACCCTTTTATGGCTCTTGGGGCCCTCTTGGGAAGCCTCATCGAAGCTTCTTGGGGTGTTTTGGAGGCATCCTGGGCCGTCTGGAGGCCGTCTTGGAGGTCTCTTGGGGTCCTCCTGGCCCGTTTTCGGGCCCTCGATGTCCCTTCGGCAGAATTGCTGGAGCGAAGTACCTCCCCCTGGCTTGCCTGGATAGACCTCCCTCCCTCCGAATCGACCGGACCGAGCTACCTGCGGGGGGAGTTGGGGAGGGGGAAGCATCTCACACGCCGATGAACCCCAAAGGGCCAGCGGATTTTTATTGTTCGGATTGTGGTTAGTATTCTTATGATATTATCATTCGTATGTTTCTTATTTGTGGTGTTATTATTCTTCATCGTCCGATTGTGGATTATTATTGCTTTATTGCCGCTGTGCGGGCTCGGCCTCGCGGGGCGAGCGCGCCGGGCAGCGGGCGGTCGCGCGCGAGGTCGTGGCCCTGCAGGGCCTGCGGCTGCTGGCGGGCGGAGGCCGTCAGCCCCTGCCTCGGGCCCGGTCGGGGCTCAAGGGGCGACAGTCAATGCAGACGGGGGCCAGCCAGAGCGCCAGATCTTGCAGGACCCTGCAGAGCCAGGGTTGCACTGCCCCGGGCTTGGGCGCAGGATCTTGCGGGATCTTGCAAAGCCTGAGTTGCCTGGGTCTGCATTGACCCGGGTCAGTTCTGCACGAACGAGATGGGCACGGAAAGAATGGGTCAATGCCCGACAGCGGATTTTGTTCCCTTTGAACAGGACTCGCTGTCCACGCCGCCGCGGCCTGTGTCCATGTGAGACAGAAGGCCGCCTGCCCAACAGCGGCCGCTGTTGGTTCGGGACAACATTTGCTGTTGGGCATTGTGCCCATTGTTATCGTGCCCATTTCGAGCGTCCGAATCAGTAGATCCCCGAGCGCGGGCAGCGGGGTGTCGCCATGGGGGAAGAGGGCAGGGGAACGGGTCTCGAAGATGCTCGCCGATTTTAAAAGGTTCTCGGGGCCCTTTCTCGGGCCCCGCGTGGCAAACGCGTCATGGGGGAAGGGGGGCCCGAGAGGCTCCCCAGGGGGGCCCGAAGAGGGGTGTGGGGGCTGGGCTGACCCCAAGGCGGCTCAAAAGTCCCAAAACTTGGCATCGCTCGGACGTATCCTTTTTTTTCTCGGCGAAAACCCAACGAGGACCATCCTGGACCATCGAGCAACAAAAAACACGCACGAAACCGAAAAATGCACGGGAAATGGACGTCCGAGCGACGGCAAGCTTGGGTGTGGGGACTGGGCTGACCCCAAGACGGCCCAAGAGTCCCAAAGCGGCCCTCCAGAGGGTCTCCGAAAGGACCTCCGGAGGCCAAACTCATTGATTGTTCATAGGTGTCTCAAGGTTTTTCAGGTTCTCGTCTTTTCGGGCCCAGAAGGGCCTAAGACTGCCTCGGAAGCCGGGCAAGGGCTGCTAAATCCGTGGCTGTTAGAATCGACCTCCTGGAAGTTGTCTTCGTCCTTCCAGGAAGATGCCCGTTGACTGTTTCGCGTGCCGCACCTCATTCCAGGACGTTGTTTTTTCCTTCCGGGAGGGCCGTTTTAGCAGCCACGGTTTTAACAGCCCTCGCCCAGCTTCCGAGATGACGTTCTTGTGTTGGGGGCGACGCCCTGTAGGGAGGGGTTCCAGGGGAGGGGCGAGGGGGGGGATGGTTGTACTGGCCGCCCGGGGGGCCGGTACCCCCGTATTTGTTCGAGTGAAGCGGCCCCCGGGCGGCTCCCATGGCCCGTTTCCGCGTATTGTTTACGACGAAGCGGCTCGAGGGCCCCAAGACGTCCCAAGGGGACCCCAAAACGTCCCAAAGAGGGCTCCAGAGAGCTTCAGACGACCTCCAGACGGCCCACGAGAGTCTCCAGACGGCTCCGCAGGTCCTCAAGAGGGTCCTCGAGGGGGCCTCGGGATGCCAAAGACATGGATCCCGTATGGTTCTCGAAGGTCTTTCAGGTTCGCACCTTTCAGGGCCGAGGAAGGCCCAGCACGGCCCACGAGGGCCCAGAGCGCGTCCCCAGACGGCCCCGGAGGCTCCCCGAAGGGGCCGAAGACGGTCCGTGAGGGCCCCCAGACGGCCCAAGGGGGCCCCAAGACGGCCCCCACGAGAGCACCAAGAGGGCCCCAGGAGGCTCCCAAGGAGGGCCCGAAGAGGCGGTGTGGGGGACTGGGCTGCTTGGGGGTGGGGACTGGGCCGGCCCCAAGACGGCCCAAGAGCCCCAAAACGATCCACAAGGGCAACCGAAAGAATCCCAAGAAGCTCCAGAGACGCCAAGTAACACCATGGCCGCCCTTCACAGCAAGCGGTGACGTAAAAACCTCTGCACACCAAGGCTCCCCAGAGCGCGGTTACGTAAAGGGCTCTGAACAGCAAGGCTCCCAAGAGCGAGCGGCAATGTAAAAGTCTGTCAACACCAGGGCTCCCAATAGAGAGCGGTAACGCAACAATCTCTTCACGCCAAGGCTCCCCAGAGCGAAGGGTGCCATGAGCCCTCTCGGGCAAGTTCCTGCGGCGTTCTTTCCGTTCCCGTCGCGGCCCAGGTGACGGAAAGCAGGCGTAGCGTCGGTCCGTTAGTCGGAAGGAAGTAACTCGGGGGAGTTCGAGGGGGGTGGCAGCCGCAGGCCCAGGTTTGATGGCCCATTTCCTTCGTTTTTTGTTTCGAGTGAAGCGGCTCCCAGGCGGCTCTCATGGCCTATTTCTTTGCATTTCTCTCGTGAACTTGCCAGAGGGCCCCAAGACGGCCCAAGAAGGCCCCAAAACGGCTTCAGGGGGCCCCACGACGGCCCCAAGAGAGCTTCAGATGGCCTCCAGACGGTCCGAGAGAGTCTCGAGGCGGCTCCAGCGGCCTTCAACATTGATTGCCCTTGTGTTTTTGCAGGTATGTCTGGTTATCCTTTTTTCAGTCCCAGACGGCCCAAGAGGCCCCAAAGCTCGCCCCAAGACGGCCCCAGAGGCGCCCCAAAGGGGCCCACACCAGTCCAAGAGGGCCCCTAGATGGGCCCGAGGCGGCCCACGAGGCCCCAAAGATCGTCCCAAAACAGCCCCAGAGGCCCCCAAAGGGGCCGAAAATCGTCCAAGAGGGCCCCCGGACGGCCCAAGAAGGCCCCAAGACGGCCCAAGAGGGCCCCAAGACGGCCCAAGAGGGCCCACAGACTGCCCCAAGAGAGCCCCAAGAGAGCCCCAAGAGGCTCCCAAGCGGGCCCGAAGAGGCGGTACGGGGTCTGGATGGCCCAAAGTCGGCCCAAGAGTCCAAAAACGTGGTTTATCGCGCTCTAGTGCCTTCCCAAGATACCAACACGCCCTAGTTCCCCTTGAAGAGGCCTCTTGCGGCGTCTAGATAGCCCTAGAGGGCGCCCAATATGCCACCAAGATGCCCCAAGAGAGCCTCCAGACGGGGAGAGAGAGAGAGAGAGAAACAAAAAAAAAAAAAAAAAAAAACGGGCAAGCCAGCGACATCTCGCGCTCTGAAAGTACATGCGCTTTCCGTCCCCGTGCCAAGCAGGTTTAATGGCCTTCGGCCCATCCCGCTACAGTGCCTGGGCTGCGGGGATGAAGCATCTTGGATGTTCGTGGGGATCTCGGGGGAGGCTTCTTGGGGTGTCTCTTGGAGGCAGTTTGGGCGCCTCTTGGGGGCCGTGTGGGGGCCTCCTGGGGCATCTCTTTGGCATCGGGGGGGCCTCTTGGGGCCTCTTCTGGGGCTTCTTCGGGGCCTCTTGGGGCCTCCTGGGCGCCTCTTGGGACCTCCTGGGGGCCTCGTCGAGCGGAAAGCTTGGATCTTCGGTGCGTGTTCCCTCTCTGGGGTTCTCTTTGAGCCGCCTTGGAGCCCTCTCGGGCTGGGTGTGGGCGCCTCGTGGCTGTCTTTGGGGCCCTCTTGGTCCGTTCGGCGGCCCTCTTGGAGGCCTCTTGGGGCGGTCTTCGGGGCCTCTATGGGGTCGCCTGGGAGCGTCGGGAAGCCGAAAAGGCGAGAACGCCAAGATCCTTCAAAGATCAAGGATCCTTCAAAGATCAAGGAAAATCAATGATGTTGGCATCCTGGGGCCCTCTTGGGAGGCCTCTGAGGGGCCTCTTTGGGAGTCTCGGAGACCTCCTGGGCCGTCTGGGGGCCGTCTTGGGGGCTTCTTGGGGCCCTTGTGGCCCGTCTTAGGGCCCTCTTGGGTCCAGAGCGGTCAGGCGACAAGACGCGGGGGAACCGCGGGCCGACGCGGGCCGCCCCAGAAGTTTTGGCCCGAGAGGCTCCGAACCCCTCGGGAACTCCTCACGAGTGACGACTGAGGCTCAAAGGGGTAGTGGAAGGATCGGGCGTGGACAGACCTCCTACCCTGACACGTCGATTAAGGAATTGGCCGTTTTCGGTTGGCGTCGCGGCCGTCATTTTTGCGGGTCCAAGTCCGTCCGTTTCGGTCCCAGGCCGTTTTCATTAAGGGGAGGTTTACTAAAGGGAGGTTTGTCCTCCGCCGAAAGGACCTGAGGACACGCCCATTCCGCGCACAGCGGCAAGGTGGCGGATCTGTGCGGGTGGTGCGCAGAGCAGATCTCGGTGGAGCCGTTCTTGCGGGGGTCGCGGGCACCTCGCCGCGTGACCATTATACGACGGCGGGCGCCGCGCTCGTCGCCGGGCCGTGGGGGGCCAGGTCTCCCGCGTTGGGCGCGGGGGGTCAGAGACACCGCAAATGGCGACCTCCCTTTTCTCCTCGTTATCCTACTCTATCCCTCTGCCTCATCCTCCTCATCCTCCTCCGCCTCCGCCTCCTCCTCCTCCCTCATCATCCTCTTCCCCCTGCTCCCTCATCATCTCGCTCCCTCTCTTCTTCATCCACCTCTTTCCCCATCCTCTCTTTCTCATGATCTCTCCTCGCCTTTCGTCCCTCCTCCCCCACACGCAGAGACGCGTGCTTCTGGGGCGAGAGTTGGAAACACAGGAGGAACACGCGCGAGGAGGAAGAGGTTGAGAAGGGGAGGAGCCGACGAGGATGAGGACGACGCGGAAGGGTGAAGAAGGGTGAGGAGGAGGTCGACCCTTGGCCCGAAACCCAACCATCGACCGTCGATCTTCGATCATCTACCCACAGATCCGATGTCGTGATTTTTTCAATACGTGGTCCCCAGAAGTCTCGACCCCTTCCCCGGGACCGGTTTCTCGTCCGGAGTCGTCTTTTGACGGCCCCGGGGCCCGGCGAGGGCCCCTCGAGGCCGAAAAGTGCGAAACACCTCCGCCTCGCTGTTTTTTTTCAACGCGTGGGATCTCTGGGTGTTTTTTGGGACCCTCCGTCATCGAAGCCCGAGGTTCGACGCCCGGCCCTCGCCTTCCGCCCCCCCCCCCCGAGGCCCGGGGTTTTGCGGCTCATGCGGATTCTTCGGTCAGGCCCAGCTCAGAGGGCTCGGGAATCCTTGCCGCCCACAGTTGATTACCAAGGCCAGGCGCGAGTACCTTGATCGTATCTCTCGCGACCTGTTTCCCAAAGCCTGAGCTAGCATGCTTTTATCACTACGTGATGGCGGAAATCCTGGAAATCCCCCCCCGAGGCCCGGGGCCGCCACCCGGGCCGCCCTCGTGCGCGGGGGCGCCCCCGAGGGCCGCGGCGAGCCCGCCGCCGCGCCCGGAGGCTCCCCCCCGCCCCCCCCACCCCTGCGGCGTCCTCGGCGTCGGCGTCGGCGTCGCTCCTCCTCCTCTCCTCCTCCTCCTCCTCCTCCTCCTCCTCCTCCTCCTCCTCCTCCTCCTCGTCCAACTCCTCCTCCTCCTGTTTCTCCTCCTCCTCGTCCAACTCCTCTCCTCCTCCTCTCCTCGTTCCTCCTCCTCCTCCTCCTGTTTCTCCTCCTCCTCCTCCTCCTCCTGTCTCTCCTCCTCCTCCTCCTCCTCCTCCTTTTCTCCTCCCCCTCCTCCTCGTCCAACTCCTCCTCCTCCTCCTGTTTCTCCTCCTCCTCCTTTTTCTCCTCCTCCTCCTCCTCCTCCTCCTCCTCCTCTTCCTCTTCCTCTTCCTCCACAGTTACGCATAATGAGTACGCATCTCCCCTCTCCCCGGGTGGCATCCTGAAGATATCCCCAGCCCTCTCTCCGCGTATTTTCTCTTGTTTTACATTGGATTCCCGGGAAGCGGGCTTCCGCTTGGGATTTCGCTGAAAATGCTGTTCCCGTTGAAGCGCTTGTCTCATGTTCGGGCTTCCGCTCGTTCCGAATCGTACTCCCGCTGCAGCGTTTGCCTCATGTCCTCGCTGCCGCTCGGTCCGAATCGTGCTTCGGCTGCAGCGTTGGCCGTCCTTCCAACTAGTCTCCAAAATTTGAAAGTGATAAAAAAATCGGGCCGGACGAAAGGGGGGGATTGGGAAAGGGGGGGTTACGAAATTTGCTGCATGCAGCTGGTTTCGGCCCCACCGAGGGGCCCATTCCTCGATACATAGCCGCCTCCGGCGCCAGGAGGCGCCAGGAAAATCAGCTACGTGAGCTGATTCTCAAACCCCCCCTTTGCTCTCCCCCCCTTTCGCCCGACCCGAAAAAAAACCATCGAAAGTGATTGCACATTTGGTGGTGCCGGTTCGTTGATTGTTGCGCCCTAGGGCCCCCCTCCAACTTGGAGGCGCCGTCGCTCTCAGATAGCATCAAGCGGGAGCCCCGTTCCTGTTATGAGAAGGCGATGTTGGAAGCAGAGCCAGCAAATACTCTCCATCAGCCCCGCCCTTAGCGGGCCCTGGAAACGACAGGGCCGTTTTTTTACCGGTTCCGTTTTGCCGCTTGTTTGCCGGTTCCGACGCCGCTTTTTTACCGGTTCCGTCGCCGTTTCTTGACCGGTTCCGGCTCCGGTTCCAATCCTGGCGCCGTTGTTTTGTTGTTTCCGGTCGCCGTTTTTTTGCCGTTTCCATTTGCAAGGGACTTTTTGGGGGAAACGGTGAAAAAACGGCCTTGCCGTTTCCGGGGCCCACACAGGCCCCGCCTTGTGTGGAGTTTTTGGGGAAACCTAAGGAGCTAGACATGGAGCCGCGACTCCAGACTGGCCCATGGACCTCTCGAAGACGATCCACTTTTCCTCCGAAGACTCTGGCGCCATGCCATGACATGCTGTGCGGTGTTGTGTTCTGCGCTGCTGTGCGATGCCATGCTTTGCGTTGCAATGTTTTGTGATTCAATGCTTCACTGCGCAATGCCACGCCATGTCATGGCATGCTACGTTCTGCCGTGTTTTTTTTCTACGCCATGCCATGCCGTGCTTTACCATGCATCGCGTACCTTCTCACGATTATTGCCCTGCTCGACATCCGACTGTGCGAATAGGGAGGATATCTACACCATGGTAAGGGATAGGAGGGAAGGATAGGACGTCAGATCTGATGCAAGCGCACCTAGCTTACCCTCCATCCCCGTCATCCTCCCCCGCCTCCTCCTCCTCCTCCTCCTCCCCCTCCTCCTCCTCTTCCTTCTCCTCTCCCTCCTCCTGCCCCTCCTCCTCCGCCGCCTCCTCCTCCCCCTCCGCCTCCTCCTCCTCTCCCTCCCCATCCCCTCTGCGATCGCGTTGAGAGTGCTGGCTCGAGAGTCGCGGCGTCTTATTCGCACGGTCGGGCGTCTCCCCCATTGCGCGAGGTGGGTTCTGGATGAGCCGTATGTCATTACGCCTCTCGAGTTGCCGCTCTGGCTGTCGCTTGGATTTGCACAGGTGCTTGCGATCTCCCCCACAGTTGGTAGCTGAACGGCTTGGTGGTGGCATCCATTTTTTCTGGGGGGGCACCATGCGTTCATCTGTTGCTGTTGAGAAAACATATTCCTCCTGTTGGGCCAGTGAACCGCAGCCACAGCCTCCCGCATCAAATAAGCAAACCAACGAGCAAACATAGATCCTGCAGTACTGAGTCCCGATTCGCACTCGAATGCTGCACTCAAAAACTACTCGAATTGGGACCGTTGCCCGCGAGGAGCATAGACAGTGACTTCGCAGCCGCTACGTCATGAGGGTGGCTGAGACACAGCTCTTCAAAAAACCGAGACCAGATGACCCCAAACGTTGCACAACGCTATCTCCTCTTCCTTACGTTGGGCAAGTTTAGGTTTTGAGGCCAACGAGAAAGGCAGCCTAGGTGACTGCAGCGGGGAAAGGGAGAAGGCAACGCGTCATAGGGAACAGCAGACAGACCAATGCAGGCTCGGAGTATGCGATCACCAGGCTGGCCGCAGGCAGGGTGACGGAGGCGAGCATGATCCGCAATGTTTTACAGTGGCATGTAAAGACGAGGGAGCGAGTGAGCTCGAGCTATTGTGTAAACCTCCTCCTGCTCTTCCTCCGTCTCATCCCTCCAACTCCTTTCATGGTAAACCAAAATCGCGACGGGACGTTTTTGTTGACGATTTCCGACCTCCCGCGGCCATCGATTGTCCTTGGGACGTTCATGGGATTCCCAGAAAAGGGTCCAGACCTCTGGGGTCGGCGTTTTGGGCGACAGCCAAAACAGGACGTCGAAGTTATGGGTCCTCTTCCTCCTCCGATCCTCCCTCCGCCTCCCCCTCCTCATCTCACTCATCCTCCTATCCCTCAGTCCTCCTTCCTTTTGCACAAGACGTGATTAGATGATGGCTGGCTGGTAGTCCTGCTTCAGCTCGTCGACATCATGGTGTAAGAACTTGCGCTGTGTGCCCAGATAATGTTTGCACCAGGGTTGCTGATCTGGTTTAGTTTAGTAATGTGTTGGGCTCCTTTAGTTATTGCCACCGATCTTAGGCGCCCCGTGCGCTGGCTGGGTTTCCCGATTCGACACGTTGGCGCTTGTACCCGCTCGTGCGCGGCCTGTGTGCTTACACAACATAGCATACATATCATAGCGTACACCACATAGTTTGCACCACATATCGTGCAGCGCATAGCTCACACCGCATAGCTCACACCACATCCATTCCACTGCTTAGCTGTCACAGCGTTAGTTCACGCCACATAGATTGCACAACATAGTTCAGACGATGCAGGTCACACCACACAGTTTACATAACCTGGCCCACACCACATAGCATTCACAGCATAGCCCACACCATTTAGATATCACCACATGGCTCACAAAGCACTGGGAGCAGGGAGCGCATCACCACCACCACCTGGTGTGCGAGATGCGGGCGTTCACGATGTCCCGCGGGAACGCCCGAGACGATATACACCACGACCACCCCAGGCCACCCTCTGCCTCCATCCTCCGGGTCGTGGTGCCGCTTCGTTCCCTCCTCCCGATCAGCACAGCTCACACCGCACGGCCTGCACAACCATGTCTTCGCCTGCACCTGTGCAGGAACTCATCGGTTGGGAAGCACGCTCGGCAGCAAGTGGAGCATCCGCCTTGCCCTGAGACTCTGCCGTGTTAGGCCCACTGGAACACTGGGGCGGTCGGCCCCTGCTCCAGGGAGGGGAAGGGAACAAGCGGGCCGGGGCTGCAGGACCTCCCTCTCGCCGCCCGGGCGGGTTTCGCCTCGAGATCCCGGCCGGAGCGCGCCCCCTGGGAGAGGTCCAGGGAGCAGCGGTGTTCGGCCTCCTCTGGAGGTGGGACAGAGGAGGAGGAGGAGGAGGAGAGGAGGAGGAGGAGGAGGAGGAGGAGGAGAGCCTCGCTGGCCCAGGCCAGCCATCGCACAGGCACGTGCTTGTTTGCGAGGCTTTCACAGCGCATCTGCGCTGAAATCCCCCCTGCAGCCCCAACATTTTGGCTTGTAATTTGCAATGGTTGTTTCTGCTCCGACCAACGACGGGCTAAAGCAAAAATCAGGATATACCATTCCCGTGGCGCGACTTCGATGGTCACTCGTTCTCTTCTTTTGGTAGCTCTGGATGGCATCGCCCAGAACACCCACATGGCAGTCACTGTTGATCGAGGCCACTTGCACTCGGATGGTTGCAGTGAAATTTGCCTCTGTCTCGATTCCCCACCGGTGGAGCCAGCGCCGCGTGGTGAGCATCATGGGCGCCATGGCCGAGGCCGAGGTGCAGGAGCCGGACATGGTCGACGACGTGGAGCTCCAGAACCAGATCGGCAGCATCGACATCTTCAGCTGCATCCTGTACCTCAGCATTCGGGGTCTGAGGCCACGGGATCCGAGGATAACTTCGCACCGGAGGAGGGCACGGACAAGCGTTCTGCGGGCTTCGAGTTGCTTCAATATGGTGTGCCAGTTGGTGCGATCAGCAGGGCACCGAGGACGGCTACGACGACGTCGTGATCCGTGGGTCCGAGGGTGACTCTTCGCCGGAGGAGGGCATGGACAGTAGGTCTGCGGGCATCGACTCTCTTCCAACTGGTTCTCTCCGTCGGGATGCGCCTGGATTTCACTCCGCCGCCACGGCTCGCAGTGCCGAGCCCCAGTATGAGCTTCAATCTCAGCCAGAGCCTGCTGACCCCGCACATGTTGTGACTGAGAGCGTACCTGGTCCAGAGTGCATTCAGGCTGCTGAGAACAAGGTTACCATCTTGGCAGAGATGGCGTTGCATCCAGTTTCCCACGATATGGACAGTGCTGCAGCTGAGCAGCTTCTCGCAGCGGTCGAGCGGTTCAATGTTCTGGAGGCCGAGGCCATCGCTGCTCTTGCTACCGCGAGGATTTTCACGCAGACTTCGTCGTCTACCGCCGCCACGCCCACTTCGGAAGATTTCTCAGGCCGGGTTGAAGCTGCCAAGAAAGAGCTGGTGAAAACCAAGATCAAGTTCCGCCGGTGGATTGACTTGTTGCGGGCCAGGCGCATGTTGCCGCAACGCTGATATCCTTGTCACTTGATTGTTTTGCGACGCTGGGTACGAGTGCGTAGCATGGCGTGCTGTGAGAACGGGCGGCGCAGGTTTGACGCGTCTGAGTGTTGCTGGTCGTGGCTCGAATTCCTGGTCCTGGTCCGCGGTTCGGCCCTTGTGGGCCCTGTTTCTGGGGTGGCCCTTGTGGGCTTTTTGTTGTCCAGGGCGCCCTTTGCCCAAGCTCCCCCCCTGCGGGCCCTCCTCCTCGTTTTTTCTCTTCCTCTCCTGCGCCCCCCCCTCTTGGGGGGGTGCGCGGGCTTTGGGCTGCCCTCTCCGTGTGGCTCGTGGTCTGGGGGGGCCCTCGTCGCCGCCGTCCCCATCCCGCTCTGTCTCGCCATTTTCTTAGTCTTAGGCTTCGACGCTCCGCCTTCGACCGAACCGAACCGAGGAGGAGGAGGAGGAGGAGGAGGAGGAGGAGGAGGAGGAGGAGGAGGAGGAGGAGGAGG
>CAUYUJ010004014.1:405117-423052 GCA_963575745.1 Prorocentrum cordatum
CTAGAAGGCTTCTATGGTGTCATCGTGGCTGTCTTGAAGGCCATCTCAGAGGCCACACTGGCCGCCTGAAGGCCGAAAAGAGCGCTGGAGAGCAGAACCAGAAGGGCTGATGCTATCACCACGCGCGCGATGAGGGAGAGGTCGGCCCCAGAGAACACTGAAGGATCGCTCTGTCAACAGAGAAGCATTCTAACACGCCCACTCCTTGCAGGCACGGTGGCGGATAAAGGAGTCTCAACATTCGGGGGCGGCTGGCACCGTGGTATGCTCTGCCAGCTGTCAATGCCAGCGACGCCCCACCCGACGCCCTACCCGACTGCCTTCCCTACGGCCTTCCCGACCCCCTTCCCAACGCCCAGCCTGACGCGTTGCCCAACGTATCCTCCAGGTTGGCCGACGCCGCAGCCGACATCTCGTGTTGTTCCCAGTGCGGGCGGACCTGGCGAAAGCGTGATTGCTACTGGCGATTCCCATTTGCAAAACGTGATTGGTCAGAACTTCGATTTGATGAAGCTGGGCAAGCATGTTCGGATGAGCGTCTCTCGTTGAAGTCCCAAGAGCGCGCTGCTTCGTGTGGAGGCCGATGCTTACCAAATGGGTTGTCAACGTGCAGACAGGTAGTTTCAAGAACTGGATATCACACGACACTGGGCTGAGGCGACCGGGACCGCTGGTCTCCGCTTCCAAGCGCAGGGTGCACATGACGAACAGCCGAAATGATGTAAATTTGGGAAGGTGCAGGTGCAAGTTGCCCACAGACATCTGCACCTTCGGTGAGACGGTGCTGTATCGAATAGTTCGACCGAGCATCGAGGACTCGGTGGAGGACGGCGGCTGCACCGCGGGGAGGCGCAGTGGAGCCGTGGGATCTGGGTTGGCAGATCTGACGAGTCCCAGGAGCATTTGCCGATGACTCCGCAAGGGGTCGATCGAGCTCGGACCGTGCGACGGCTCCCTGAGGGCAGACAGACCGACAAGGACTTTCTGCTGTCGGCGACGGGCCCCCCGTGGGCGACGAGGACGGCGCCCGAGAGGTCGAGGCGACCACGGGCAGCCCCGCCCGTGGCGACAGAGATCCCGAGGGCGGATCAGCAGCAGCAGCAGCAGCAGCAGCAGCAGCAGCAGGCACCACCGCCGGGAGGGCCACCCGAGGACCGAGCGGACCCTGCTCAGCCCCAAGCCCCACCGCAGGCCCCAGGCCCAGCGGCGGCGGCAGGACAGCCACAGCCACGGCCGCAGCCCCGGCGGCCAGCGCAGCCAGCGCCAGGAGATGCGGTCATGGGGGCGCCCCCGCCACAGGCGGAGAGGCGCCGGCTGCCGCCTGAGGCGGAGGCCTCAGAGAGCAAACGAGCGCGGGTTGCGGCCGTCCACGAGCTGGACGTCGGCAACATAGACGACCCGCCCGACGCGCTCTGGGAGGAGATCCCGGATGAGGTCCAGGGCCAGACCGAGGACATGTTCGACGTGGGCGCTCAGGATGAGCTGGACAAGAAGCTCACGCTTGAGCACCTGCAGAGCCTCCTGGACCACGGCGTCGGCGAGGACACCCCCAAGTCGGAGGCAAGGGGAACGAAGAACATCACCACCCGCTGGGAAACGCAGTGGAGGTGGAAGCCTGCGCGACAGGAGTGGCAGCGCAAGGTGAGATTCGTCTGCCGCGAGCTCCGCTGGCAGGAGTGGCGCGACGACCTGTTCACGCCAGGATCGGCTCGGATCTCCAACAGGCTCATCGACTTCGCGGCTCTCAAGCGCGGCTTCGAGGTGATGACGCTAGACGCGACGGACGCCTCCTACCAGGCGCCCGAGCACGAGGATGTGGTGGTGGATCCACCGCAGGAGTACCTCGACAGGCTGCAGGCAGAGGGCAAGAGCACGGACATCTACTGGAAGTTGAAGAGACAGCTGCCTGGCAGGCGCACGGCGGCGCCTGGCTGGGTGGAGCGCATGGCGGGCATCCTCATGGACGAGATGCGCATGGCGAGGTGCGAGATGGCCCCACAATTCTTCTACAACTCGGAGACTGAGGTGGTGGTCGAGCTCCACATGGACGACCTACACATGGCAGGGCCAAGGGACGCGCTGGAGGGCTTCCGCGACGAGCTGGGCCAGCACGTGACCTTCAGCGGCGGGGACATCCACGAGTTCGGCACTACCTACGAGCACCTGAAGAGGTTGAGGACGCGGCTCGAGCACGGGACAGAGTTGAAGGCGAACCCGAAGTACCTGGACTACGTGGTGGAGACCCTCAACCTCGGGAGCGCGAACACGGCGCCCACGCCAGGGGTGCCAGCTCACAAGGCGCTCATGGGGAGCACCTTGGCCCTGTCTTCCGTTCAGGCTGGCATCTACCGATCGTGCGTAGGGGCGCTGATGTACTACGCCCAGGACAGGGCGGACTGCCAGTATGAGGTGAGCCTGCTAGGAAGGATGCTGCCAGGTCCCACCGCCAGCGCCTTCACCGCACTCAAGAGGCTGGTCACGTACCTGATGGGCACGAGGGACGCGGTGAATTGGCTTCCGAGACCGACGGAGGGCACGAACGTCGAGCTGGTCGGCTACGGCGACAGCGATTGGGCAGGCGACCGCCAGACGAGGAGGCCACAGTCGAGCGGCAAGATCGAGATCGACAACGCCCCCATGCACTCCTTCAGCAGGCGCCAGGCGATCGCGGCGACTAGCTCGGGGGTGGCAGAGTACTATACGGCGAGGGCAGTCGCCGAAGATCTCCTCTACTTCAAGTCGCTCCTGGAGTTCATGGGCTTCACGGTGGCGACTACTCTTCTGACGGACTCGTCGGCGGCCCGAGGGATTGCCAAACGTGAACGAGTTGGCAAAGTCAGGAGCCTGGAGGCGCGTGCGCTTTGGCTCCAGCTGGCGATCAAGAGGAAGCTGATGGACCTCGGCACCGCCGGCAACGACGATAATAAGGCCGACCTGGGTGCGAAGATCCTCGGGCACGAGCGCATCGTCAAGCTCAGGACGATGAACGGCATCTACACGGACATGGGCCAGGTCGCGGAGAGCAACCACCAGCCGGACGAGGTGGAATTCGACGCGGGGGCGGCGGCTCGGGTTCGGCGCGCCCCAGGCGCGGTCGCTTCACCGAGTGCGACCCGCTCGGCGGCCCTGGCGATGATCACGGCGGCGGTAGCGCTCCTCCAAGGGCGCGAAGGACCCGCCACCAAGTACGACGGCTACTACGACACGGAGGTTTGCTCCATGGACGGCGTGGTCGCGAGCGATTGGACGAGTTATTGGCTGGTGCTGGTCGTCTGGGCGCTGGTCGTGGCCATCGTCTTCGGCTACGCGGGGTTCCGCTACGCCAGCTGGAGGGAGCAGGAGCGGCTCCTCGTTCAGACCGAGCCCGATGACGCGGAGGACAAGAAGATCGACTCAGGCATTGGCTGCATGTTATCCACGTCGACCGAGCCGACGGTGGAACAGAGCAACCGCATGAGGAGGACGGTTGGCACTCAATCGCAGACAACGTACAAGTGGAGACGGGCTACTCCACGATTCCAGCCATTGTCGACCAGCATGCACGGTGCCTTCCTTGAGGTGCATGCTGGGAGTGAGGCCAAGGCTAGAGGAGCGTTGTTGTACTGAGGCCCAGGGTGGGGACCTTGAGCGGCTACGCTTTGCTGAGCTCACCTTCTATATGTCATGCTTTATAGCATTAATATCCTCCTGACATGCCCAGACCCGTTGCGGTACAGCGCGCCGATGGCCATACTTATTTTGCCTGGGGGGCGCCCCAGCCTAGCTACCTTTTTCAGGAGTCGGTTGAAAGCTCGACTCTAGACACACGCCGAGCTTCCAATGTGGGCGTGGTGTGCATTGTATTTGCCGGGGTCAGAGACCCCCTTGTGCAGGAGCCAGCTTAGCATGACAGGACAGGAGCTATGTTCGTAGGTCCTCTTGGCTCGCGAGGAACCAATAACATCATCAATCGAGCTACATGTTAGCTGCGCTGTGCAAGCTACGCGGCGTAAGCCCTGCGGGGTGAACGATTCGGTACAATCTCTGTGATATGTACTGCGCCGTGTAATATATGCGTTTTGTGTTATGTGGTACGAGCTGTGTTGTGCAAGGAGTGTGGCGTGAGCTAGTTGGCGATTGTTATGCGATTGATGTTATGCGGTGTAAGCTATAGTGTGTAAGCTGCGTGGTGGGAACTATGTGGTAAGAGCTATGAGGAGCAAGCTGTGTGGTCTCAGCCATGATGTTCAGGCTGTTTGGTGTGAGCTATGTGGTGCGAGCTATGCGCTGCAAGCTATGTAGCGCAAGGTATGTTGTGTAAACCATGCGTTGTGCAATCCATGCCAAAGTGAGGGAACCGAACGGTCATTAATTGCCCCTGCGTGCGTGGCTGAAGTTGGATTCCATGGCCATGATGCTTGAGTTCTCATCTCTAAAGAGTAATGGTTTAATCGCTTCGCTCATTCCGCCGGCCCATATTGCCTCGCCGCTTGGGGGCCGTGTTGGTGGGGCCTCTTGGGGGCTTCTGGGAGGCAGTTTTGAAGCCACTTGGGGGCCGTGTTGGGGCCTCTTGGAGGCCTCTTGGGGGCTTCTTGGGGGCCTTTGGGGGCCTTTTGGGGCCCTCTTGGGGCCTCCTGGGGGCCTCTTGGGGCTGAAGGCTGAACTTTTCGGTTCCTGGTCCCCGTCTTGGGCCCCTCTTGGAGCCGTTTTGGGGCCCTCGTATGCCGTCTTGGGCGCCTCCTGGGCTGTCTTGGGGCCGTCTGGGGCCGTCTTGTGGCCCTCTTGAAGGCTTCTTGGGCCGTCTTGGGGCGGTTTTGCTGGCCTCTTGGGCCGTCTTGGAGCGCTGGAAAGCCGAAAAGGAAATGTCTTACATGCGAAAAAATGTACGTCTCCCGTAGGGAATGGGACGATGTTTGCTTGTTCGGGCCCTCTTGGGGAGCCTCTTGAGGCTCTCTTGGGGCTTTATCGCACGAACTCTGGGGCCATCTGGAGACCATCTCGAGCGTCTTGGAGCGATCTTTCGGCGACTCAGGGCTCTTTGGGCCGTGCGGGGGGCGTCCCGGCGCCCTCCTGGCACGCTCCTGGAGCGCCCTGGGGGAGTCGGCCGGGCATCGGCCGAGGTTCTTTTCGCGCAGGGGTCCCTAGGCCTGGCATCGTTCGGACGTGTGCGTTTTTTTCCTCGGCGAGGGCCATCGGGGAGCATCCTTGACAATTTGCCCCAAAAAAACACGCACGAAACCGAAAAAAACACACGGAATGAACGTCCGAGCGATGGCGAGCCAGGGGCCGCCACGCACGCGCGCGAATTAGAAACATTGTTAACCTGTCACCGGAGATTTTAGCAGGCCTTTGGCCCGTTTGGCCGGCGAATTGTTGATCCCCCCAGGGCTCGCACCCTGTTTTTTTTTTATGAGGGAAAGTTATGGTTTTCAAATGCGAGGTTCCCCACATGCATTGCGTTATGAATGTTATTATGTTATCTCTATTTCTCTTTCTATTTCTTGTTATCTCTCTCTCGTCGTTCTCTGCCTGCAACACATACGCAGATCAACATGTGAAGGTGTCCTCTGTATGTCATCGACAGCACTCTGGTATCCCAGCATCTACTGTTGCCTCGTTTGGTTGCTGCTATCCCTGAGGCCGATGGCGGCAAGTACGCGTTCGTGCAAATTGCGCACGACGAAGATCCAGGCAGCATTTTTGTTACGGTGACGGGAGCAAGTGGTTTCGCTACACATTCGGCACGTTGCCTTGTTGTCTCATGTGTGCCAAGTCCGTTCGCCCACACGTCAGCCGTGCTGCAATTGTATCGCCATATCTTGTGCACGTTGTTGACGGCATTGGCGTATGTTGCGTATTTGGTCATGTCCGATCCAGATACCTCTTTTGCGTTAGTTGGTGATGGTTCGATTCCCAATCTGTACTGTGCGAGAGCGACACTGCGAAATGCAATGGCGGATGCTTCCGTTTCCCTGAATACATTGTTTGTCAGGGTCCTGTACGGTATGAACATTTTGACGGTTGGTAAAGTGTCTCCGCGATCCAAAATTTTGGTTGCGAGCAAGGGGGGAAGCGAGAAGGGGCGGGCCTTCTCAGAGGGCTCGGATTATCTTGGGCCTTCCGAGAAGTTTGCGGAGCCTCCCTCCAAGGCGCAGAAAACCTCTCAGCAGGCGCGAGGGCTTCTGCGAGGTCCCGCCGCCTTCTGAGAAGGCCTTCTCCATCTCGCTTCCCCCCCCCCCTCGCTCGCCGCCGATGGTGTGGGGCCAAACTGGGCCGGCCTGAAGCCAAACTGGCCCGGCTTGGGGCCAAACCGGTCGAGCTTGGGGCCAGACTGGCCCCGCTCGGGGCCAAAGCGCTCGAGCTCGGGCCCAGGCTGGCCACGCTTTTGGGGCCGAGACGGCCGCGTCTTCGCGGGCCCGAGCCGGTGGCCCGCGGCCTCTGGCCGTGGCTCGCGGCCTGCGGCCGTGGCCACCTGCCTCCGGTCGTGGCCTCTGGCGGCCCGGTCCCCCCCCCCGTCCTCCTCCCCCCCCACCCCGCCCCCTTCCTCCTCCTCCGCCTCCGCCTCCGCCTCCGCCTCCGCCACCGCCACCGCCTCCGCCTCCTCCTGCCCTCCTGCCCCCCCCCCAACGCCTGCTCCCCGCTCCCTCCTGCCCCTCCCCATCCTCCCGCCCCCTGCCCCTCCTCCTGCCCCCATCCACCTCTTTCTCTTCGCTCCTCCCTCCTCCTCCCTCCTCCTCCTCGTCCTCCGCCGCTTCCTCCCTCCGTACCTCCCTCCCTCCTCCTCCAAAGGCCCTGGCCACAGGCCCTGGGGCCCCCAGGGGCCATCTCTGGGGGCCCTCTCTGGAGATCTTCCCAGCCTGAGGACGTCGGGGCTTTTCAAAACGAAGGCACGTGACATATCAAGCGTTGAGTCGGGCCTGTCCCTCTACAGGGAGGAAATTCGAAAATAGTCAAAAAAAATAGTCTGGGGACTATTGTTTAACTATTTTTGAGCGGGAGTTGTTTTTGAGTATCTTTACTTTTTCGTCCAAAATCCCCCTGTAGGGGGACAGGCCCGACCTAAATCAAGCGACATCGACGTTGGCAGGTCGCCTCTCACTGGGAGCGGAAGGCCAATGATGCGGCCGACCGCTTTGCGAAGGCTGGCGCAGATCAGAAGAGCACGCCCGCTTGCTTCGTGGGCTCTGCAGCCTGGCGCTCGAGGCTGGGCACTGGGCTGGCACGCTCGAGGCCCACCTGTCGCGCCAGGAAGCGCGCGACACCTCGGGCCTCCCTGCCGAGGCAGTGGCGCCCCGCGGGGCCCCGCTCGGGGGTTCCGGCCAGGTGCTGGCCGAGGACTCGCGTCCTCAGGATGCCTCGGGACGCGGGCGGGGGCGGGTCGGGGGCGGAAAAGAGGGGGGTGATGACTAGGGGGGGGATATCATGGCGGGGGCCATGATATTTCCCTGGTTTTCATGGCGCCTCTTCTTATTTCACTGCGTCCCTGGCCCCCCCCGCTGGGCCGCGCACGTGCCGCCGGTCATGATTTGCACCCCCCCTCTTGGACACCCCCCCCTTGGCCTTGGCATCGCTCGGACGGGTGCGTTTTTTCCTCGGCGAGGACCATCGAGGAGCATCCTTGATGATTTGGCGAAGAAACCACGCACGAAACCAAAAAAGCACACGGAAGGGACGTCCGAGCGATGGCGAGTGGCCGCTCCCGAGGGACTCTGGGGGACTCAGAGAGGAGCACGCGCTCGCCCTGTTCTCGGGTGCCCGAGGGCGCGCGCGCACGCCTGTTCCTCCGCGCGCCCGTCCTGGCGGCCCCAGGAGGGGCCCCACGGGGAGGCCCGCGTTCTGCTGCAGGTGCGGGGTGGTCGCGGGAGGCGGCTCGGCGCCTCGACGGGCGTGGCGCCGGGGGCATCTCCGGCCAGCCTCGCAGAATTCGAGCGGAAGGATCTGGCCGAGACGCTCGAAGGGGGCGGTGGGCCTCTCTTCTGGTCCCGCGGAACCTGGGTCTGCCGACGACTTTGAGTCTCTTCAGGCGTTCGCCCCACGAGAGCAGGTCCTGGACCAATTCGGATTGACTGGTGATGACCTCCCCTAGGTAAAGGCTCGGGTGAGGCGTGGACTCGTCTCGCGGACCCCCTTGGGGAGAAGTCGGGTTCAGACGCGTTTGATGTTGTTTGATCCTGGGTCGCCCTAGCCGTAGGCCCGCCCCCGACAATCCTCCCTCCGCCTCCGCCTCCTCCTCTGCCCCCGCCTGCTCCCTGCAGCCCCCCCCCCCCGCCTCCTCCTGCTCACCCCCCTCCTCCTCCTCCTCCCCCATCCTCCTCCTCCCCTCCCCTCCTCCCCCTCCTCCCCTCCTCAATCCTCCTCCTCCCCCTCCTCCTCCTACCCCTCCTCCCCCCCCCCTCCTCCCCCCCCCTCCTCCCCTCCCCCCCCCGCCCCCCGCCCCCTTCTGGCCGAGGCCGCCCGCGGAGCATCTGGCGCGCCATGGCCACGGCCCGGGCCCTGCAGCGGCTGAGCCGGTGAGCGCCGCCCCATCGCCGGCGGCCGCGCGCGCGGCCCCGGGACGGGCGGGGGTCGGGGCGACATGGCCTGTGGGCGCGGGAGGGGCGGTGAGGAGGGGCGGAGGGCGGGAGGGGGGCGCAGGAGGGAGGAGGAGGAGGAGGAGGAGGAGGAGCACGGAGCAGGAGCAAGAGAGGAGGATGAGTATGATGTTCATGAGGATGACGATGATGATGATGATGATGATGATGATGATGATGATGATGATGATGATGATGATGATGATGATGATGATGATGATGATGATGATGATGATGATGATGATGATGTTGGTGATGATGACGATTGTGATGATGGTGTTCATGATGTTCATGATGTTCATGATGATGATGATGATGATGATGATGATTATGATTATGATGATGATAATGATGATGATGATTATGATGATGATGCTAGTGATGGTGGTGATGATGATGTTGATGACGATGGCGATGATGATAATGCTGATGATGATGATGATGGTGATGATGGTAGTGCTAATGATGATGATGACGATGATGCTGCTGCTGATGCTGATGGTGATGGTGATAATGATGGTGATAATACTGATGATGATAATGCTGATTGTGCTGACGATGATGTTGATGATGGTGATGGTAGACGTCATAGTGGTGGCAGTGATTGTGATCGTGATGGTAGTGATGATGGTGATGCTGGTGATGATTATGATGATGATGATGATGATGATGATGATGATGATGATGGTGGTGGTGGTGGTGATGATGATGACCACGATGCGTGTGGTGCTGATGATGGTCATGATGATGATGATGATGATGATGATGATGATGATGATGATGATGATGATGATGATGATGATTATGGTGGAGAGAACGTGATCCACCGCCGCTTAACTGTTGAAAGTTCCTCCCCCTTTTCCTCTGGAACCCAGGGGTCCCCCCCCACCCTCCGAAAATCCCCCCTCCCTGCTCGAACCCCCCCCCCTTCCCCTGGCAAAACCCCCCTAACCTCTCACCCCCCCTTGCTCCAGAAAAACGGGGTGGTCTCTACCGGTTCGAACCCCCCTATAGGTATACCCACCCCCGTCCAGAAACCGAAGGGGGGTCACTACCGGTTCGAACCCCTGGCCACATGTTTCCAACCTCTCTGTGTTCGTTGTATGTTTGCAGTTGTCACGAACTGGAGTTATCTTGGGTTGCCTCCAGTGGGGGAAGCCAGGGAACAGGAGGAAGCGAGTGTACCAATGGGAAGTCGCTACACAATCAAGACTTTGAGATGAGGAACATATAGGGTTCGGAAGAGGCTCGATTCTCGTTGTTTTCTTCCATGGCAGTTCCCCTAGCCCTCCTCGTGCATGCAGGCGCTTTCGGGGCCAAAAACGGGATTTCGCTTCTTGTT
Source organism: Prorocentrum cordatum (assembly GCA_963575745.1). Classification (NCBI taxonomy): domain Eukaryota; class Dinophyceae; order Prorocentrales; family Prorocentraceae; genus Prorocentrum; species Prorocentrum cordatum. Next base: position 415,009 of record CAUYUJ010004014.1, read on the forward strand.
TATCGTCCCTTGTTTCAGCAGCCCGACTGCATCGCTGCATCGGAGAACGAGGCCTGTCGGGAGGATGGTCCAGGTACGGGTGGAGGAATGGGCGCAGCGGAGGACGGGAGCGGCGCAGCGGCGGAGGACGGCGGAGCGGAGGCGGAGGACGGTGGAGCGCAGGCGAGGCGGCGTGGAGGCGGGGGGGGGCGCGAGGAGCGGGCAGGGGGTTGGGGCGACAACGGTGATGGCCGAATCTCCACTCAGAGGGGCGGCCCGTGACCGCATCCCTCGAGCAGGGACCGACCGTCCTGGCATTCCTGTAGGCCTACCACGAAATTGTCGTAGACCAGGAGAGCTCTGAGAACAAGTTCGTAGAACAGACAGCTGGTGCGTTCAAACGGGACAGTCTCAGCCAGAATTGTTCTCAAGAACGCTTCGTGCAGACCACAGAAGGGAAAGTTCTCCGGACCACTGCCCGAATCTCCCCCTCCCCTCTGCGGAAACGGGCGCCGGTCGGGTGGCCGGGGCGCGAGGGCAGCCGGGAGCAGGGAGCAGGGGTAAAGTCGGGCATGTCCCTCCACAGGAGGAATGCTCAAGAATAATCAAAACATGGTCTCTGGTGACGTTTGTTCGTGATGGTTACAGCGTCACGAACAAACGTCATTAGACCATGTTTGACTATTCCGGATTCCATAACAAAGTGGGGGGGTCACATTCGGGGGGGGGTCTAATTTGAGTTGTCTTGCAGGGTTCGGGGGGGTCTGGGCAAAGGGCCGCCCTTTGATGGATAGTCTGGGGGGTCTAAAACTTCTCGTCTGGGAGGGTTGTGACCGCCTCCCTTTTATTACGAAATCTGGAGTATGTGTCCTTTTCCTTCCAAAGTCCGCCTGTAGGAGGGCATGCCCGACCTAAGTGCAGGGAGCAGCAGCGGCGAGGGGTCAGCGGCAGGCAGGAGGCGAGGGGCGGAGCGGCACCCTGGAGGCCAGCAGCGGGGGAAGCAGCAGCGAGGGGGCGTCAGGCGAGCGGGAGGGGGGGTGCGAGGAGGAGGTGTGCGAGGAGGAGGGGTGCGAGGAGGAGGTGTGCGAGGAGGAGGAGGAGGAGGAGGAGGAGGAGGAGGAGGAGGAGAAAGAGAAAGAGGAGGAGGAGCTGGAGCTGGAGCTGGAGCTGGAGCTGGAGCTGGAGCTGGAGCTGGAGCTGGAGCTGGAGCTGGAGCTGGAGGTGGAGGAGGAGGAGGAGGAGGAGGAGGAGGACGACGACGACGACAAGGACGAGGAGGAGGAGGACGACGAGGACGAGGACAAATGAGGGCCAGGACCGCGAGGCGGTATAGTCCCACCAGCCCTCTGGGCGTCGGTGGTTTAACGAGTTTCCTCGTCCACCCCTCCCTCTTCCCCTTCGGGGAGGGGTTTACCCCTCCCCCTACCCCCTCCCCACTGACCTGGACAGGGGGCTCCGCGGCGCGTTGGAGCGCCCAAGATGGCCCAAGACGGCTCCAAGAGGGCCTCAGGGAGCCCAAGATACCCTCCAAGATGGTTCAAGATAGCGCAAGATGCCTCAAGATGGTCCCCATGATGTTCCAAGACGTTCCAAGAACTCTCCAAGACGGTTCCAAGTGCCCACAAGAGCATCATTATGATGCATCCAAGAGGCCTAAATGCTCCAAAACCCTATGAAAAAAATCAATGTTTTTGGTGGTCTCACTTTTTCGCTTGCGATGCACATCCGAGGCGTCAAGATGATTCCAAGATGGCTCAAGATAGCTCCAAGAAGGGCCCAAGAAAGCCCCATGACGGCGCCAAGAGCGCCGAAGAGCGCTCCAAGAGCGGTCCCAGAGCGGTACAGGAGACGATTGTTGGAATTCTTGGGGGGGGCTCTAATTAAGGAGCCCTACTTTCTTGACCGATGTCCTCCAATATTGCCCCAAGAGCGCCCCAGCAGGGCCTTCAAGGGCGCCCAGACGGGTCCACGAGGAGCCCAAGCCTCCCAAAATAGCTTCCCAAGAAGTCCCCAAGAAACCTCAAGAGCCTGCCTCACGCCATTGAGAAGTCCCACCAGCCCTCTGGGCGTCGGTGGTTTAGAGCGTTTCCTCTTCCACCCCTCCTTCTTCCCCTTCGGGGAGGGGTTTACCCCTCCCCCCACCCCCTCCCCACTGACCTGGAAAGGAGGGGCCGCGACGCGTTGGAGCGTCCAAGATGAGCCAAGACGACTCCAAGAGGGCCTCAGGGAGCCCAAGATCTCTTCCAAGATGGTTCAAGATAGCGCAAGATGCCTCAAGATGGTTCCGAAGATGCTCCAAGACGCTCCAAGACCGCCCCAAGACGGCTCTAAGTGTCCACGAGAGCTCCTCTCGGATGCCCCCAAGAAGCCAAAATGTTTCAAAACCCTAGGGAAAATCAATGTTGTTGGCGTTCTCGCGCTTTCGCTTCCGATGCCCACCCGAGGCGTCAAGATAGCGCCAAGATGGCTCAAGATAGCTCCAAGAAGGGCCCAAGAAAGCCCGAAGACGGCGCAAAGAGCGCCCAAGAGCCCTCCAAGAGCGGTTCAGGAGGCGATTTTAGAGGCTTTCCAGGAGCGACGCTAATTAGTGCTTCCGCTTTCTTTGCCAGATCCCCTCCAAGATGGCCGCAAGAGGCCCCCAGGATGCCCCCAAGAGGCCCCGAGATGGCCCCAAGATGGCCCCATGTGGCCCCAAGAAGCTCCCAAGAGGCCCCCAGGATGCCCCCAAGAGGCTCCCAAGAGACCCCCACGAGGCCCCAAGAGACCCCCCAGAGGCACCCAAGACGCTCCAAGAGGCCTCGGCGAGAATGCCCAAATCATTGATTGTACTAAGGTTTTGGCCACATTTGGGCCTCCTGGGGGGGGTGGCACTGCTTCAGATGACTCCAAGAGCGCCTGCGAGAGCCCAAGATGACCTCCAAGATGGCTCAAGATATCCCAAGATGCCTCCAGATGGCTCCCACGATGCTCCAAGAGGCCCCAAGACCGCTTCAGGACGGCTCCAAGTGGCCAAAGAGCTCCCCCAAGAGGCCCCGAAGAGGCCAAAATCCTTCCAAAACCTTCGGAAAATCAACATTTTGGGCTTTCTCGCCTTTTCGCTTCCGATGGCCATCCGAGGCTTCAAGATGATTCCTAGATGGCCCAAGAGGGCTCCAAGAGCGCTCTGAAGGCTCCCAAGAGCGCTTCAAGAGGGCCCCACGAGGCGCCCATGAGGCCCCAGGAGGCCCCAACAAGCGCCCCAGAGGCCTCCAAGAGGCCCCCAAGAGACCCCCAAGAGGCTCCAAGAAGCTCTCCAAAGCACCCAAGACGCTCTGAGAGGCGTCCGGGACCGCCAAGAGGCCCCTAAGACGCTCCAGCCGGCCTCCACTGGGTACCCTTCCTTTGTGTGCTGCCCACTTCCCTGATCGAGGCACTTCCTCTGGGCATCGTTTCTGGATGGGCTGGTGGGTCTACGCGAAGCGTCTAGAATTGCTCATAGGTGGGTGGAAAAGCCAGCAGCATCAGGGGCAGGAGCACGAGCAGCACCGGCACGGGGAGGTGAGGAACGCATGGAGGCGGCTCGGGAGGACCCGCCAGCGCCGCGGCCACGTGGCCGCGTTCGCCAGCACATGAGGAGTCTGGCGCAGGCAGCCGAAAGCGTGGTCTGGGGAGGAGGAGGAGGAGGAGGAGGAGGAGGAGGAGGACCTGTGGGCACGGGGAGGGATGTTGGAGGCGAGAGGAGGAGGAGGTAGAGGAGGAGGAGGCGGAATGAAGTGGACATACTGCAGGCAACAGAGACAAGATCGCGCCCCATCGCGGATGCATCGGCGATGCGGCTCGATGCCTAACCCGATTTCTTCATGCCGATGTCGCCGATGCATCGGTGATGCATCCACGATGCAGGGCGATCCTCCGACCCCATCTCCATCTGGGAGACCTCAAGGGATGCGGGAGCCAAGAGGAGGAGGAGGAGGAGGAGGAGGAGGAGGAGGAGAGCATCGGCCAGCGAGGTACCCGCTCGTGGTCCTCACCAACGCCACCCGCCTGCCGGGCGGGGCAGACGTTGCCAGGCAGGCCACCCCGGCACCGCAGCGCTCCCACCCGCCAGCGTTCTCCGCCACCTCCATTCCCTCCCCCCTTCCTCCCTCCGCCCTCTTCCGCCGCATCCCTCCTCGTCGTTCTCCTCCCCCTCGCCCATCCCTGCACGTGCAATTCGGGCCCCATCCTGTTGCTCTTCCATGTGGGCTTAGTTCGTTTCTGTGGCCTGAGGTGTCCCTTCCATGTCTCTTCTCCTGCCTCTGCCCTCCTCCCTTCTGCCTCGCCCTCCTCCTCCTCCACCTCCCCCCCTCTTCATTCCTTGACCCCCCCCCATCCTCTCATCCATCCCCTCTTCTCAGTCCCCTGCCATCATCGCTCCTCCACCCCTCGTATTCCTACCCTGCCGCCACCCCTCCTCCCGATTTCTCCGCCCTCCTTCCTCCGCCTCCTCGGCCCGCGATGCGGAGCCGTTCTCGAACTCGGGGCCCGACCAAGAGGCTGCTGACGCGGATCGGGGTTCACTGATCGAGATTCGAAGACCGAGGATCGCGGTGCGGTTCGAGGATCGAAGCTTCTCGACGGCAGAGACGAAACGGGCTGAGCAGGAAGGAGGAAGGCGGAGGCGGGAGGTCGGGGAGGAGAGGGCTGCGGAGGAGGCAGCAGGAGGGGGGGAGGCAGAGGAGGCGGAGGAGGGTCTCGGAGGTCTCTGGGGTTCGTGCCCGGGGGATCCTGGACGGCGGGGAGGTGGGCATGGGGGACGCGTATCCCTGACCTTCCAGAGAGCTATGTTTTAGCACTGGAGGCCTAAAAACCTAAAAAACTGAGCGAAACAGCCTAAAACCAAGACGTAGAATAGCCTTGGGATAGGTTTTTAAGTCGCGTGCTATTTTTTTGCCCTCTGGGAAGGTCAGGGATAGAGCGGGGAAGCTCTTCCTGGGAGAGCCTCTTCCCCGCCCGGCGCGCCGGGCGCCGGCGGCGGCGACGAGGCCGCTCGGCCCGGCTCGGCCCCCCGGGAGCGGCGAGCCCAGGAGCCTCGCGAGGCTCAACGCGCAGGTGCTCCCCGTGTACCGCTGCCCTCCGGGGGCAGGGACCTGGCAGCCTGGCATCGCTCGGACGTGTGCGTTTTTTCCTCGGCGAGGGCCATCGAGGAGCATCCTCGATCCTTTGGCGAGAAAAGCACGCACGAAACCGAAAAAAACACAGGAAATGGACGTCCGAGCGATGGCCAGGGGAGGGGGGCCAGCTCGAGGTCCGAGGCTCGAGGTTTCCAGGCATGCAGCTCCGTCGGTGCTCGGCGGCTCCTCCAGCCTCGGGGTGCCTCGCCCTCCTCCTCCTCCCCCTCCCCCTCCTCCTCCTCCTCATCCTCCTCCTCCTCCTCCTCCTCCTCCTCCTCCTCCTCCGCCTCCTCCTGCCGGGGAGCCGAGTTAATGTCCGAGAACCAGGGGGCAGTGCGGGAGGGGGGGGAACACCGGCCGCCTTGGCCACAGTACCTCGCACGACCAGAGGGCAGCCAGCCCGATGTTGCACGACCAGCACGCAGGCACCATCGCCGTCGTACCAGGCATCACGCTGCACGAACATGCTGGCAATTTCGACGTCATCCGTGGAGTCGAAGGTGATGGCGACAGGGGACGTCTCGAAGCTGATTGACACGATGGCCTCGTCTTTGTGGCCCAGGAGGCCTCAGGAAGCTAAGGCGAGCGCCGTGTCACCATACCTGGGCCGCCCAGCCGATGCTGTCCCTGTGGCCGCTCCTAGGGGGTGTGCCCCGCAGGAATCCACCCTCTGTTGCGCGGCCACTCGGGAACAGCTGTCGCTGGGCCGCCCTCAGTCGAGGAAGGAAACACTGCGCAAGCACGAGCCGTCGGCGGTCCGCGGGGACTTCTCGGATCTACGCCGGGCTTCCCTGGCGGAGCCTCCGCCCCCAGTGCGCTCCGCGCGTCAGGGAGGGGGATCCAGGAGTGGGGGAAAGAGAGAGAGAGAGGCCCTCCTACATCCCCATCCGCGCCACTGCTCGGCAATGGTCTCCACCGTCTCCACCCCAAGGAGGTCGGGGTCGCTGTCGAGCCGTTCGCTTTTTCTCCTTTCTAGATGGGGCCGTTGGCCACCACCCCCTCTCCCCGTCCCCCCTCCCATCCCCCCCTCTCCCTCTCCCCTCTCAAAAAACATCACCCCCTCTCCCCTCCCCCATCCCCTATTCGCCCTCCCGCCCCCATCTCATCACGTTGTCCTGCTTCTCCCGGCCCTCGTCCGCCGCCGCCTCGGACGCCGGGGCCCCCACGCGGCACGCCTGCGCAGAGGTATGACGTCGGGATGCCACACGGCGCACTCTCCGACGACCAGCAGCGGTGCCCCGGCCCCTCCCCCCCGAGCGCAGCCCGCCCGCGCCGCCCATCCCCGACGAGGAGGAGGGAATGGCATGGAAGGGGACGGGAGGAGAGGGGGGGACGCTTCTTGCAATGCAGTATCCTTTTCCCCTCCCTCTCTTTCTCACCCTCTCCCTCCTCCTCATCCTCATCCTCATCCTCATCCTCATCCTCCTCCTCCGCCGAAGGTGCACCTGCTGACCCTCCTACTGCTGTGCCTCCTCCTGTTTTGCTCGCTGTGCCAGGACACTCTACTGAGCTGGACCCGCCTCTGGATGTCAGAAATCAACCAGCTCAGTTACGACGTGCCCTTAAAATGGCGCCGGGGGGCCAGGTCGAGCCTGGGGACCAGCGCGATCTGGATTTTGATATGGAGGAAGAGGATGCTCGAGCCTTTTGTGCGGATGATGTTTCAGCCCCTTCGGGTGCTAGTAGGCCTGCGGATGTTCTGCAGAGTGTGGCGGAGGCCCTTCGCCGCGAGGAGGACGAACAGTCTCTAGCGCTGCCTTCGCACGATGATGGAGGGGCGTCTGATTGATTTTCCGGTACTTTTCACTTGCAGTAGCCGTGGCACGCCCCAGGGGTAATCCGTGACCTACTCTTGGGCGTCTCATCTTTGTACTGGTGAGTGCAATTTGTCTTGATGACCCTCTGTAGCGCCATGACATTCGGTTGTTCGAGACCTCCAACGCGAGGAAAGAAGAGGTGGGGGTGTTCCCGCAGGGAAAAATCCTCCTCCTCCTCCTCCTCCTCCTCCTCCTCCTCCTCCCTCCCTCCCTCCCTCCCTCCTCCCTCCCTCCCTCCCCCTCCCTCCCTCCCTCCTCCCTCCTCCCCCTCCCTCCTCCTCCTCCCTCCCTCCTCCCTCCTCCTCCTATTCCTCCTCCTCCTCCTCCTCCTCCTCCTCCTCCTCCTCCTCCTCCTCCTCCTCACTGACTGGAGATATGATGTTGCCACCAGCTCAGCGCACATTCGAGAGCGCGACGATGGCCTGGATCCCCGCTGCTGCGCACTAGAGTAACTAGTGCAGGCCCCGATCGAGTTCGGTGTTTGAGGGCGGGCGGTCCGGTTTAGTCTTCACGGTTACTAAGGAGCTTCGTCATAATTAAGGCCACGACTCCAGAGATCCAACCAGTCAGGTTCGCAGAGAAATGAGGCCTCCTGCATTGTTTGCATTGCTTGCCACCTGCTTGTTTTTTTTTTGGTTGGCAGAGCGGGGAGAGGTGTGGGGGTAGGAGCGGGGGGGAGCTGAGCTGAGAGAGAGACGCGCCCACGGCCGCGCGTGCTGGACACGAAGTTCGGCACGCTGCGGGGGGCGCTCGTCCTCCCCTCCCCCCCTGGGGGTTAGGGCGGTCCTTCGCGTGTGCGCGTGGTGCGTGAGCGTGTGTCGGAGCGCGAGTGCGTGGTTCGCCCTACCCCCCCCCCTCGAGAGTGGGATAGGCCCTGGTGCCGCCCTGCTCCTGCGCTGGCCCCCAGTGGGGGCTAGTATGCATGGACTGGGGAGTGGCTGCGCCTCTGGCGCAGGCACAAGGTGCCAGGGGACTTATCTCACCTCTTCGCCCCGCCGTCTTTTCGCGGCCGTTCCACAAGTACGAGGACGGCCGCCCCGCCTGCCGCAGCCGCCGCCGCTGTCGACGCAGCGAGCTCGGGGTGCAGGAGCGGGTGGTGTAAAGGGGGGGGGGGGG
>CAUYUJ010004014.1:423152-442106 GCA_963575745.1 Prorocentrum cordatum
TGGGAGCCCTCCCCCCCCGTTACCCTGGCGCTTCCTGCCTTCGGCGAGGCTGGCCCTACACTGCCAATGCGGGCCCAAAAGGTGTTCACGACAGGTGCACGTTATTTCCCAGAGATCCGAGGCTCCGAAACAATTGGGGCGGACAGTGTTGGAGAGGCCGCACGGCCGGTACCGCCGACCCTGGAAGAGCGGAGGAGGAGGAGCAGCGGAAGGAGCAGCGGAAGGGCTCGATGGCAACCCCCACGAGCTCACCGGTGGGGCAGTCGATGTGGGCCGGGCATTGGAGGAGCCGAGCTTGCTGGAGAGCGCGCCCCGTGGCGAGGGGGCGCAAGTCTTCCGCGACTGGCGCGCGGACTTCCACCGTATCCTGCAGCTTGCGATGGCCACGCAGGCGCGCGAGGGGTACTCCAGATTTCGTAATAAAAGGGAGGGGGTCTGGACCCTCCAAAACAAGCCATTTCAGACCTCCCCCGTGACCCCCCAGGCCCTCCAAGATAGCCTCGAAGAGGCCCCCCCCGAAATGAGACCCCCCCGAGGAGATTTTACTAAATCTGGAGAATCCTGCAGCTTGCGATGGCCACGCAGGCGCGCGAGGGGTACACGGGCGAGATAGGCGCCATGGGGGAGTCCGACTACGACGCGTGCTTGGCCGAAACGGGTCGGCCGACGGCGCCGACCCTCCTCGTCCTCGTCCTCCTCCTCCTCGTCCTCTCTTCGTCGTCGTCCTCGTCCTCGTCCTCCTCCTCGTCCTCGTCCTCGTCCTCCTCCTCCTCGCCTCTTCCTCGCCTCCTCCTCCTAGCCTCCCCCCTCCTCGCGCCGCGTTGGGCAAAGGCGTCACCATCGACCAAGGACGCCCAGTGAGCGTGCCATTCCCGCATTGGCCTGGTCGGTGGTCGGAGACGCCACGGCGTTCGAACAGCGGCGTCGAGGACGGAAGCGCCGTGTTCGCAGCTCACCACCAACCAAAACCAACCCCAACCCACCCTAAGGCCTCAATTTGCCACTCCATCTTCCAGATGGGGGGGCGGGGTCCGGAGAGCACGAGAAACACCAAAACACGTATGGAGCCCGTACCCCCCCCCAACCCGAAATTCGGGTCTTCGGGTTGGGTTGGGGTGGTCTGGTAGGTAGTCAGCAGCTACGCCGCCGCGGGAGGCCTTCGAGCTGCAGTTGCCCCCCCTGATGCCTGGCCCGAGGCCGGGGAACCCAGCAGATGAGGGGGGTTTTGTTTTCTTGACGTTTCGCGTGCGCGTTTTCACTCGCCGGTGCAGCGGACAGTGGTCATCATGTTGGATGGGAAAGCGCACGGGCTCAAGAAGGCCATGTACGGCCCGCGCCACGCGGGTGCATTTTTTGACAGAGAGGTGGATCATGTCTTAGAGCAGATGTGCTACAGGTTGGGCCGTTCCAGCCCGTGCGTAGCCTGCCAAGCCAGAGCGGCGCCCACTTCGGGAGCAGTTGCGAAGGCGGTCCGCATCACGAGGCATGGCGACGATTTGGGAGCCAGCGGCCAAAGGTCCCCGACCGACGCGTGCAAAGAGGAGCTCGGACGCCACCTGCTCGCGAAGCACAGGGGGGCGCCAGGCCCCAACGAGGAGGTGGGCGATACGAGCGAGGTCGCCCGCCGGAGCCGCACTCGCGGCGGCACGTGCCAGGAGACGCCCGCGGCGAAGGGATCGAGCTGGAGGCCGACCCGCGCCACGTATACAGCCGGGGCCCTGCAGAAGGAACCCTTTTCGTTGGGGAGGGGCTCGTTGTTCCTTGGTTGTTCTACAGTTTGCCTTCTGTTTTCCTGAGGTTTTCCATGGGAGATCGAAGTTCAACTTATGGGAGAAAGGGGCCCCGTTCCTTCTTTAGGGTTCCTTAGGTCAACGCCCCGACTGTAATAGGTTCTAATCTGGCAGGCCGGGTCGTCGAATGCTGCCGAGAGCAAGCCCGTGGCCGCGCCGGGCGCGAAGGCACCTGCAGACGCTGAGGGCGGGCCAGCGCTCGTGCACGCAGGACGCAGCAGCCGCGCCAGAGAGAGAGAGAGAGAGAGAGAGAGAGATGAGGACCTCGGGAAGTAGTCGCAGGATATGCTTAAGGAGTGGGCCCAAAGCGAGATTGAGGAGCGGACGGTGGAGGAAAGGATCGAGGAGACGTTGGTGGAGCGTGGAGTTGCCACCCCGGTTCTGAAAGAAGCAGTCGGAGAGACAGGTCGCATCCTCCCTGAAGGACGAGCGAGACCCGAAGAGGCTTGTCCGGCACCTTCTGGGCGCCCCGCGCGCGGCGAAGGAGCTCCGGCGGCAGGACCTCCCAAGAATTAACGGGCGAAGAAGGGTATAAAATAGATTGTTTCGCTGTCGGGGGCGCCTGTCCCTGGGCGGCTGGAAAGTTTATACCCTTACGGTGGCACCGTAGGGGTATAAACTTTCCAGCCGCCCAGGGACAGGCGCCCCCGACAGCGAAAAAGTGTATTTTGTAACGTTTTTCGCCCGCTGAAAGAAACTTGGCTGTGTTCTCGGACTCGGGTGGGCGGGTTGCGCGCGGATTCGGCGGATCGCGAGTTCTTCGCGCATGACGCATGGCAGCCATCTGCCGCCGCTGCACCGCACAGCACGCGATCGCCACGAGATCTGGCGAGGCCGAATTCCATGCACTGACGAAGTCGGCCTCCCGATGGGAGGGACAGCCACGGCGAGACGCCTGGCTGTCGAGGTCCAGCCGCGCGCGGCAGTGGACGCCTCCGCCTCGACATTCACAGCGTCTGGGAGAGGAGCTGGTCAGCCGTGCTGTGCTGTGCTGAGCTGAGCTGAGCTGTGCTGTGCTGTGCTGTGCTGCGCTGTGTGAGAAGGGGAGGAGGGAGGTGCGGGAGACGCGGGTGCGACAAGGCAGAGAAGAAAACCAGAACCCCACAAAGCATGTGGGGAAAAAATTGCTCTAGGATTTGAACCGGAGCCGGAACCGGTCAAAAAACGGCTACGGAACCGGTACAAAAGCGGCGTCGCAACCGGCAAAAAAACGGCAAAACGGAATCGGTCACAAAACGGCCTTGTCGTTCCCAGGGCTGTCTAAGGTCGAAGGCGAGGGGGGAAAAGGGCGGAGACAGCAGCGGCGGAGGATGGCCGAGGAGATTCGGGCCGGACGAAAGGGGGGGATTGGGAAAGGGGGTGTTACGAGATTTGCTGCATGCAGCTGGTTTCGGCCCCACCGAGGGGCCCAGTCCTCGATACACAGTCGCCTCCGGCGCCGGGAGGCGCCAGGAAAATCAGCTACGTGAGCTGATTCTCAAACCCCTCCTTTGCTATCCCCCCCTTTGGCCCGACCCGAGGAGACGCAGCCATGGTGGCTTCGGGCGCGCGGGGTATCCCGCGGCGGCCGCCACTTCCATGTGCGCGTGGGCAGCGCGCCACTGCCGCCCGAGCAGGCGGCCCCGACCTCGCGCCTCGGGGGGGCACCCTCCCCCTAGTCCGTGTCGGTCTGTGCCCAGGGAGGAGGAGGGAGGAGGAGGAGGAGGAGGAGGAGGAGGAGGAGGAGGGGGGAAGAAGGGGGGGGGGTGGGAGGAGGGTGGGAGGAGTCGGGCGTATTTATTCCGGGTCGGCAGAGGCTTCATCTTCTTCTGTTCTTCGTCTTTCTTCTTTCTTCCTTTATGGTCTTCGTTCGTCTTTCCTCCGTTATTGCGTGCCGTGGAGGCGTATGTTCTTCTTGCTTCTTTCTCCCTTGACTGCTTTTTCTCTCCCTCGGTCTATTCGAATGCCGCCGCTCCCCCCCCCCCCCCACTCCCGTTCCCGAGCCCTCTGAGCCGTCTTACCGATCTGGCGCCTGACTCAGGTGCCCCCCCCCGGCTCCCGCGCGGCAGCGCCCCGCCATGAGTCGCTTCCGCTCCTCGGGGAAACATGCAACACACACACACACACACACACACACACACGCATGAGTTGTTGCTGCTGCCGCGCCCCACTTCATGGTTGCTGCCCCATCCCTCATCCTCATCACGGCCCCCCTCCTCGTCCTCAGCTGGGCCCTGCTCCCAGACAGGCCGCACGCTCGCTGCTTTGAGTTGCGTGGCTGTCGGCGTGGAGAACGACAGCTCTTCCTCTGCCGCCCGCCCTGCCCCGTCTTGGTCGCCTCCTTGGCCGCCAGAGGAAGGCGGGGACCCGCCGCGGCGGTTGGGCTCGGCCCGGCCCGGTGACCAGGCCGGCGTCCCGCGGGGCGAACCCGGAGAGGAGGGGCGGCGGTTGCAGCAGGGGCCGACAGCAAGGGGGGGAGCACGAGGTGTCGGCGGTGCAGAGATGGAGTCCTGGAGGGATGGGGTCCCGAGGACGAGGCGCCCGAAACGGTGTAAATCCATCTTTGGCTCACCCCACCCCTCAGGACCCCCATTCTGGGTGGGCCAAGAGGGGGTCCAGCTGAAAGGGGGTGGTGCAATAGATTTGGGGCAATTGTATTGCAAACGTATTGCGCCAGAGACTTGTATTGCATTAGATTGCAGTTGCAGGTAATGTATTGCGCGCGAAAGTACAGCAATACATTTGCGCCCCGAAATGTCTTGCACGTCCCAAATGCATCAGATCTATTGCACCACCCCCTTGTCGCTGGAACCCCTTTTGGGTTACTCTGAATATTTGACCCACAGAGCATACATCCAGGGGCTCCGGATCGCCCATGCCTGCCCCTGCCCCAGCCAAGAGGGCGAGGGGGCCGCCAGCCCTCGAGAGCTCCTTTCCCTTGCATGTGTGGGGAGCAGGAGGGAGCATGAGAGAGGAGGCGGGGGAGGAGGAGGAGGAGGAGGAGGAGGAGAAGGAGGCGGAGGACTGGGGAGGAGGGAGGAAGAGGATGGAAGGACAATGGAGAAGGAGGAAAGGCGGATGTTCAGGAGGTTATCCAGACCGCCGGGCGCGCGCGCGCGAGTTCGACAAGCTCATCTGGCTGGACACGAGCGCCGTTCTGACCCGGAGCGTGGATTGGCTTTTCAAGCGAAGGCCGCTCTTGCATGGCCGCCTTTCCTCGTTCCTGCCCTCCCTCCGCTCCCCTCATCTCGTCATCCTAATTACCCCCCCCTCATCTCGTCATCCTCCCCGTGCCCTCCCTTGTTCGCCTCATCCACCTTCCCCCCTCCTCTCGTCATCTTCCCCTCCCTTCCTGTCGCCATCCCCCCTCTCGCTTCTGTCGTCTCCCCCCCCCTATGACGTCGAGGAGGGGGAGGAGGGAGAGGAGAGGGAGGAGGATGGCACGGAGGGGTGAAGGAGGAGGAGGAGAAGGAGGAGGAGGAGGAGGAGGAGGGGGAGAAGGACCTGGTCTGGACCCTACGAGAGAGGATGCTCCCTCCTTGGCCTGCAGGGGTGCCCCTCGCCGCCTCGGCCGGGCGCGGCTCGAGAGACGGGCGGGGTGCGGCGGGGCGCCCCCCGGGGGCGTCCGCGGGAGCCGTTGTGGCGAGCGAGCTCGGGCCTCCTCCTCCTCCTCCTCCTCCTCCTCCTACTCCTTTCCTCCTCCCTCCTCCTCCCTCCTCCACCTCCTCCCCCCTCCCCCTCCTCCTCCCTCCTCCTCCTCCTCCTCCTCCTCCTCCTCCGTCCTCCTCCTCCTCCTCCACCTCCTCCCCCTCCTCCTCCTCCTCCTCCCCCTCCTCCTCCTCCTCCTCCTCCTCCTCCTCCCCTCCTCCTCCTCCCTCCCTCCTCCTCTCCTCCTCCCTCCTCCTCCCCCCCCTCCTCCTCCTCCTCCTCCTCCTCCTCCTCCTCCTCCTCCTCCTCCTCCTCCTTCCTCCTCCTCCCTCCTCCCACCACCTCCTCCTCATCCTCCTCCTGCCTCCCTCCTTCCCTCCTCCCTCCTCCTCCTCCCCCTCCTCCTCTCCTCCTACCTCCTCCTTCCGCCTCCTCCTCCTCTCCTCCTCCTCCTCCTCCATCCTCCCCCTCCCTCCTCCTCCCCTCCTCCTCCTCCTCCTCCCTCCTCCTCCTCCTCCTCCTCCCCCCCTCCTCCTCCCCCTCCTCCTCCTCCTCCTCCTCCACCTCCTCCCCTCCTCCTCTCTCCTCCTCCTCCTCCTCCTCCTCCTCCCTCCTCCTCCTCCTCCCCTCCTCCTCCTCCACCTCCTCCTCCTCCACCTCCTCCTCCTTCCTCCTCCTCCTCCTCCTCCTCCTCCTCCTCCTCCTCCAACCTTTTTCCTCATACTCCTCCCTCCCCCTCCCCCTCCCCCTCCTCCTCCTCCTCTGGGCGGGGAACCGGAGCGAGGGAGTCCCTCCAAGCTTAGGTCTGTCGTACGGTTGTAGACGGAAGCGTGGGGGGTAGCAGGAGAGAGGGAGTCCCTGCACCCCGAGGCCTGTTGTAGCCTTGGAGCCATCTTGCCGCCCTCCTCCTCCCCCAGCGAAGGCCAGGGAGGGAGGGAGCACTGAGTGCCTCGAGCATCTGCCGACACGGTCCACATCTCTGACGGATTGAAGCAGGGGGGGCCTCAAATCATCGTTCTTTGTAGGGAGGTCCCGCTTGAGACTTCCTCGCAATTCACTCACAAATGTGGCCTGGGAATGGCGTTCTGGCAGCGCGAGAGCCCAAAAATGGCGACAATTACAGGAATTGGATGACCCGCTCGGATTAGTAACATAATCCGCGGGCCCCATAAGGAGGGGGTTCCCGCCTGAGACTGCCTCATAATTTACTCACAGACGTGGCCTGGGAATGGCGTTCTGGCAGCGCGAGAGCCCAAAAGTGGCGACAGTTACAGGAATTGGATGACCCGCTCGGAAAAGTAACATGATCCGCGGGCCCCATAGGGAGGGGGCTCCCGCTTGAGACTTCCTCATAATTCACTCACAGACGAGGCCCAAGGCGAGTGAGTGAGTGAGTGACTGACTCACTGACTGACTGACTGACTGACTGACTGGTGATGGTGATGATCATCATCACACTCTCTCACGCGCACACTCATCATCATCATATGTGAGTGCTGATGAGTCAGTGAGTGAGTGAGTGAGTGAGTGAGTGAGTGAGTGAGTGAGTGAGGGATGATGAGTGAGTGAGTGAGTGAGTGAGTGAGTCAGTGAGTGAGTCAGTGAGTGAGTCAGTGAGGAATGATAGGAATGAATGAATGAATGAATGAATGAATGAATGAATGAATGATGATGATGATGATGATGATGATGATGATGATGATGATGATGATGATGATGATGATGATGATGATGATGATGATGATGATGGTGATGGTGGGTTCCTGTTCCTGCGCGGGGTGTCCAGAGAAAACAAGAACCCCACTTTGGATGTGGGGAACAAGAACCCCACTTTGGATGTGGGGAAATATACGCAGAAGAGACAGCCAGGACGCCTCACCAACCACGAGGACGACGGTGAGGGCTTTTTCCAGATTCGCCCAGAGGATTCTCATGCGGGGTCCTTCCGTCGGAGTAATTCTCTCAGGAACCGTTTCCCCCATGCTAATGAAGGCCACCCAAACGCGGTCCAAGAATTGTAGACTGGGTCGAAGCATCACTCCGCACCGCCGATGCGTCGGCGATGCGGCTGGATGTAGAGCCCGAGTTGTGTTGCACTCCGACGTGGCCGATGCATCGTCAATGTATCGTCGATGCGGCGCGATCCTTCGACCACAGCTGCTTGGAACTCGCTTGGGAGGCGGAGCCCACCTGCCCCCCTCAGGGGCCTCCAGAGGCTCCTTGGAGGCCCCAAGAGGGCCAGGGACGTCCAAGCAGATGCGTCAGAACTTACAATTCTCGATGTCCTCGATCCTCGAGTCGCGCACCTTGTTTGCCACCCCCCTCGAGCCCCCAGAGCCCTCCCAAGGCCCATCCTGGACGAGAACCTTGGGGGGCCCCAGACGGTGTGGTGACCACACCGTGCGGTGAGTCGGTGTGGATTCGGGGTCACCGCACGGCTTTGGGACTCGAGTCCTTCTCCGAGGATGTCTCGGGCGACAGGGGCCTCTAGGGTCCCATGACCGTGCGGTGACGGACCGTGCGGTGAGGTCTCTTGGGGTTCCCAGGCCACCGCACGGTCTGTCACCGCACCGTTTCGGGATTCCAAAAACCGCCAGGCGTTCCCCAAACCTCCGAGAGCCCAATTCTTGATCCTGGATGCAGGCAAGACTGTCGCAGGCTGCTCGTACCCCCCGCCCCTTTTCCTCTTCCCCCTCGCTTCCCCTCCCCCTTCTCCTCTTCCCCCCCCCCTGTTTCCTCCTCCCCCTCCTTCCCCTCCCTCCCGCCTCGCCCTCGACCCCGGACTCCCGATGCACGGTCCTGTTTTTTTTTTTCCCCCCCGGCGGGCCCCAGCCCAGCGCCCCTCCCTGGCGGCAGCGTCTGGTCCCGGGCAGAGGTTCGGGCCGGGCGAAAGGGGGGGATTGGGAAAGGGGGGGTGACGAAATCTGCTGCATGCAGCTGGTTTCGGCCTCACCGAGGGGCACATTCCTCGATGCATGGCCGCCTCCGGCGCCGGGAGGCGCCAGGAAAATCAGCTACGTGGGCTGATTCTCAAACCCCCCCTTTGCTATCCCCCCCTTTCGCCCGGCCCGAGAGGTGTGATGTCCCGGGGGGCCCGAGCCCGACCCCCCAGAGGCAGAGATTCGAGGAGAGGTGCCGGGGCCGAAGACATTCAGTCCTTCGGCGGCGGTCGGGTCCTCCCCCCCCCTCAAGAGCCGGGGCGCGTGTGGACCCGGGAGCGTCGCGGAGGAGCAGGCGAGTGTGGAGAGCATGCCGTCGACCCTCGAGCTTCGAGCCTCGGACCCTTCTCGTCGGCAGCCGTGCCGGCGAGGAGGTCCGGAAGCTCACCAAGCAACCACCGAGACAGGGCGACGAGACCTACGCCCATCCGTTGCCTCAGGCCTGGCGTGGGTGTGGGTGTGTGTGTGTGGGTGTGCGTGTGCGTGTGGGTGTGTGTATGTGTCTGTGTGTGTGCCTTTGTGTGTGTGTCTGTGTGTGCGTGTGTGTGTGTATGTGTTTGTGTGTGTGTCTGTGTGTGTATGCCTGCGTGTGTGTCTGTGTGTGCCTGTGTGTTTTTGTGTGTGTGTCTGTGTGTGTGTGTCTGTGTGTGGTCCTGTCTGTGTGTGTGCCTGTCTGTGTGTGTCTCTGTGTGTCTGTGCGTGTGCCTGTGCGTGTGCCTGTGTGTGTGTCTGTGTGTGCCTGTCTGTGCTTGTGTGTGCATTTGTTTGTGTGTGAGCCTGTGTGTGTGCCTGTCTGTGTGTGTGCCTGTGTGCCTGCCTGCCTGTGCGTGTGCCTGTGTGTGCGCTTGTGTTTGTGTCTGTGCGTGTGTGCAAATGTGTGTGTTTGTGTGTGTGTCTGTGTGCGTGCGCATCCGTGGCCAAGGCAGGAGGGCGTGTGAACCGCTCCTGGGCCCAGCAGCGGCCAGGCCTGGGCAGTGGATGCGTAATGACACCGTCGCCCCACGAGACCTCGACCTCCTGCACCCTGGAGGGGCAAAGAAGAAGCGCTCTCGAGCCTCGCGAGCCTCGAGCCTCCTGTGCCCCCCCCCACCCCCCCACCCGTGAGGGCCACCTGGTTGCAGGGCGACGGCGGCAGTTGCGGGACGCGGGCGGGCCGGCTCCCCGGCGACGGCATCATGCTGGTCGCCCCGAGCGAGGCGCGGGGACTGTGCGCCGCACGCGGGGGGAGGGGGGGCGGGTTCCCCCCCGCGGGGTCTGCGCTAGGGCTCCCCGGGCGCTGCGTCATGTGGGGGGGCGGCACATGGGCGGGTGAAGGACACGCTGCCCTTTTTCCCAACCATCCTGTGGTTTTGGGTCCTCGTTTTGAAGAGACGGTGCCCCGCGTTCCTCTCCTCCTCCTCCTCCTCCCCCTCCTCCCTCTTCCCATCGTCATCATCATCATCATCATCACCATCATCATCATCATCATCATCATCATCATCATCATCATCATCATCATCATCATCATCATCATCATCATACATCATCATCATCGTCCGTCGTCGTCGGTCGTCCGTCGTCGTCGTCGTCGTCCGGTCGTCGTCTGTGGCCGTCGTCGTCGGTCGTCGTCGTCGTCGTCGTCGTCGTCGTTCGTCGTCCGTCGGTCACATCATCATCAACATCATCATCAACATCATCATCATTAATCAATTATCATCGTCACGAGTCTAATTTCATCGGTCATGCGTCACCAGCCCATTTCGGCACACCCCTCACACGTTTCGTGGCCCCATAGGGGGCTCCACCGAAGGCCCCATGGCTGCCGTCCGCATGCGTCCCGCACACCCATTTCGGCACACCCTCACACGTTTCGTGGCCCCACAGGGAGCTCCACCGAAGGCCCCAGTGCTGCCGTCCGCATGCGCCCCGCACACCCATTTCGGCACACCCCTCACACGTTTCGTGGCCCCATAGGGAGCTCCACCGAAGGCCCCAGTGGCTGCGTTCGCATGCCTCCCCACCACCCATTTTCGGCACACCCCTCACACGCTTCGTGGCCCCATAGGGAGCTCCACCGAAGACCCCAGTGGCAGGGTCCGCATGCCTCCCCACCAAAACCCACCAAACCCATTTACGCAACCCCTCACACGTTCGTGGCCCCATAGGGAGCTCCCCCGAAGGCCCCAGTGGCAGGGTTCGCATGGCGGCCTCGGGCCATTTCGGCACACCCCTCACGAGGATCGTGGCCCCATAGGGAGCTCCACCGAAGGCCCCCAGTGGCAGGGTTCGCATGGCGGCCTCGGGCCATTTCGGGACACCCCTCACGAGAATCGTGGCCCCATAGGGAGCTCCACCGAAGGCCCCAGTGGCAGGGTCTGCATGCCTCCCCACCACCCATTTTCCGGCACAATCCCTTCACAGTTTCGTGGCCCCATAGGGACTTCCACCGAAGCCCCAGTGGCGGGTTCGCAGGCCCCACCCCACCACCCATTTCGGCACACCCCTCACACGCTTCGTGGCCCCCATACGGGAGCTCCACCGAGGCCCCAGTGGCAGGGTCCGCATGCCCCCCCACCACCGAATTTCGGCACACCCCTCACGAGGATCGGGGCCCCCATAGGGAGCTCCACCGAAGGCCCCAGTGGCAGGGTTCGCATGGCGGCCTCGGGCCATTTCGGCACACCAGCCACTAGGATCGAGGCCCCATAGGGAGCTCCACCGAAGGCCTCCGTGGCAGGGTTCGCATGGCGGCCTCGCGCCATGTCGGCGCACCCCTCACGAGGACCGTGGCCCTGTGGGGAGCTCCACCGAAGGCCCCAGTGGCAGGGTTCGCATGGCGGCCTCGGGCCATTTCGGCGCACCCCTCACGAGGATCGTGGCCCCATAGGGAGCTCCACTGAAGGCGCCAATGGCAGTCTCCCTCATGGCTCTCAGAACCCTTTCCTGTTTCTGCTCTTCGGTCAGGGGGGCGCCGTCCTCGTGGTCGTCGGCGCCCGCGAAGACGGCCACAAACGTGTCCCTGAGCATGTCGGGTTCCGGCGGGAAGCCGTGGCCACATAGGGAGCGCGGGCGAAGATGGTATTCATAATTGCTGTATCCACAATTGCGTATGGTTGGGTCCTTCGCCAGGCTAATTTTGGGGGCTGGCAGAAGGGGGCGATGACTAGGGTCGCGTTCGTCGTCGTAGTCGCAGTCGTAGTCGTAGTAGTTGTAGTAATCGTGGTAGTAGTAGCTGTAGTAGTAGAAATAGAAATATGTAGTATGCAGTAGTAGTAGTCGTAGTAGTAGTAGCAGTAGTAGTAGTAGTAGTAGTAGTAGTCGTAGTAGTAGTAGTAGTAATAGTAGTCGTCGTAGTCGTAGTAGTAGTCGTAGTCGTAGTCGTAGTCGTAGTCGTAGTCGTACTAGTAGTAGTAGTAGTAGTCGTAGTAGTAGTAGTAGTAGTAGTAGAATATTATCGTAGTCGTAGTCGTATCGTAGTCGTAAGTCGTAGTCGTAGTCGTAGTCGTAGTAGTAGTCGTAGTAGTATAGTATTAGTAGTAGTAGTAGTAGTAGTAAGTAGTAAAGTAGAGTAGTGTAGAGGTGTAAGTGTGTGGTAGTAAGTAGTAGTAGTAGTAGTAGTAGTAGTAGTAGTAGTAGGAGTAGTAAGTAGTATTAGAGTAGTAGTAGTAGTAGTAGTAGTAGGAGTAGTAGTAGTAGTAGTAGTCGTAGTAGTACTAGTACTAGTAGTAGTAGTAGTCGTAGTCGTAGTGGTAGTCGTAGTCGTAGTCGTAGTCGTAGCCGTAGTTGTAGAAAAATTAATAGCAGTAGTAGTATTAGTAGTAGTAGTAGTAGTAGTAGTAGTAGTAGTAGTAGTAGTAATAGTCATAGTAGTAGTAGTAGTAGTATACGTAGTAGTAGTGGTAGTAGTAGTAGTAGCCATAGTAGTAGTAGTAATGGTAGTCTTAGTAGTAGTAGTAGTAGT
Organism: Prorocentrum cordatum; assembly: GCA_963575745.1. Lineage (NCBI taxonomy): Eukaryota > Dinophyceae > Prorocentrales > Prorocentraceae > Prorocentrum > Prorocentrum cordatum. The sequence continues at coordinate 435,449 of CAUYUJ010004014.1, forward strand.
AGCAGTAGTGGTAGTGGTAGTAGTGGTAGTAGTAGTATTAATAGTAGTAGAAGTAGTAGTAGTAGTAGTAAGTAGTGGTAGTAGTAGTAGTAGTCGTAGTCGTAGTCGTAGTCGTAGTCGTAGTCGTAGAACTTGAACTAGTAGCGGTTGTAGTAGTAGTAGTAGTAGTAGTCGTCGTCGTCGTCGTCGTCGTGCGTAGTAGTCGTGGACCTGAGTAGTTTCAGGAGTAGTAGTAGAAGTAGTAGTAGTAGTAGTAGTGGTGATAATATTAGTAGTAGTAGTAGTAATAATATTGGTAGTAGTAGTAGTAGCAGTATTAGTAGTAGTAGTCGCACTCGCAGTCGTAGTCGAGGTAGTGACAGCAGTAGTGGTAGTAGTAGTAGTCACAGTACCTATAGTAGTAGTATTCGTAGTAGTCGTCGTCGTCGTAGTAGTAGTAGTCATAGTCGCCAAACTAGCAGCAGTAGTAGTAGTAGTAGTAGTAGCAGTAGCAGCAGAAGCAGCAGTAGTAGTAGTAGTAGTAGTAGTAGTAGTAGTAGTAGTCAGTTTTAGGGCTGAAGGCTCTGGGCGCAGGGCACAGAGCACCGGGCACAGGGCTGAGGGCTGAGGGTCCAGGGGCCAGGGCCCAAGGCGCAGGGCTCAGGGCTCGGGGCCCACGGCCCCACATTCCCGGGTGTCGTTTTCGTTGCTGGAGACCCCTTTGCATTCTTCAAGATGCCTCTGGATTCCTTTTGCGTTCCTTCGGGTTCGTCTGGTGTCATCTGGGATCCTTCAGAGTCCTCTGGATTCTGGAGGGTTCCCCGAGCTTTTCGGGGGTCTCCAAATTACCTCCGGATTCTTGCGGATTCCGGCACACCCCTCACACGGTTCGTGGCCCACTTAGGAGCTCCACCGAAGGCCCCAGTGTCAAGGTTTACGTGCGCTCCCGCGGCCACTTCCGGCACACCCGTCAGAAATTACGACTATTACTGTTATTAATAGCAGTACGAATCATTTTGTTCCCAACCCTCCTGCGTTGGGTTCTCGTTTTGAATAGAGCACTGCTCGCGCGAACCTTCCTCCCCTCCCGTCCCTATCCTCCCCCCTGCCTTTTACCTCGCCATCCCTGGGGGGCTGCGATCTGTGAAACTGTCGCCTCTTTCGAGGCCTGCTGGGGGGCCCAGCACAGTGGGTACCCACGGCGGATTCACATGGGACCTCGCCATCCCTGGGGGGCTGCGATTTGTGAAACTGTCGCCAGTTTCGAGGCCTGCTGGGGGGCCCAGCACAGTGGGTACCCACGGCGGATTCAAATGGGACCTCGCCATCTTTGCGGGGCTGCGATCTGTGAAACTGTCGCCACTTTCGGGGCCTGCTGCGGGGCCCAGCGCAGTGGGCACCCACGGCGGATTCAAATGGGACCTCGCCATCCCTGGGGGGCTGCGATCTGTGAAACCGTCGCCACTTTCGAGGCCTGCTGGGGGGCCCAGCACAGTGGGTACCCACGGCGGATTCAAATGGGACCTCGCCATCCCTGTGGGGCTGCGATTTGTAAAACTGTCGCCACTTTCGAGGCCTGCTGAGGGGCCCAGCACAGTGGGTACCCACGGCGGATTCAAATTAGACCTCGCCATCCCTGGGCGCCTGAGATATGTGAAATTGTCGCCACTTTCGAGGGCTGCTGGGGGGCCCAGCGCAGTGGGCACCCACGGCAGACTCAAATGGGACCTCGCCATCCCTGGGGGGCTGCGATCTGTGAAACTGTCGCCACTTTCGAGGCCTGCTGGGGGGCCCAGCACAGTGGGCACCCACGGCGAATTCAAATGGGATCTCGCCATCCCTGGGGGGCTGCGATCTGTGAAACTGTCGCCACCTTCGAGGGCTGCTGGGGGGCCCAGCACAGTGGGTACCCACGGCGGATTCAAATGGGACCTCGCCATCCCTGGGGGGCTGCGATTTGTGAAACTGTCGCCACTTTCGAGGCCTGCTGGGGGGCCCAGCACAGTGGGCACCCACGGCGGATTCAAATTAGACCTCGCCCTGCGAAACTGTCGCCACTTTCATACCTCGCTCGTCGCTGCGTTTCGAGGGATGCTGGGGGCTGCGATATGTGAAACTGTCGCCACTTTCGAGGGCCGCTGAGGGGCCCAGCACACTGGGTACCCACCGCACACTCGAATGGGACATCGCCATCCCTGGGGGGCTGCGATCTGTGAAACCGTCGCCACTTTCGAGGCCTGCTGGGGGGGGCCCAGCACAGTGGGCACCCACGGCGGATTCAAATGGGACCTCGCCATCCCCGGGGGGCTGCGATTTGTGAAACGGTCGCCACTTTCGAGGCCTGCTGAAGGGGCCCAGCACAGTGGGTACCCACGGCGGATTCAAATGGGACCTCGCCATCCCTGGGGGGGGACTGCGATATGTGAAATTGTCGACCTTTCGAGGGCTGCTGGGGGGCCCAGCACAGTGGGCACCCACGGCGGATTCACATGGGACCTCGCTATCCTTGGGGGGCTGCGATTTTTGAAACTGTCGCCAGTTTCGAGGGCTGCTAAGGGGGCCAGCACAGTGGGCACCCACCGCAGACTTTTGTAGACCTCGCCATCCCTGGGGGGCTGCGTTCTGTGAAACTGTCGCCACTTTCGATGGCTGCTGATGGGGCCCAGCGCAGTGGATACTCACCGCAGACTCAAATGGGACCTCGCCATCCCTGGGGGGCCGCGATCTGTGAAAGTGTCGCCACTTTCGAGGGTTGCTGAGGGGCACAGCACAGTGGGTTTCCCGCACGTGTTTCTCCTGCTCTTCGCTCCCGACTCCCCATGTCATCTTCGAGCCTGTAGTTGTCGCCCTTCGTTCTTGTATGGTTATCCTGCGCATCATGCCATTGGCGCGTGCCCCAAGTAGCTTACATCTCAAACAACGGATCCTGCAAGTTGATTGTCCGTGCAAGTCTCAGCCAACCCCTCGTTTCCCATGATACAAATGGGTTGGATACGTCACAGGGTAAGTATGCTTACAACTACGATGGGTATTACTGGTATTACTAGTACGACTCCGACGATTCCTACGACTACTATTACTACCACTACTACCACTACTACTACTACTACTACTACTACTACTACTACTACTACTACTACTACTACTACTACTACTACTACTACTACTACTACTACTACTACTACTACTACTACTACTACTACTACTACTACTACTACTACTACTACTACTACTACTACTACTACTGACTACTACTACCACTCCTACTACTACTACGACTACTACGACTACTACTACCACTACTACCACTACTATTACTACTACTACTACTACTACTACTACTACTACTACTACTACTACTACTACTACTTATACTACTACTACTACTACTACTACTACTACGACTACTACTACTACTACTACTACTACTACTACTACTACTACTACTACTACTACTACTACTACTACTACTACTACTACTACTACTACTACTACTACTACTACTACTACTACTACTACTACTACTACTACTACGGCTACCCCTACTACTACTACTACTATTATTACTACTACTACTACTACTACTACTACTGCGACAACGATTACGACTACGACTACGACTACGACTATTACTTCTAATACTTCTATTACTTCTATTACTACGACTACTACTACTATGACTACTATTACTACTACTACTACTACTACTACTACTACTACTACTACTACTACTACTACTACTACTACTACGACTACTACTACGACTACTACTACTACTACCACTATCACTGCTACTACGACTAGTACTACTACTACTACTTTTATTGCTACGACTAGTACTACTACTACGACTATTACTACTACTACTACTACTACTACTACTACTACTACTGCTGCTAGTGCTACTGCTAGTATTACTACACTACCACTACTACTACTACTCTTGCTACTACTACTACAAGTACGACAACGATTACGACGACAACTACTACGACGACGAGTACCAATACTACCACTACGACTACTACTACTACTACTACTACTACTACTACTACTACGACTACTACTACGACTACAACTACTACCACTACTATAACTACTACTACTACTACTACTACTACTACTACGACTACTACTACTACTACTACTACTACTACTACGACTACTACTACTACTACTACTACGACTACTGCTACTACTACTACTACTACTACTACGACTACTACTACTACTACTACTACTACTTCTACTACTACTACTACTACTACTACTACGACTACTACGACTACGACTACGACTACTACGACGACGACTACTACTACTACTACGACTACTACTACCACTACTACTACTACTACTACTACCACTACGACTACTACTACTGCTGCTGCTACTACTACTACCACTACTACTACTACTACTACTACTACAGCTACAACTACGACTACTACTACCACTAGTACTACTACTCGTACGACTCCTACTATTACGGCGACGACTACTGCTATTACTTTTAGTTTTTCTTCTACTACTACGACGATTACTACAACTACTACGACTACGACTACGAGTACTGCCAACACCACTTGTGCGGTGCTACTACGACTACTACTACTACTGCTACTACTACGGCGACTATTACTACGACTACCACTACGATTCAGATGACTACTACTACTACGACTACTACGACTACTACTACTACTATTTCTACTACTACTACTACTACTACTACTACTACTACTACTCTTGCTACTACTACTACAAGTACGACAACGATTACGACGACAACTACTACGACGACGAGTACCAATACTACCACTACGACTACTACTACTACTACTACGACTACTACTACTACGACTACACTGCGATTTTTGAAACTGTCGCCAGTTTCGAGGGCTGCTGAGGGGGGCCAGCACAGTGGGCACCCACCGCAGACTATAGTAGACCTCGCCATCCTTGGGGGGCTGCGATCTGTGAAACTGTCGCCACTTTCGATGGCTGCTGATGGGGCCCAGCGCAGTGGATACGCACCGCAGACTCAAATGGGACCTCGCCATCCCTGGGGGGCTGCGATCTGTGAAATTGTCGCCACTTTCGAGGGTTGCTGAGGGGCACAGCACAGTGGGTTTCCCGCACGTGTTTCTCCTGCTCTTCGCTCCCGACTCCCCATGTCCTCTTCGAGCCTGTAGTTGTCGCCCTTCGTTCTTGTATGGTTATCCTGCGCATCATGCCATTGGCGCGTGCCCCAAGTAGCTTACATCTCAAACAACGGATCCTGCAAGTTGATTGTCCGTGCAAGTTTCAGCCAACCCCTCGTTTCCCATGATACAAATGGGTTGGATACGTCACAGGGTAAGTATGCTTGCAACTACGATGGGTATTACTGGTATTACTAGTACGACTCCGACGATTCCTACGACTACTACTACTACCACTACTACCACTACTACTACTACTACTACTACTACTACTACTACTACTACTACTACTACTACTCTACTACTCTACAATACCACTACTACTACTACTCTACACTACTACCTACTACTCTACTACTCCACTACTACCTACCACCATCTAACTCTACTACTAACTACTACCCTACTACTACTACCACTACTACTACTGACGACTTAATCTCTACTACGACTACTACACTACTACGACTACTACACTACTACTACTACTACTACTACTATACTGACTACTACTACGACTACTACTACTACTCTACTACTACTACTATCTACTACACGACTACTGCTACTACTACTACTACGACTACTACTACCACTACTACTACTACTACTACGACTAACACACTACTACTACTACCACTACTACTACTACTATCTACTACTCTTACTAACCACTACTACTACCAAACTACTACTACTACTACTATGATTATTATTTAAATATTACTACTACTAACTGCTGCTACTACTACTACTACTACTACTAAACTACACTACCACTACGAACACTACTTACTAGTACGACTACTACTATACGCTACTACTAACTACTACTAACGACTACTACACTATACTAACTCTACTACTACGACTATACTACTACTACTACTAACTACTACTACTACTATACTCTACGACTACTTCTACTACTGACTACATACGCCTACTAACTCTACTACTACTACTACTACTAACTACTACACTACTAGTACTACTAGAAACTACTACACTAATACGACTACGCTACGCACTACTAACGACGACGACTACTACTACCTGCTAACTACTCTACTACTACTACCACTACTACTACTACTACTACTACTACTACCACTACGACTACTACTACTGCTGCTGCTACTACTACTACCACTACTACTACTACTACTACTACTACAGCTACAACTACGACTACTACTACCACTAGTACTACTACTCGTACGACTCCTACTATTACGGCGACGACTACTGCTATTACTTTTTTAGTTTTTCTTCTACTACTACGACGATTACTACAACTACTACGACTACGACTACGAGTATTGCTACTACCACTTGTACGGTGCTACTACGACTACTACTACTACTGCTACTACTACGGCGACTATTACTACGACTACCACTACGATTCAGATGACTATTACTACTACTACTACTACTACTACTACTACTACTACTACTACTACTACTACTAC
>CAUYUJ010004014.1:442206-559706 GCA_963575745.1 Prorocentrum cordatum
GAGGAGGGGGAGGGGGAGGGGGGAGGAGGAGGAGGAGGAGGAGGAGGAGGAGGAGGAGGAGGAGGAGGAGGAGGAGGAGAAGGATACCTCTCCGTGGCCGAGGCTCGAGGCGGCCCGAAAAGCCCACTCGTTCCTTGTGCAGCGTTCCTCGCTGTATGTAGCACGGAGGCTACCACGCCCAGACCGTGCACCACCTCACAGGGTGAAAGTGACCCACCACGCGTTCGTTTCCAGGTAAAACCAAGTCATACAGCGCGCCTCATTGTCAAGCAGCCTGACCGTTGCGGGCCACACCACGGGTCGTGTGGTTCCCGCTTGGAAGCGAGGGTGGTCAGAAGTGAGGTACGGTAGGTTCGCGTGGTGTCGACCGGCGGCGACCCCGCCGCGGGCGTTCAAGGTTGAACGCCACCATTGGCCCGGAATCGGCCTCTATGGAACGATCGGGCAATAAGAGCCGCCGATTTTTCAAGGCTGCACGATCCACGCGGTGTCAGAGACCACCGCCGGGGTCGTCACGACACGAACCTGCCGTACCCGGCTCGCCCCGGTGCTCGCCGCGGGTCGGGCGTTGCGTGAGGAGGGCGAAGAAAGTCGGCGCGGGAAGTGAGAGGGAGAGGGCCTTCTCAGAATGAGGCGGGACTGCTCAGAAGGCTTTGCGCCTTCTGAGAAGTTGTCTGCGTCTTTGGAGGGCTCAGAACTTTTAAGAAGGCTCTTACCACTTCTCATAGCGCCAACATCGCAGGGCGGATTTCGTTTGGAAAACGATGGGATGGGCCCAGAGTGTCCTGGATAATTTCGTTCCGGATTTCGAGGTGAATTTCGTGCGGATATCTGTTGGCCAGGAATGAAGACCAAAAAGAATCCACGCGAAAGTCACTTCGTTTTCCGCTCGCCGCTTCTGGCAAAAATCCACCCAGAAATCCACGCAGAAATCCGATGCAGCACGTCTGCAAGGCCGGGGCAATGACACTTCCGTGCCGTGCACACCGCGTGCGCGTGCCGCTGGCGGTGGCGCGCGGGGGGGCGGGCCGCGCCCTCGGTGCGTCGCCTCCGCCTCGTCTCGTCTCGCCCTGCGCGCTGGGCGCGGGCAGGGGGGGGGGGGGGAGGAGGAGGAGCAGGAGCAGAGGAGCAGGAGAGGAGGAGCAGGAGGATGAGGACGAAGCGAGGGGAGGAGCCGAGGCCCTCTTCCTCCTCCATCTCCTCATCCCCTCCCTCCTCCTCCTCCTCCTCCTCCTCCTCCTCCTCATCCTCCTCCTCCTCCTCCTCCTCCTCCTCCTCCTCCTCCTCCTCCTCCCCCTCCTCCTCCTCGTCCTCCTCCTCCTCCTCCTCCTCCTCCTCCTCCGCCGCCTCCGCCTCCGCCTCCTCCTCCTCCTCGTCCTTTGCCCCCTCCTCACACTCCTCGTCATCCTTCCCCTCTTCCTCCCCGTCCTCCTCCGACCTCCGCGGCCGCGCCCACGGAGGAGGGAAGGTCAGAGGAGGGCGAGTTGAGACAACGGTACCTGGCCTTTGGGGAGGGGGGGCTTCGTCGCCACGGCTGGACGCATCTGGGGCAACTGCTGCGTTGGGACCCTGGGAGGGGTCTGGGGACCGACCTTGAGCTGCCGTTGTGTCGGCTCGCCCTCCGAGGCCTGTGGCCACGACCACGGAGGAGGGAAGCGTGCCTCAGAGCGTCGCCCCTGGAAGAGCGCCCCTGCATGGGCGCTGTGTCCGTCGCCAGCCCGCGGCGCTACCCCGCCCAGGCCGTCTACCAGCACATGGTGCGCTTCGCGGCCACGCTGTCGGCAGAGTGGTGGGCCGCCTCCAGGAGCGCTGGCGAGCGGCACGCGCCCCCCAGCTTCGGGCGTCGCGACGTGCTGACATCCTGGGGTGGGTCTCGGTCGGACGTGTGCATTTTTCCTTCGGCGAGGACCATCGAGGAGCATCCGTCATCATTTGGCGAAAAAACCACGCACGAAACCGAAAAAAAAAACAGGAAATGGACGTCCGAGCGAAGGCCAGAGGGGTGGGTCTCGGGCCCCGGGGCGATCGAAAAGCTACGGTGGGGCGCTGGACCCCGGGGGAGGAATCGATGGATCTGGGGCCCGCGCAGGAGCTGGGAAATTGTTGGCCGTGACGGCGCTGCTGGCAATGTGCGTTGCGCTTGCAGGGTTGCATCGCTTGGACTCCCCGAGGGTCCCCGCGGCCGCGTTGCCGGCGGCAGTGTTGTCGTCACCAGATGCCGTGACATGTTTGTTGGGCACGGTGTGCATGCTGTTGGTTGCATTCCTACACCGCCGCAGGCCGCGAACATAGCTAAGCACGCTCAGGTAGGGGAATTTGGCGTATGAGAAAGAGACGTGGACGATAACGGCGACGACGGTGGCAACAACGAGAGTTGGAACGTCAGGAGAGGGGGGAGGTTGTGGAGGAACGAGGAGAAATCATGAGGAGTGGGAATTAGGGGGACGAGGACGGGAACAGGGAGAGTCGGAGAATGGAAAGCAGGGAGGGATGGGGGGAGGAGGAGAAAGGGAGGAGGAGGAGGAGGAGGAGGAGGAGGGATAAGAAGGAGGGAATGGAAGATTGAGGAGAAGGGAGGATGAGCAGAAGCACTGCACTGAGGAGGAGGACGAGGTAGGAAATGGAGAGACAAGGAGAAAGGTTGAGCAGGAGGAAGGAGGAAGGAGCAAGCAGAATGATGGAGGAGGTGGAGCGCGGGCACTGGAAACAGGGAGAAGGAGAGCCAAGGCAGGAAAAGGAAGCTTCCCCAGGCCCAGAAAGGAGAAAACATCCCAAAGTGTCGGCGCTCGAGCTTTGACCACCGACCCTCGACGACGACAACGATGACGACGACGACGACGACGGTGACGACGACGGGTCTCCGGAGGCCCCAGGGAATTCCTGGGGTCACCAGAGACCCCTGCCTGGCGCCTGGGGAAGAGGACCATCAGGGGCAACGGTAGCAGGGGGGAACAGGCTCAGGGGGCGACGCATCGGCTCCCAAACGCCCAGTCGTCGCCGACAGGGCTCCTCCCCCGGCTCAAGAACGTGGGATTCCGCCATCGAGGGCCTGCCGCCTGTCCGTCGGCGATGTATCGCCGACTCCAGGTCGCCGACCTCCCCGGAGCCAGTTCCACCCCCCTCATCGTCGTCGGCTCCCGCCGGCGCCGAGAGTGAGCTGCAGCGCAGTCGTGGCGAGGCCCGAACTCCTGTCTGACCGCGCCCACTGGCGAGACGAGTTGTGTACACCATCTCTCTGTCCGCTCCCAGTCCCTGCTTCCCCCCCAAGTTTCATCCACCTCGCAATCGTCCCCCCTCAGAGCACTGGCGGCCCTCCCTGCTCCTCGCCGCCGTGCCTCGACTGGCCCCCTCCGGGCGGGCGGGCGTGGGGGGGCGGAGGGCTTGGAGGTGCGGGGCATGATGCGGGGAGGAGGAGGAGGAGGAGGAGGAGGTGGAGGAGGAGGAGGAGGAGGAGGAGCAGCAGCAGCAGGAGCAGGAGCAGGAGCAGGAGGAGGGGGAGGAGGAGCAGGAGCAGGAGGAGGAAGAGGAGGAGGAAGAGGAGGAGGAGGAGGACGAGGCAGAAGGAGGGAGGCAGAGGAGGAGGAGGGGAGGAGGAGGAGGAGGAGGAGGAGGAGGGAGGGAAAGAAGTGCCTGCGAGCCTGGAGAGGGCTGAAGAGCAAGATGGACGAGAAGAGGAGGATGACAGAGAGAGGGAGAGCGAGCAGGGAGGAGAAGGAAGGGAACGATGAGAAGAAGGGGCCTTTGTCCTCTACAGAGGTTTTTACCGCGGTCGTTGGCAATGAGAAGGAGGAGGAGGAGGAGGAGGAGGAGGAGGAGGAGGAAGAGGGGGGGCAGTAGTTCGAGTGATCAGGAGGAGAAGGGTGAGGAGAAGGGAGGAGGCGGGTGGAGTAAGGCCCATGCTCTACCCTCGTCGCATCTCCCGCTGCCTCCTCTTTGCTGCTAGGAGTAGGCAGTGGGAGATGCAAGGGGGGTGAGAAGAGAGTGAGCAGGAGGAAGGAGGGTGGGTGGGAGGGAGGGAGGGAGAGAGAGAGAGAGGAAAGGAAAGAGGAGGAGGAGGATGAGGAGCAGGTGGAGGTGGAGGAGGAGAGAGTAGGATTAGGAGCAGGAGGAGGACCAGAGCAGACTGTAGGACGCATCAAAGATATTACAATTCACCCTCCCGTCCCAAGCCCCTCCTCATACATCACTGGTCTCCACAAGTACTCTCGTTCACTGCGGGAAGCGCCATCCCTTGACTGACGACCACGCGAGACCCCGTTTTTCAAAGAATTTGCCTCTACCGCGTTAGCCAAAACAGACGATGTGTGATGGCAGAGTTGAAGGAAGTGTCCAACGATAGCATTGTGTTGAATTTGATCTGCCCTTCATCGGTTTAAGCGTCGCACAACTTAACATGTTTTTCACGCTTCGCGTATCCGCACCAGCCCATTCAGAGACGTTGCCCATAAGAGCTGACGGGAAATAGAAGGAAGAGACACAAATAGTGAAACGAAGCGGGCAATGAGAGAAGGAGGGTCTTGAGCCAGCTTTGAGGCCGTTTTTGAGCAGCGGAGGTCTTCGTGGAGCCACCGTGGACGAAGAAACACCCCAGGACGAGGAGGAGGAGGACGACGACGACGGGGCAAGAACGAGGACGAGGACGAGATCAAGGAAAAGCCGCAGGAAGAGGACAACGACGAGGAAGATGACGACGAAGACGAGGACGATAACAAGGAGAACGAGGACGAGGATGGGGAAGACGAAGAGGAGGAGGAGGAGGAGAAAAAGGAGGACAACAAGGAGAAGAACTTGGGGCACTCTTGGGGCACGCTTGGGGTCCTCAATAGGGCTCTGTCAAGGTGTTGTGGGACCCTCGTGGGGCTTTCTTGGGGGGCCCTCTTGTCTGGCATCGATCAATGGAGGGGGGGGGTCCTTTCAGGGGACTTCAAAATCGCCTATTGGGGCCCTCTGGGGGTGCTCGTCGGTCGCTTTGGGGCGCTCTCGGGGCCGTGTTGAGGGCCTCTTGGGGCTCGTTCGGGCCATCGCGGGGCCATTTTGAGGCCCCCGGAAGCCCATCGGACGCGACAAGGCGAGAAGGCACACATTATCATATTCCTTAGGCCGTTGGAGGAGTTTGGCTTCTTGGAATGGTCCTTGAGGGGCTCCAGGGGCACTTTGAACCGTTGTTTGGCCCTCGTCAGGCTCCTTGGAGGTATGGTGGAAGCCATGGTGAGCCATCTCCGGCTATCTTGACTTGGAGGCCATTTTGGAGCTTCGGACGCCCTCTTGCGAGCCACTTTTGGCGAACACGGACTCTCTGCCACCACGCGGCCCCCGCCGCAAAAAACCTTGGTAGGGGGAGGGGGAGGATACCCCTCGCCGAGGGAAAGGAGGCCATTATAATGTTGGAGTATGCGTTCTGCCGCACGAGACTTTGGCGCGTCCACGCTTCAGGCTCGTTCTCATCATATTATTCCTACCGCATAGACCACCCTTCGGGTGATAAGGAGGTGAGGGTGGGGGGGGAGGGACCACCGTCGCACTCGATCGATATCACTATCGATATCACTATCGATCTCATTATCGATCTCATTATCGGTCTCACAGTCGATATGGCTATCAATCTCACAACCGATCTCACAATCGATCTCACTATCGATCTCACATTCGGTCTCACTATCGATCTCACTATCGACATCACAACCGATCTCACAATCGATCGCACATTCGGTCCCACTATCGATATCACTATCGATATCACTATCGATCGAATTCGATCGATCTCACAATCGATCTCACTATCGATCTCACAATCGATCTCACAACCGGTCTCAGTATCGATATTACTATCGATATCACAATCAATCTCACAATCGATCTGACTATCGATCTGACTATCGAACTCACTACCGAAGTCATGATCGATCTCTCGTTCGGTCTCACTATCGATCTCACTATCGATATCACAATCAATCTCACAATCGATCTCACATTCGGTCTCACTATCGATCTCACTATCGAACTCATTATCGATCTCATTATCGATCTCACAATCGGTCTAACTATCGATATCACTATCGATATCACAATCGATAGTGAGATCATCATCGTCATCACCTCTCACCATCATCATCTCCATCATCATCGGAACACCGTCATCATCATCGGGACACGCGGGACACCATCATCATGATCATTCGCAACATCATCATCAGCATCACCATCATCATCATAATCGGGACACCATCATCACCATCATCATCATCATCATCATCATCAGCACCATCACCATCATCATCATCATCATCATCATCATCATCATCATCATCATCATCATCATCATCATCATCATCATCATCATCATCATCGGGACACCGACGGGACATCGACGAAACACCGGCGGGACACCGCGGGCCCCAGCGGGACACCGGCGGCACACCGCGGGGCCCCGGCCGCCCGGAAGGGAATCATTTGGTCCGGCCGCGCCTCAGCCACACGGGACACCAGCGGGACACCGGCGGGACACCGCGGGGCCCCGGCCGCCCGGAAGGGAATCATTTGGTCATTTGGTCCGGCCGCGCCTCAGCCACAGGAGATTTTCTTTCGCCCGCCCACGCAGCTTCGCCTCGCCCGCACGGCACGCACGAACACGAAACCGAAATCGATTTCCCGGTAGGGGGGCTCTCCGTTCCACTTCGATCTCACCCCCTCACCTCCGACCCTTCCTCTTCCTCCTTCCTTCGCCAGCGTCGCGACACAGATTGGGGCATCTTGGAACGTATATTGACAGTCTGAGGGTATCTTGGAGGATCGCCGATCGACAGGGAAACCTGACCCCCCCACCGAGCATGATCCATGGAGTTTCAGCCCACTGCCAACAGGCGCGAGGTTACGATTTCGAGGACAATGCTCGGAGCTGGGGGGAGCTCCCTCTCAGGTTGCGCTCGAAGCGCAGAGGATCCCCGCAGGAAGGTTCCCCGTAGCAAGAATTCCTGACGATTGCGTCCTTTCGCGCGTACTCCTGAATAGTTATGCTTTGGGTAAGGCATCCTGGGTAGCCCTTCAGTAAGGAGCCCTTAGAGAGGAGTAACTCGAAGAGGGGCCTGGCTGTGCACTCACACAGCCCACAACACAGAGGGGTGAAACAGCAGGGGGAAATGGATGCTCTCCCTCTATCGCTCTCTCCCTCTATCCCTCTTTTTTTTTTCTCTCTCTCTCTCTCTCTCTCTCTCTCTCTCTCTATGTATATATATTGTTCTCTCCATATGCATAAACGCTTTCACACATGCATATAGGTCGTTCCCTCCCTTCTTTTTGGGGTCTCTCTCTGTCTCTCTAGCTCTCCCTCTCTCTCTCTCCATATTTGGCGCCTCCCCTCTTCACATTCACGCAAGGCACAGCCAATGAAACACCGATGATGCGCCATGCGAAACCTCCGCTGGGGCCAGTTCTGGAGGGAGATCCTTAGTTCGGGTTATTGTAGTATGGGGCTTCTTGGGTACACGGTCGTCCGTAAGGATGTTTGTATGCAGGAATTTTGAGTAGGGTTCACGTTCATGGAAATCTTTAGTGAGGGCGCATATGTTAAGCAATCGTCCGTGAAGGTATTTTTGCCAAGGGAGTTTCAGCAAAGGTCCCTTCAGTGGGGGAATATGCAAGGGTCATGCCAATTAAACCGACCCCCTCCCTACTGCGGATCCCTACAGCAAGGGTTCATTGACCCTGCTTCGTCTTACACAAGGTTACCCAATAGTGGCACATGTATTACTGGGTCCGTAACACAGATGGTCTTAGTAAGGGGTCTGGGGTAATGAGTCCGTCCGCAAGGAGTCTTTAGGAGAGAAAAAATTGCGAGGGGGGATTTGGCTGCCCTGCCACACAGCCCACAACGCAGAGAGGGGAAGCGGCAGGAGGAAGCGGTTGCTGTCTTGCTTGTTTCTCTCTCTCTCTCTCTCGCTCGTCCTCTCTCTCTCTCTCTCGCTCTCTCTCCCCTCTCCCCCTCTCGCTTTCTCTCTCTCTCTCTCTCTCTCCCTCTCTCTCTATGTATATAGATCCCCCTCCCCCTCCGCTCCCCCCCCTGCTATACCCACGCAGTGCCCCCCAGGGCGCCGGTGGCACGCGTCCGTCCTTAAGGTTGCCTCTACCAAGGAAGCATCAGTGAGGGTCCCACTAGTGGGGATGCGAATGCGGGCTCCCTCGATGCGGATCCTTGCAGAAAGGGTGCGATGACCATGCTCCCCGATGACAGAGGTCACCTGGTAGTGGTGCCTCCAGAGAAGGTACCTGCAGAAAGATGCTTGCCGTAAGGAGTCCTGAGCAACGGTCCTGCAGCAAGGAGTCTCCAGGGGGTGCTCTCCCAGCCCACAAGGCAGAGGGGGAAGCGGCAGGAGGGAAATGGCACATCGTTTTCTCTCTCTCTCTCTCTCTCTCTCGCCCGTTCTCTCCCCCGCTCGCTCTCTCTCTCTCTCTCTCTCTGTATTGTTTGTTTCTCTCTATCTCTCTCTCTCTCTCTCGCCCTCTCTCTCTCTCTCTCTCTCTCGCTCCCTCTCTGTCGCTCCAGCTTTCTATGCCTCTCTCTCTCTCTCTCTGTTGTTCTCTCTCTCTCTCTCTATGTCTCTTACCTTCTCGCTCTCTCCCTCCTCTTCCTTTCACGTTCACGCAACGTCCAGCCAACAGACCCTTATGGGACGCCATGCAAACGCCGCCACTGGGGCCAGTGCTGGAGATCATTCGTAAAGTTTGGTTGTGGCACGGGGCCCTTAATGTGCATTTCGTTTTTAGCGAGGGTTCTGTGTCAAAGGGTTTCTTCTGATGGATCTCCTTAATTAGGAGATTTGCATCAATTGGGATCCGAGGAAGGACCCATGTAGTAAGAGATATGTCAAGGGGCGTGTGGTGGTGAGAGTTCGTCAGTACGGATGCCTTCTGTATCAAGGCATGTTTAGCAAGGACCTTGTTCGTGCTGAATCCTTAGTGCGAATGTTTGTAGTAAGCATCCTCGACAAGGATCCCCGCAATACAGTGCCATCACGTCCTCACGCATTTTTTTAACTGGGGTATATAGTATGGCGGGTGCCTTGATTCAGGATTCGTTCAGTAAGTGTCCGTGCGTCGAGCAATTTTTACCACGAATACTTTTAGTGCGGGCATGGTTGTGAAGTGAGGCCTTCAGCTTAACACGTGCGTTAAGATTGCTACATCTTATCAGCGAATCATGTGCCCCGTGCTGTGGAGGCATGCGTTCAGCATTTGTTAGAACGGATGCCGTTGCCAAAGGATGCCCGTGGTAGGGAACTTGTTTCAGGAGGGTGATTGTAGTAAAGAGTGGTGAATCGTGTTTTTGTTGCTGTTTCAAAACAGGTTCTCGAGTAAGCATGTCTCTAGTAGGGGTTCCTTCAGCACGACATCTGTAATGGTACGTCCTCTGGTGGCGATGCCTGCTGTACGGCCCCATCCTTCCTTTTGTAAGGGTTCCTTGATAAAGGATGCGGGATCCTGAGTAAAGTACGGATACCTGAAAAAAACGGTGTCCTTCATGAGGACGCCTTGTTTGGTTTACTTGGTGGGGATACGTTCAATACGGAACTGCATTGTAATGACCCTTGTAGCAAGGACTCTTTACTTCTACTCCCTGTAATACGGGTTCCTGAAACATGATACCTGGGAAAGGGGGGGGAAACGCTCCCGCCGTTTTTTGTTGTCGTTATTCCCCCCCCCAACACAGGGGGGAAGAGGGGCGAGGTTGGGGGAGGAATGGTGGGGAGGGGGGGAGGGGGGAAGGGAGGGAAACAAGAACAACAATGCCCCCCATACCACCCCACTCCACCGCCCCCTCCCTTCAGTGATTTCCCCACATCCTAAGTGGGGTTCTTGTTTTCTCTGGACACCCCGCGCAGTCCTCACCCACACCCCCTCTCTTCCTCCGCATCACGCATTCCCACTCACTCATTCATTCATCACCATCGTCATCTTCATCAACCACACACTCACACGCTTTAATGATCACCATCATCCTCACACTCACACACCAAACCCCTATTTATAATCACCAGTCATTCACTCATCATCATAATCACCATTCACTCATCACTTCGCCATCACTCATTCCCCATATTGACGATGGAAGATGTCTCAAGCGGGAGCCTCGCCTGTCAGTGAATAGTGAGGAAGTCTCAGGCGGGAGCCCCCTCACTATGGGCCCCGAAGATCAGGTTACGAACCCGAGCGGGCCACCCAGAACTTGTAACCGTCGTCACGTTTGATTTCTTCGGGCTCGGGCATAGAGGAAATCTCAGGCGGGAGCCTGGTCTGTAAGTGAATCGCGAGGAAGTCTCAGGCGGGAGCCCCCTCTCCATGGGGCCCGCACTTCATGTTGGTAATCCGAGCGGGCCATCGGGAACTTGTAACTGTCGTCACTTTTGGCCTCCTCAGACTTGGATATGGAGGAAACCATCACGCGGGAGCATCATCTGTAAGTGAATTGCGAGGAAGTCTCGGGCGGGAGCTCCTTTCCTTATGGAGCCCGCAGTTCATGTTGGTAATCCGAGCGGGTCATCGGAAACTTGTAACCGGGCCCCTCTGGCTTGAGCGTGGAGGAAGTCTCAGGCGGGAGCCTCGTCTGTGAGCGAATCGCAAGGAAGTCTCAGGCGGGAGCCCCCATCCTTATGGGGCCCGCACTTCAGGTTGGTAATCTGAGCGGGCCATCGGGAACTTATAACTGTCGTGACTTTGGGGTTCTTCAGGCTTGGATATGGAGGAATCCATCACGCGGGAGCATCATCTGTAAGTGAATTGCGAGGAAGTCTCAGGCGGGAGCTCCTTCTCTATGGGGCCCGCACTTCATGTTGGTAATCCGAGCGGGACATCGGAAACGTGTAACTGTCGTCACTGTTGGCCTCCTCAGGCTTGAGTATGGAGTAAGTCTCCGGCGGGAGCCCCGTCTGTGAGCGAATCGCAAGGAAGTCTCAAGCGGGAGCCCCTTCCCTATGGGGCCCGCATTTCACGTTGGTACTTCGAGCGGGGCATCCAGAGTTTCTAACTGTCCTCACTTTTCCAAGTGATAGAGTATTTGCGGCCCTCGTCGGCGCAGGACAAAGGCGCCATGATGGTCGTGGTTTTCTCGAACGCGCAAGCGAAGAACATCTCCACAGAGACTGTGAAAGCCAGAACGCTGCACAACGCCTGTGCCCTGCGAGTCCAGAAATACATTAACGCGAAGATGAGGCCGGGGGGCATGCAGAAGAGGCTGAAGTGGTTGTGGGAGCACGTCCGCGTTCTGGTCATCGAGGAGGTGAGCATGGTGGCGGCTGCTCTGTACAACGCGCTGATTTTTCGCGCCTGCCACGGGCGCAGTGACACACACGACGCGCAGGAGTCCACCCACAAGAGGCCGCATCACCACCTCGGGCGCGTCCCCATCGCGTTGCACCTCGGCGATTTCCTACAGCTGAAGCCCACTGGCAGCATCGGGCCCCTGACGGACGTGAACGGGTGCCAGGACGACGGGCCCTACAAGTACGCGGAGCCGCCGACGGTGGAGATTCAGCACGCCATCAGCGTCTTCTCTCGCATCCCTTGCGTCTTCGAGCAGAAGGGCACGAAGCGCTTCGAGCCCGGGGACCCTCTGATCGCGTTCTTGGGTGCACGCGCGGGGGCAAGCGCTTCCCGCCAGAGGTCTGGTCTGCCTGGGAGAGTTGGCCCCGGACAACCACGGCGTCCTGGACCCTCGGCGCCAGCGCGAGAAGTTTCGGCTCGGCTTCGGTAGGGCATCTACTGGGAGACGCTCGCGAGGTGGATCAACGCGCGCGCTCGTCGTGACGCGCGGCGCCTGGGCGTGCCCCTCGTTTTCCTGCAGGCCGCAGACGAGCGCGGCGCGATTCAAGGCGACCCAGACGCAGGCCGCCGCCTCCTGAACGCCCCGACCACGCACAGGACGGGTGACATCCACGGCGCCTCACCGGCACCCGTCGGCACGGAGGTTCGGTTCACGGCCGCGCAGGAGGAGTCGAGGAAGAAGTTGGGGCACACGCAGGAGCAACGGGCCACCATCGCGTCCTTCGAGTTTCACGCAGACGACGAGCGAGACTACGAGGAGTGCGCGCTGGGCCAGATCTTTCGCCCCCGCCACCTACCGCAGGGAATCTGGAGGCTCCACGGCGTCAAGGAGCCCCCGATCTACTAGGAGGTCGCCGCGGTGCTGCCGCGGAGCGCCGAGGGCGCTGACGACGACGGCGCGGCCAAGGCGCGGGCGAGGAGCTTGCCCACGTTCAGGCCCAGCGAGCAGGAGCTCACGTGGCAGAGCTCGGGGCCGCAAGTTGTGCGCCGCTCGGGGTTCACCCTGACGCGCGCGCCCTACCTGACCTCCACGCTGTCGCAGGGTCAGACGCTGCGCAAAGGCGTCACCATCGACTGCGCCAGGGATGAGGACGCTGGTCACACGGGCACGTCGGACGAGCAGCGGCGGCTGCACCTCTACGTCATGTTCCCCCGCGCCACGCGCGCGCGGAACATGCTGATCCTGCGGCCGCCCGCGCGAGACCCCCGGGCGCGCGGGCCGCCGGCGCCCCCGCGGAAGGCGCTCGAGGAATTCGACAAGAGAGCAGTGTACTCTAGGGTTGAGGCGGAGCAGCTCGCGGCAGAGCTGGGCTTCGTGCTGCCCCCCGCCTGAGCACGGCCGCGATTAGCTCGGCGCACGCGGGATTGCCCCGACGGCCTGGCCCGAAGGGTTGCCCCGACGGCTTCGCGATCTAGCCGTCGGCAAACGCGCGCGCGATTGCCCGGGCGGCGAGGGCGCCGAGGAACATCGATTTGCTTGCGCCGACCAGAGGGGCGGGGAGGCGCACACGGAGAAGACGCAGGCGGAGGATGAGGAGGAGGGAAAGAGCACGGGGGAGGGCGATGATGAGGAGATGGGGAGGTGGAGGAGGAGGAGGAGGAATAGGAGGATAAATAGAGGGAGGAGGAGAGGGCACAGCAGGAGGGCGAGAGGGGAGCGTCCGCCAGGGAGAGGAGGAAAGGGCTAAGGAGAAGCCAAACAGATTATCATGCGGGGTCCTACCGTCGGAGTAATTGTTTTGTTGTCCCTCCCCCTCCCCTCCTTGGGGGAGGATGCGAAATTCACCACAACAGGAATCGTCACGTGAAATCCCCAGAGAAGAAGGAGCAGGAGGAGGAAGAGGAGGAGGAAGAGCATCGCGCAAAAGACCTCGAAACGCATTCGACGAACGCAAATGACGCACACCCCGCTAAACAGAAAACAGGGAGAAGGAAGAAGTAAAGGGGTATCCAGAAAAGGCCCAAGGGCCGCAGACTCTCAAGCATGCCCTCTCCTCACGGGAGGAGGGGCCTGGGACGTGGAAAGAGAAGCATCGTTGGGTCATCTTTGCCAGAGAGCTGCCGGGATCTCACAATCAGGAGCCCGATGCTGACAAGGAGCCGCCCTCCATCCGTGCAACTGCCACACGGGCGGGCGTTGCGGGACGCAGGATTCACCGGGTTTGCTCCACGTCCGCCGACTCCTCAGACTCCGAGGTCTGTGGTGTCCGAGGCACGGGGAAGCTCCCGCCATTCTGACAGCTTGCGTCACATGCGCCTGCCGGAAAGCTGCTCAAGACGTGCTTCCAGTGCGCTTTGCCTGGGACATGCTTTCCGTCCCTGGTCCGGGGATGCTGCGCGAGAGGTGGTCCGTCCCCTTCCGCTTGAGACATCCTCGCAACCCTGGGCTCCGAGATGCCCTCACCTGAGGTGGTCCGGCCCGTCTCGCCTGAGACATCTTCGCATCTCTGGGCTTGGCGATACCACGGGGTCCAGCCCGTTCCGCTTAAACATCCTCGCAACCCTGGGCTCCGAGATGCCCTGACCTGAAGTGGTCCAGCCCATTTCGCTCGAGACATCCTCGCAACTCTGGTTTCTGAGCTGCCGCGCGCGAGGTGATCCAGTCCATGGCGTGTTATTGAAACATCCTCGCAGTTGGGGGCTCCGAGACTGCGCGCGAGGTGGTCTGGCCCGGTTCGCTTCAGACATCCTCGCAGTTCTAGGTTATGCGCAGTTCTACGTTCCGAGAGGGAAAAAGAAGGAGGGAGGGGTCAGGATAAAACGAAATAATTGATCAACTAATATCTAATGGCCTTCGGCACATCTCACCACTGTGCCTGGGTTGTAGATCAGAGCCCTTTCGGGCGTCGCATAGATTTCCTCCCCCATTTTGGTACAGCCCTCAATCTGTTCGTGTCCCCACAGGGAGTATCGCATGCGCCCCCCCCCCCGCCCGTTTCAGCGCACCAGCCACACGTGTCGTGGCTCTGAAATTGCATGCGACACACTACTCGCTGAGGCTTCGCGTTATGCGGCACTTTGCCACTGCAGCTACCTATGGGGCCACGAAATTTTTGAGGGGTGTGTGCCCAGATGGGCGGGAGGACGCTACGCGGCACCTTGACGCAGGTCGGTGGAGCGAGTACGTTTGGTTCCGAGGAATAAAGCACCGCGCAAGGAACTCTGCGACGTTCCTGGCGTTAGCCAGGTTGACGGTTCACCACTTGCATCCAGTTGTTTTGGGCCAGGGGTTCCGTTGCCAAACGGGGCGCCATGATTTTGCGATCGAGGCAGGTGGGGCGGCCGCGAGCTTTAGGGAACGGTGGAAATTGTCATGGCGACGGTTCGGACAGCGCGAGCCTTCGGAGGCAGGAGAAGTAAGTTGCCAAGTTCGATGTGTTCCGGTCTGTAGGAGGCCTTCAGGGCGCCCTTGTCTTTACGAAGCGCGCGGATTGCACTCAAGATACTCGTGCGAGGATCTTCGGAGGCCTTGCATGAAGCCCCAGGAGCATGGATGTAGCGCCAGGGGCCAAGCTGTCGAATGGCCACCATTCGGGGGGTCACGCCAGGGTGGCGGGTGCGATCCCCATCGGCCATTTGACAGTGAGGCCCCACAGGCACGTGCGCAGGCCCATCAAGAGCGCAGCGGGGTTCAGCCCGCCAGCGCAGTTGACAGTGGCGCCCCACTGTCAGTCAAAATAAGCTAATGAGAGGCCCAGGTCCGGGCGGCTAACGAAGTCCGATCACCTATTTGACAGTGGCCCCGCCGCTGTGAAATGGGCAGTCGGGGGGCCCAGGCCGACGCGGGGAAATTGGGTTCCGATCGCCGATTTGACAGTGGGGGGCTATTGGGTATCCCGATGACCCATTTGACGGTGGGATCCCCAGTATCAAGTGGGAAATCGGAAGGGTTGTGTCGCCGATTGATCGTTCGACAGTGGGGATACCATTGCCAAATGAGCAAAGTTCGTTTAGCACTTGTCGCTGCGATTTTGACCCCTCTGCCAGGGAGGATCGGGGGAGAATCTCACACGCATTGAAGACCCCAAGGGGTCGGTGGATTCGAGGAAACCTCATGCGAGAGCTGCATTTGAATACGTGTTGGCATCCATCTTTTCAGTGTTGCGCGGCGCCAAGGCGAGAACCCCATTCTGTAAACGACCCACCCTACATATTGCGGTTGTTCCGTACGTTTGGAGGTTGCAAGAACGTCTCAGGCGAATTGCCTTGCCCGGCCTACGGACTCGCCTAGTAATACGACAGGGGGGAGTTAGTTAGAATGAAGGGGACTGGAGGAGGAGGAGGAGGAGGAGGAGGAGGAGGAGGTTCGGAGAATGAGGGATGACGAGGAGGAGGAGGAGGAGGAGGAGGAGGAGGAGGAGGAGGAGGAGGAGAGAGAGGAGAGAGAGGAGGAGAGAGAGAGGAAGTGGAGGAGGAGGACGACGACGACGACGAGGAGGGCATTGGCACCCTCCAAAAGCCGAGCGCGCCAGTAGCGTCTCGCAGTACATCGGCGAGTACATGCAGCGCATTGAAAGCAGGCCCCATGCCTCTCCATCTCCCCACCATTTCCTCCCCTCCCCCCTTACACCCCCTGCGCCGTGCTGGGAAGCATCTGGAGTCGACGGAGATACAACTGCATAAACAGAGACACTCGGAGCTCCGCGCGGATGCTTTGGAGTGGCGCATCCGGCTCCGTGCGTGGCTTGCCCCGCGCGCCAGGGAGGGGCGTCCTGCGCCGTTCCAAGAAGTCCGCGCAAGCTCGGAACGCCTGTGTTTTTGTGGGCCTGAGTGGAGCCAGAGCCCGACGCTCGAGGCTGTGGGCAGAAGGGGAGGGTGCTGGCACTGCAGCCCTCCTCCCCGCAGGGGCTCGTGCCTGGGCCCTGTGGAGGCAGAGCGCGCCGCGGAGCCCGCGCGGGCGGAGGCGGCGACCGAGGCGGAGGCACCCCCGGGAGGAGCCGCCGCCACCCAGCCGCAGGTGGGCACGGCCTGTGGTGGCCGAGCTGTCCGCCGTGGCGCGGGTGACCGCGAGCGCCCGCCTGCGGGGGAAAAACACACACACACTCACACACACACTCACACACACACACTCACACACACACACACACAAAACACACACACACAAAACACACACACACACACAAAGCACACACACAAAGCACACACACACAAAACACACACACACACACTCACACACACACAACACACACACACAAAACACACACACACACACACTCACACACACACACACTCACACACACACACTCACACACAAAACACACACACACACACACACACACTCACACACACAAAACACACACACACACACACACACACACAAAACACACACACACACTCACACACACAAAGCACACACACACACACACAAAACACACACACACACACACTTATGGTTTGGTCGGTCTCAGAGGAGGACGATTATGTTAAAATCCACTAACCAGGTCAAAACCACATTTAGGGTTTTTTATGATAAAAACCTAAACTATGTCAAAACCATACTTAGAAAAATGGGCTCGTCGCTGCTTCGGTGAGCACATTTGCAGCGCCATCCTGCAACGACCTCATCGTTTTCGCTTAGAAGTCTTGCGTGGGCATCGGGTGGGTCTTGGAAAGAAAGGTGTCCAGTCGTGGCGCAATTCTATGCGATGCTATGCGATGCAACGCAATGCAACAGTGATATGCTAAGATATGGTATGCTACGCGATGCAATGTTGCATGGTGCAATGCTACGCAATGCAATTTAATGCTACGAGGATTGCACATGTAGTTCTATGCTATGTTATGTTGTCCAGTACTATGCTATGCTATATTATGCTATGCTACGCGGGTTCCACCTCCTCCTCCTCCTCCTCCTTCCGTGCCAGCGCCGTGCAGGAGGAGGAGGCTGAGGAGGAAGGGAGGGGGGAAGGGGAGGAGGAGGAGGACGAGGAGGAGGAGAAGGACGAGGAGGGGAGGAGGACGAGGAGGAGGAGGAGGACGAGGAAGGAGAGGAGCGCCGCCACCGCCGCGGGGGGGCGTCGCCGCCGCCGCGGCGGGGGGGGCGCCCCGGCTTATTACGGGGACATCTTCACTGCGCAGGCGGCGCGCGCGCATTCGCGCGCGCGCCGCGCGAGCGCCGTGCGGGATGATGGCGAGGAGGAGAAGGAGGAGGAGAAGGCGGAGGAGAAGGATAGGCAGGCCTTCACTTGTTTTCCCCTCGCAGTGCTTGCGTTCAAAGAGTGCCCACTTCCCCTTGCAGTGCTTGCGTTCAATGAGTGCCCACTTTCCCCATCGCAGTGCTTGCAATTAAATGTCGGTTTTCATGAATAACCGTTTGTGCTCAAACCATATCATGTGCCGATTTCCGTTTCAATGCAGTGGGCCGCTCAGATAGAGGCAGACCTCTTGGAGTTTGCAGATGATACGGCTGCCGAGCCATGTGCCTGGGCCGCTCAGATAGAGGCAGACCTCTCGGAGTTTGCAGATACACATGCCGAGCCAAGTGCCTGGGCCGCTCTGATAGAAACAGACCTGCGAGCAGCAGATGATACAGCAGACCTGCAAGCAACAGATGATACAGCAGCAGATGATACAGCAATTGTGGTATGCGACGGTGAATCATCGCGGTGGGCTCTGACGGCGTTGCACAGGGAATTGCGGAATCCCTCGGAGTTGGTGGCTGGTCGAGCGGTGGAGTCGATGGCTTGGCTGATGAAGAACAACGGTTTCAAGTCTTGCAAGCGCCCCCCAAGGATGGATCCCGTTTCGGAGTCGATGATCACAGCCGTCGCGGCGCCCTCGTCGTTCATGTCGATGATGGCCCTGAGCGAGGTCCACGGCCAGAGCGAGTGGAAAACTAAATGCACGCTGACCCGTTTCTATTCGGCCTTGCACTTACTGATGTGGAGGCAAGGTTTGCAGATGGCGCGCCGTCTGCGCGCCAAGGTAGTCGAGGCGGGGGGAGAGCTTATCTGTTTCAGCGGGTTCGCATCGTACGACGAGACGCCTCTGCCAGTGAGGGCGCATGCCGAAGAGAACGTCGTCGTGAATGTCGGAGCACACGGCGCAGCAATAGTGGAACCAGGTCTTGACAATGTTGCGATCGCCACGGCTGTGCAGGAGGAGCCCAAGGCAAAGATTCTGCAGACGGAGTTTCACATTTCGATGTTGGTGAAGGTTGGCTCCATTTACCAGGACGTCAGTTTGGAGCTCCCCTGCCCGTTGCAGGTCATGGACAGAGCCACGGGCGAGACCTACGCTCATTGCCTCGGCTGGCAGGGCAGGAAAGGCTTGGACGACATCTCTACCAGATTCATGCGGCGCGATCGGCACGTGATGAGCGATTCTGACAGTGCTGTGCTGCGGGGCGAGCGGTGCCTCGCTACTAAGCGCCCTGACGTTGGCGTGGCGCAGGGCTTCTGCAGGCTGCACCGCATTTCGGCGATTGCCTCCAGCGGGATCGACAAGTTTATGAAGGACGATGTCAGTGGAATTATCAACATAGCCTTATCGTTGAAGGCTTCGGGGGCCACGCGAGCATTTCGCCGCGCTCTCAGGGCAGTCATTCGTGCGCGACTTGTCGTGCTCAGGGGTTCGCCTGGTTATGTTGCAGATCGTCGCAGGGCTAAGCTGCTCGACGTCTTCTGTCCGATCCACCCTGGCAACCACTCCTCTTTCATCGATAGGGCCATCGTGCAGCTCTGCGCCAATGGTAATTGGGACAACAAACAGAGATTCGAAGTCTATGTCACATGTGAATACGACTACGAGGAGGTGGTTCATTACGTTTGCGTTCATTTCGTGAAAGTGGTGGCTGGACGTTGCTTCCGACCACACCCGAGGTCGCGATGGACAGGCGCAAGGGGTACGCTGGAGAGGCTCGGGCTGTTGATGAATATCCATGGGTTGTTCCAGGAGGCATACGTGGTGTTCTGCAAGAGTTACAACGTGCGCGTTCCGCGGGAGCACCAGGGGCACAGGCTTCCGATCGTTGACGATGTTGACCAGACAGCCCAGAACTCCGAAGGGCATCTCCCCGTGGACCACAAGAGCGATGCCAATGCCCAGTTCATCAAGCAGAGGAAGCAGTACATGAAGGTCGGGCTTGAATTCAGTGTCTGCGTTTCGGCGCCAGCGAAGTTGGTCGTCATGACGATGGTTGTTGAGCCGCAGCAGGCTCCCATGCAATCTGCCATCGACTTGGCGGGCAAGGCGTGGGAGAGGAAGCAGAACGCTCGCCGCGCGTATGCAGTGCAGCAGGGCTTGGACGCAAAATCGAGGCGGTTCAGAGTGCAGGAGGCGTACGGCGTCGCTCAGGAAACGAAGTACAAGGATGAGGTGACCGACTTGCTCGATGGGGCGAATGATGCGTGGGAAGCCTTGCCGCTAGCCAGTCGAACATCAAATACTCGGTGTCTAGCGTTCCGACTACTTGCGTTCGGGGCGGCCTATATATATGTGAAGTTGGTTCGGCCCAGTCTGAATTTCCCCAATCGCACGTACCGGCTTGCCTTCGATAGCATTCGAGATAACGACATGTCCTACATGGGTCGGATGCTGGGCATGTACCCGAGGTGCCGCTTCGACCCCTGGACGTTGAAGCTCGTTGAGCACTACGGCGATGACATCTGCACCGAGCGCGCCGTCATCGACGTTGTCACCAGGGCAATGCACGAGGAAGTTGACAATGCGAGAAGGGAGGCTACTCATGCGAGCATCCGTCGGGACGTGATCAAGGCGTCATGCCAATCGCCAACGATAGGGCTCGGTTTGGCCAGCGGCCGCTTCGTGGACAGGAAGGGCAAGCAGATCTGAGACTGCAAATCCCTGGAGGCCCGCGGCGATGACCAGACTGGGGAGGCTAGCGGCGCCGAGGAGCCAGCGCCGAAAAGGTCCAGGGGGCCATGTGGAGGCGCATGCAGGGCGTGGCTGAGCGAGCAGCTCCGAGGCGTGCCCAGAGCGGAGCAGGACCTCAAGGGCATCCACGACGCGTACAAGCAGCAGACGCCAGAGGAGAGGCTTAAATACACTAAGGATGGAGCTGCAGCCACGCAAGCTGGTCGAGAAGGAGTTGCAAAACCATTCGGCCCCGATGCTCAGGATGTTCAGAGGGCCTTGCATCGCGATGCGCGCCGCGAAGAACTGCGGGTGATGAAGGAATGCGTTGCCGACCGCATGAGGGCGCAAGTACATGACGAACAGCAGCCGCCGCATTTGTCATATTCGAGCTTGGCTGTGCTGCCCACTGGTGCTAATACATTCGCCTGCATTGCAGACGGCGTCGCACAGGCCCGCAGGACCAGGCACATCGCAGACAAGAAGCGCGCGCTGGAACAGAAGCTTTACGACGAGGCCTTGGCGGCGCATACAGGGCAATCTGATGTTTCGGCCGAGACATTGGAAGTTGTTTCTGGCGTCTGCATGTCGGGTTTGCCACTCACTACGGCATGGGAGCACCGACCCCCTTTAACTTCGACGGTCAAGTCAGCTTGCTGGATGCCTCGGTCAGCCAGAGATTTGGCCAAGCTCGTGGCGAGCCTAGACTCGTCGTCCAATCCCGCTTGCAGGCGCATTGCTTCGGTCCTGGACTCGGATTGGGAGACGCGCCACCTCGTCGTCCAGCATGACAAGTGCGAACAGTTCGGCAAGATGCCAAATACACGCTCGACGTGTTGGATTATCAACCGCTGCTGCTGCCGCGGGGATAAACTTCTACTTAAGGCCATGGTGTCTGGACTGTACGCGTGCCTCAGTCGAGATTTTCCGACAGGTAAGCCTGCTAGACACGATCTGCAGCAAGGTTGGTTTGTCGCGTGCATCGTCAGTCGGGCGCCTGAGCCATTGGCGGAGGAAGAGGCGGAGGATCACGTCACTCAAACATGGCGGTTGCACATTTCGTTTCAGAGCCTGAGCCCTTTATTTGCAGTGTATACGGGCATGTGCCCAGACAGTTCCATCGAGGACGACTTTGTCAAGCTCGAGGCCGAGGAGGCCATTTGCTGCGACTACGACGTTATGGATAACATAAGGGATGAAGTTGGATACGGGGCTGCGTTGCATCGCCGATATTATCGCCTCATCGCTTCTGAAGCCCTCGTCGGCGCGACCCAGCCGAAGTTCCAGGAGGCGCGCGCTGTCGGGGAGGAGCTGTGCTTTTGGCCTGGGTCGGTGATTTACAAGAGATCGGCTGCCTTCCTAAGGTCGTGCAGGGTTGCGCTTAAGCCTCTGACGTTGTTGGGTGGTGTGTGGGGGGCTCTCGTTATCCTCAAGAGGGGGGTGTATCGGTAATTCCCAACATTTTGCGCTCTTCTCAGGTCGCAAGCAGCTGCTCGCGGTGGCGCCCCTGGGCACGGCGGTGACCTGCACGGCGCCGAGGGCGAGGGTGCAGAGGCTGGCATCGACAACGGGGACGAGCACAAGGACCATGGAGACCTCGACGTTCACGTCGACGGCATCCACGGCGAGGGCTCCGAACCTAAAGGGAGTGACGACGAGGAGGACTCAGAGGATGAGCAGGGGGGTCCCCCTGGCGGTGGAGGCGGAGGCGGTGACCCTCCTGGTGGTGGCGCCCACGGTGGCGGAGGCGGTGGTCCTCCTGGCGGAGTCGACGGCGGTGGCCCCCCTGACGGAGGCGGCGGCGGTGGGCCAGGGGGTCTGCATGTCCCTGCTGAAGTGCACCTCAACATCGGATGCGGCGAGATCGTGTACTACGCGACCACCCAGAGGTTCGTGGCCTACTGCAGGGACTGCGGGCACGCCAAGTGCAGTCGTGAGCGGACGGCGCTTGCAGGGAATCGGGCCGCCACAGGTCGGCATGTAGGCTTCTTGGCGGCCTGGCTCTTGGACGGCCACAACTGGACGGATAAGCCTAACCACTGTGGAATGTGCATCTCCTCCATGACCTACAGGATGCGCCAGAACGCGCGCGGCATTGTCGAGCGCATGGCACAGATCGGCGACGTGAATGCCCTTCGCACATTGGCATGCGAACGGGCGC
The DNA here is from genome assembly GCA_963575745.1 of Prorocentrum cordatum. Taxonomy (NCBI): domain Eukaryota; class Dinophyceae; order Prorocentrales; family Prorocentraceae; genus Prorocentrum; species Prorocentrum cordatum. The sequence continues at coordinate 464,495 of CAUYUJ010004014.1, forward strand.
GCAGGCATGGAGAGGGGCCCGAGCCTGATATGCAGCCCTAGTTTTCATCGTGTGTGGAGAGTGCCGCAGTACAAACATTATTCCACTATCATTCTTCACATCAGGGCAAACGCTATGCCATGAAGTGTTATGATATGCTATGCACTGCTGAGCTACGCTATGATTCAGGGCTCATTAGGGGCTCTCGGTCCATTTGGGTGTCCATCGGTGTCTCTCGGCGCACCTTCCCTCTTGCATCCCTGATCCCTCAATCCCCCTTCTCCCATTCCCCCTCTGAGGTCCCAGAACTGAGCACTCGCGGGGTCCCATTCCAGGCCCTCTCGGGGGGCTCCTGACATCCTGGGCAACTTGAGAGGGCCATCGATAATGTGTGCGTTCGTTCTTCCCTAGGCTTCCTGTTCACCCCATGGGATCATAACCCACCCGATCCATTCATATACGGTTCTACCAAACCTACTTTCACATCGTATCATAGTATGTGTACATTGTATTAGGCGTACCATGCCAAAGCACAGCTCAGCATAACCTATCCTGCCGTTTCATAGTACGTACTGTCGCGTTCCATCATATTGTGCAGCACCATCTGTTTTTAGAACTGCAGATTCTCTGCGCCATAGGCTATGGGCTCGACTCGAGAAGGGTGTAAATCGATCGAGAGAGCATGGCCCAGATCCGTGTAGGTCCCGACACTCCCTGCCGCAATGATGTCGCGCCCCAGTCGGTCAGGGAGCACGCGGGGCCCTCAAGTGGAACGACGAACTCCCTCGGCGCAGAGCAGGTCGTGAAGGAGCGCCGCTCCACCCCCCCCCGCGGCCGCTGCATCGCGAAGGGGCAGCCTACGCTCGAGGAGCGCCGCCAGGAGGACCGTCCGCTGGTTCCTCCGCCCATCGAGGCCGTCCGCGCCACGTTCTACGGGGGCAACCGGTCACCACGCACCATCTGCACGCCTGGGAAGTGGGAACATGGCGAGGCTGCAGGTTTAGAGCTGCATGACGCACGCACGCACGCACGCACGCACGCACACACGCACACACGCACACACGCACACACGCACACACGCACACACGCACACACGCACACCCACACACCCACACCCACACCCACACACACACACACACACACACGCACACACACACACACACACGCATACGCACACACACACACACGCACGCACACACACACGCACACACACACGCACACGCACACGCACACACACACGCACACACACACACGCACACACACACACACACACGCACACGCACACGCACACGCACACGCACACGCACACGCACACACACAATGCTATGCTGTGCCACCAGTGCCGCGTTGAGGTACGTCGTTGTTGATGTGGTATCCCAAGTGCATGAGCTGCTACGTAGTGATTTCGGAAGCGCTGCATGCTACGCTATGCTAGGCCGTGCGGTGCTATGAAAACGCGGTATGAAATATTATGTTTGCTCTGCTATGCCATGTAAGGATTTGCGATGGTTTATCGCAAACGCGGAGGGCTAGGCGTAATATGTTATGCTATGCGATGCTATGGATTGCGGCGATGGTATGCTAGGACGGCGACGACGACGAAGACGAGTACGAGGACAACGTCGGCGACGGCGACCGCGACGACGACGGCGAGGACGACGACGACAATGACGACGACGCCGACGACGCCGACGACGACAGCGACGACGCCGACGACGACGACGTCGATGGCGGCGGTGGTTACGACGAGGACAGCGACGACGACGACGACGACGACGACGACGATGACGACAAGAGACAGTGAGGGAATTTCGGCCCCCACGGGGGGGGCAGAAGTTCGCTCAGACGACGATGACGGACGACGACGACGACAAAGCCCCGAAGCCTCGAGCAGCTACAACAACGACGGCCTCTGCTTGATACTTCCTCACACATTGTTCGCCCCCCCCCCCGCTCCCCAGAACTTGGAGTTGATGAATGATGGGTCGACCATGCCAAGTCAAGTGTGCCGTTGTCGTATGTTTAATGTAATCGGAGTCTCCTTCTCGGCATACCCTCTGGCATGGTCACAGCATGGTCTTGAGTCCTCTCGGGTGTCTTGTCGCATCACTCCGTCTGGCCCTTTCGCAGATTCCAGCACCTCCGCAGCCATTTGGGCTTAGGTGCTGCCAGGCATTACCTGGCCAGATAGTCACACAAAGTCTACGGTGTGTTTTCTTTGCCCCAGCTGACGGGGCCAGTGATCCACATGGACATGGGCATGGCGTCAAGCAGCGCTAGCCCATCGAGCGGCGCGCAGCCAGCTATGGCACAACCTGTCGGTGCTCCTTTCCATTTGCATGGGCGGGTGGCGTCAGACATTGACACGGGCGTGCTCGAGGTGCACGGAGCAGCTCGCTTGCGATCGATGGGCGTGGAAATCAAGAAGCTCGACATCTTCGAATTACATCGGGAGGACTGGCTCACCCAGGTGCCGAGCCTCATCTTCATGTCCAACCTATGCCCTCCGACGGGCCATAGGGACTACTTGCAGTGGCTTTTGAGGAAGTACTTGCAGTGGAACCCGAGCGCATCAGAGCGCAGGCTGCACTACGAGGTCATGTGCTTCGAGGCGGTCATCGCACAATGTCCATCTGCGTCTGTTGTGACCATCATGCGGTCGAACGAAGCTCGTCGTGGCGGGGGCACTCCCGTCGTCGAGGCCCAGATGGGGCACGTGCCTGGCTACGTTCCCAAGGAGTGCAACCATGATGCGGGAGACGACCTGAGGCCTCTGGGCGGCGGCGGGACCAACAGAGTGCGCATGAAGCTCCACGGCCCCCTCAGGCCGAACGATTTCATCTCGCCAAACGGTGACGGCAGCATCAACGTAGTTGCGCTGTGTGCTGCAGCCACGGCGAATCGGATGAAGGTGCTGTTCCTTGGCGGGTGGGACGGGTCATTGTCCCTCGGGTGCGCGGTTGGATGCATGTACCACCAGACGCTCGATCGGGAACTGGGTATCGGAATGGTCTTTGACCGGGGCACCGTGCCAAGGCGTTCGTTGAACAACCAGCGCCCATCCACATACAAGGAGTTCTACGAGTACGCGATGCAGTACCGCGCGGTGCAGATCGTCGATGAAGCGACGCGCATGAATGCTCCTTGGCCTGAGGACTGGGAGGACAGACTCAATCCATACGTCGGCCTCAATACGGCGTGCATGTGGCATTGGGCGCAGGTCTGCACCGACGCTAATGGCCTGCCCTTGGTTTTCAGTGCAGCTCAGAGTTCCATGGGGGCAGGTCCGATCAATCCTTGAGCGCTTTGGGTGGCAACTCAGAATCGACACGCTCTTCATCCGATGATGTTCTTAGCATTTTGTAGGTTCATTGGCAGCGCTCAGTGCATGATGATGCTCGTCTTTTGGTCTCCAGCCCGACTAGACACCATGGTGGATTCGTCAACTGCTTCTCTCAGCACGGTGTACGCTCAATGGCGGCGTCGAGATTGTCTGGTGTTCTCTCAGTGCGAATGGACACATCGGCGGTTTCGTCAACTACTGATCGTGCATGTGCTTTGTTCAGTGGCGGTGTCAGGAATATGGCGGCTCGCTCTGGGATTGCCTCAGTGTACATCGCCAAAGTTGTAGGTGCACAACGTTTAGTATATTGCAAATAATGAAAAAGTACTTGTCATGCGTGATCAGAGAGCCTAGTACAGTTTCTGGCTTCTCAGCGTGGTTTCGCAGTGCTTGCCGTGTTTGGAGTGGGTTTCCTTGAGACTTGTGTAAGTGAAGCTCAGTGAAAGGGCATCGCGATCAACAGTTGTGGTTTGTCGTGCGACGCTGACCAATGCTAACAGTTGTGGCATGCCAGTGCCGTCCTATGTTATGCAATGCTCTTGGAAGGGCTGCGTGCTATGCGATGCTGTGCGATGATATGCAAACGTGCTGATATATTATATAATTCGATATGATATGATGTGCCATGCTGTACTATGATATACCACGCAATGGTTTGCCATACTGCGCAGTGCAATTCAATGAGCCGACATGAGCAAACTCGGTCATCTAAGCTATGCTTCCACGTGGTGTACGATGTTCCAATGTGATGTACTAGTCATAAACAGTTCGTAATATTGTATGAGAAGTCGTTGCATGGCATAGCAAAGTAACGCACAAATTTTCGCAGCACGTTTGCAGAACATTGCATTGCGTAGTATAGTGCAGCATGCAGCGTTTCCAGAACCCTTTTTATATCAGGGCATGTCGGGCGTAACACGTCAGCCACAACATACCGCAATGTCGCATTGAGGGCATGGCATAGCATTGCAAAGTGAATGACATGGGCAGCAGGTCATGGCATGCATTAGCATGTATCTTATAGTTTGATTGCAGTAGTCGCATTGCACTGCATCTCATTGCATGTAGCACTGCATGGCATGCAGCGCGTCTGTATGGAGCCAGCCTTGCGTCGCAACGTATAGCATAGCATGGTGCGCATACTCATGCTAATATATGCTGTGATAAACGGTGCTATGATATGCTACGCCATGCTGCTTCCTGCAGCGTTGTAATGCAATGCTATGCTATGCTACGCTATGCGGTGATGTACTATGCTACACAATGCAGCGCTACGCCTTACAGGAGGAGGAGAGGGAGGAGGAGGAGGAGGAGGAGGGGAGGGAGGGAGGAGGAGGAGGAGAGGGAGGAGGAGGAGGACGAGGAGGGGAAGGAGGGGAAGGAGGAGGAAGTGGAGGAGGGATGGGGGCGAGGGCGGGGATGATGATGATGAGGAGGAGGAGGAGGGGCGCCGCCGCCGTCGCCGGGGGGGGGAGGGGGCGCCGCCGCCGCCGTGGGGCGGCGGCGCCCCGTTATTCCGTGGAGGTCTTCACTGCGCAGGCGCCGCGCGCGTCCGTGCATTATGATGATGAGGAGGCGGAGGAGGCGGAGGAGGAAGTGAAGGAGGCGGTGTGAGGAGGAGGAGGCAGGAGGAGGAGGAGGAGGAGGAGGATACGGGCGAGGAGGAGGAGGTAGGAGGAGGAGCTTAAACGACCCCCAAACCAAACCCCCAAAACCCCCAACACCCCCAAACCACCCCCAAACCACCTCCAAACCACCCCCAAACCACTCCCAAACCACCCCCAAACCACCCCCAAACCACCCCCAAACCACCCCCAAACCACCCCCAAACCACCTCCGAACTATCCTCCTTATCCTCTTTCCTTCCTTTTCTTCCCCCCCCTTGTCTTCCTCACTCCTCACTCCCTTCTCCTCCTCCTCATCCTCATCCTTATCCTTTGAATGTGTTGGGGTGTTTGATGGGATACCTTTGAGGGTGTTTGAGGGTCATCGTCATGCCGAGTGGGTGCCTTTGAGGGTGTTTGATGGTCATCGTTGTTGGGGTAGGTACCTTGGGGGGTGCCTGTTGGTCATGGGGGGTCCTTCAAACTTATCCTAGAGGTGGTTTGGAGGTGGTTTGGGGGTGGTTTGGGGGTGGTTTGGGGCGCGCGCTGTTCATACCCCTGGGGGGGCATGGAGTTCGGGTGGTCTTTTGGGGAGTGCATTGGGGGGGGTAGGCGTTTCAATGGTCATTGAAAGTGCAGCGTTGGTTATGCGTCAGCGCCGCGCCAACTTGCCGATGATGTTGTTGCTCGGCGGACGCTTTGGAGGTGGTCTCTGGGGGTGGTTTGGGGGTGGTTTGGGGGTGGTTTGGGGGTGGTTTGGGGTCGTTTCGGTTGTCCCGCGCGCGCTAAGTACCCCCCTACCCCCCCCCCTCCCGCGCGCGCTAAGTACCCCCCCGCGTGCGCTAAGTACCCCCCTCCCGCGTGCGCTAAGTACCCCCTCCGCGTGCGCTAAGTACCCCCCCCCCCCCCCCCTCCCCCTCCCGCGCGCGCTCAGTCCCCCCCCCCCCCCCCCCCCTACCTCCCTACCACCCCCCCCCCCCCCCCCCCCCCCCCCCCCCCCCCCCCCCCCCCCCCGCGTACTAAGTACCCCCCTACCCCTCCCGCGTGCGCTAAGCCCCCCCCCCCCCCCCCCTCCCGCGCGCGCTAAGCGCCCCTCCGCGCGCTAAGTACCCCCCTGCCCCCCCCCCCCCCCCCCCCCCCCCCCCCCCGAGCCGAGGGAGGAGGAGGAGGGGAAGGAGAAACGGGAGGAGGAGAAGGATGATACAGGGGAGGCGGAGGAGGCTCCTCGATGCTCGTGTAGGCCCGTCGTGAGGCCCTCAGGGGGCTTGAAGCCCTCTTGGATGGAGCCCTCCAGAGCGCTCTTGAGGCTCTCTTGGGGCATCTTGAAGCCTTCTTGGGGCCCTCTTGAGGCTCTCTCGAGGCCCTCTCGGGGCTTCTTGAGGCTTCTTGTACCGGTGTGAAGCTCTCTGGGAGCCTCTTAGGGCGGTCTTGGGGCATACGAGGCCCTCTTGGGGCAATCTCAAGCTCCCAAGACTTCCCTGAGGCTCTTGTACGGCCCTCATGAGCCCCCCTGGGGGCTTCCTGCACCTCTCTTGGAGCCCTCTTGAACTCTCTTGAGGCTCTCTTGGGGCATCGTGGAACCTTCTTGGGGCCCTCTCTTGAGGCTCTCTTGAGGCCCTCTCGGGGTTTCTTGAGGCTTCCTGAGCCCGATTGAGGCTCTCTTGGAGCCTCTTGCGGCTTTCTTGGGGCATATAATGCCCTCCTGGGGCATTCTCAAGCTCTCAGGGCCTTCTTGAGGCTCTTGTACGGCCCTCGTGGAGCTTTCCTGAGCGCTCTTGAGGCTCTCTTGGGGCACCTTGAAGCTTACTTGGGGGCTTCTTGAGGCTCTCTTGAGGCCCTCTCGGGGCTTCTTGATGCTTCTTGGGCCCTCTTGAGGCTCTCTGGGGGCCTCTTGGGGCCCTTTGGGTGGATAAAAAGCCCCTTCTGGATGGCCTGTGCGTTTTGCTTGTTGCTTCCCCTCGCAGTGCCTGCACTTCCCTGTCGCAGTGCTTGCACTTCCCTCTCGCAGTGCTTGCACTTCCCTCTCGCAGTGCTTGCACTTCCCTCTCGCAGTGCTTGCAGCACTTCCCTCTCGCAGGGCTTCCCGTTCGCAGTGCTGGCACTTCCCTCTCGCAGTGCTTGCACTTCCTTGTCGCAGTGCTTTTACTTCCCCTCGCAGTGCTTGCACTTCCCTCTCGCAGTGCTTGCACTTCCCTCTCGCAGTGCTTGCATCACTTCCCTCTCGCAGCGCTTCCCGTTCGCAGCCCATTTCATATCGAATTCTTTGAGTTCCATACTTGACAAGTTCTGTAGAGTTCCATACTTGACGAGGTCTGTGAAGTTCAACATAGTTCCATACTGGACGTGTTCGGTTGAGTTCCATTATTGACGAGTTCGGTTGAGTTCCATACTTGACCAGTTCCGTTGAGGCACTCATGGCTCCGAAGAGGGTGCCGAAACCGAAATGGTTGCAAACACCGAAGAAGCCGCAATGGCTTCGAGTGGGCAGCCCGAGAACCCGTCTCAGGTTCATGAAGCTGATGAAGCAGATCAAGATCAAAAACATGGTGATCAAGACTCTCGGTGCCCGGCTTCGCAGCCTCAAATGTGCAGCTCGCGGCGGGGTTCACCATTTGCAGAACGCCATCACGCGGGATTCGGACCGCGATAGGCTGAACCAGCAGATCCTGGAGCGAATGGAGGACGAGATGTCCACGGACACGGATGGGATCTCCACTGGATCTGAGTGAGGGCGAGATCTCCACTGATGTTTGACGAGTTCGTTTGAGTTCACACTTGACGAGTTCGGTTGATTGCCATAGGAGCGATCACTTTCCACGCGGCGACTGTCAGAAGGTTGCCGTCCTCATCTCGTTTCGGTTTTCCCAGTGTTCTGTAACATTGTGCCCGCGTCGAGCCGAGTGTCAGCCTTCGGCATCATGGCTTGCTTGCTGCATTGCAGACTGGCTGGCTTCGCCACCACTGGGGCTGCCATATCTGGAACCGTTGGCCTGTTCAGAACAAGCATCGCTACCATCGCCATCACCATCGCCATCACTACCAATGCCACTACATAGTAGGTTGCGCCATAGGGTAATAGTAGGTTGCGCCATAGGCTAATAGTATGTTGCGCCATAGGTTGCGCCATAGGTCGCGCCCTCCGTTGCTGCCTCTGTCCCTGGGAGGTTTATGGAGGAGGCGGGGGAGGAACATGCAATGCCAAACGGCAACCGCCGCCAGCCCCCCGCGGGTTGGTGCCTGGGGACGCAGGAACGCCATGCCAGGGGCCCTCCGTTTGAGGGCAGCGGTTCGGGGGAGGAGGAGGTATTCAAGTAAACTATTCAAGTAGGCTATTCAAGTAGGCTGTTCAAGTAGGCTCTTTGGGGGCTGTGCTATTCAAGTAGGCTATCGTGCGTTCCCCTTGCCCGTGTGTCGCGCCGTGCCGTGCCAGGTGGTGCTGTTTGGGGTCAACGTGTCCGTTGAGCTGTTTGGGGTCTACGTGCCCGTTAGAGTCTACGTGCCGTGCCGTGCCAGGTAGCACTGTTTGGGTATCTTTGCGATCCGTCAGTCGCCCATTTCATCTCAAGAACTTGACGAGTTCCCATAACGTTCCATACTTGACGAGTTCCCATAAGTCCCATACTTGACGAGTTCCCATTGCGTTCCATATTTGACGAGTTCCATTCGCGCCATGGCCGAGGCAGCGTCTTCAGCGGCTTCGAAGGCACCAGCGGCTGAGGAAACAAAAGGGTTCAAGATTCGGGAGAGGATACCGGTGGTCACTTACCGTTCGGACGATTTGCCGTGGAACTACCAAAAAGATGTCATGGTGGAGTACGAGGTGGTACAGAAGCAGAGGTTAGTGATCCAGCTTCGGTCCAAGCGGGATCCGCCCGCTGACACATCGCAGAAGCAGCGCGATCTGCTCAAGCGCCTGAGGGATGACAGCCCGAAGCCGACGCCGCCTCAGGAGAAGGGATCTTTGAAAGTGCGGAGGTGCTCTCCAGTGAGCAAGGCAGAGGAAGGCGAGGAGATACATTCGTCGCAAGAGGATGTTGCCAAGGAGAAGAAGGACGTCACCAAGGAGAAGGAGGTGGCGCTGGAGGCCCCGCCGCGAGCAGTCACCGTGTTGCCAGAGCAGGGTGCGACGCCCACGGTGGTGGAGGGCACGGACGAGATCACGGTCGCGGGCGCGTCGCTCCTCACGGGCTTCGACGAGGCTCTTCACGGCCACGGTGGTGAATCGTGTCCGCCAGACGTCGCTCGAGAGAGTTCCCGTCTCGCCCTCGCGTCGCAGATCTTAGAGGAGGATATCCCCTTGCCCGCATCTCCCAAGAACTCGAAGGATAAGAACGACGGCCTTTTCGAGGATTCGGATGACGCCCCCGCCAGGAAGACGCTCAGTGACATTCTCCGCCGCATTGGCATCAACCCTGCTGACGTTAGCAGCCATGTGGTGGATGTCAGCCAGGAGTCGCAGACGCACTGATCTTCCAAACTCGGGCCGATCCCGTTTTCGAGGGTCGGGACTTGCTGTGCTCAATTCGTTGTTATTTTCGTATCTTGCGCGCCTAGAGCCGACCTCAGTATCGGCCGTGAGAGCCGACGTTTGCCAGTAGCCACTGGTGCTCCGTCGGATGCCTCAGAGAAAACATCATGTTCAAGCTGTTGTCGTAGTCGGGCGCTACCGTCATCATCATCATCATCGTCGTCGTCGTCACTACCATCATCGCTACCATCATCATCATCACTACCATCACAACTACCATCTTCATCATTGCCACTACGATCGCCATCACCACTATCACAATCACCGCTACTACCATCTTGGCCACAAGCATGCCGCCATCACCATCACCACCATTGCGACCATCGCCACTACGAATGACCACTACCATCATCATCACTACTGCACTGCCATCACCGCCATCACCATCGCTACTGGATCACGGGGCACTCGTCACAAGCATCGCCATTGCCATTGCCTCTGAAGAGTCGGTCGCAACCCAGTCTGTTTCAAGAGCTGAGTTGGCTCAGAGCCGAGCGCGCGCGGAACGTATCGGCCAGATGTGTAGTTCGGCTTTCTGCGATGCCACCGAAGCACCAGCTTCACCCATAGGGCGCCCAAATTGGGTTGATCGGATCGGGGATCGCGTGCTCAAGAAGCGCTTTCTCACGCTGCTCAGGAAGCTCAAGTTCCAGAAGCTCAAGGCTTGGCGTCTCTCAGTCAGGAACCGCGTGATGCGCACCAGGTTGACCGCGATCTCTAACGTGTCGCAAGTAGCCCTGACAGCAGACGACGTGGCGGCCCAGAATGACTTGGAGCATCTAAACAGGATCAGGGACCTCCCACTTGACCTCCCACAGGATCAGTAGCCCTCAATATACGCTTCCCCTTTGCCGCTGATGCCGTGTATGGGCTGCGTTCAGCGTAGGGCCATCGTGGGCAAGCGTTCGTGCATAGGGGCATCTCCAGCAGAGAGATAACCACACAGCCTGACTCGAGCAAGGCATTCGCGTGATGAGCCAGCACTTGGCGCGCATTGCACGCCCCTTCTGTTGGAAGCCGCGGAGAAAAGATGGCGAGCGATGCAGTCGTCGTCTTCATCGCCGTCGCCTCCTGGATAGGAGGTGCAGAGGCGACGCAACCGCCGCTGCCGTCATCATCGCCACTGCCATCGGCCCTCCATACCACCACCACCACCATCTCCAGCATCACAGCTAACATAACCACCACCGTCATCCTCACCACGACCGTCATCATCGCCTCCATCACCACAGTACCACTACCATCATAAACAGCAATACCATCACCACTAGCACCACTACCATCATAACCACTACCATCACCACTACACCTACCGTCACCACTACCGTCGAACTCAACCACGATAAGCACAACTCTCATCACCACTACCATCACCGTCACCATCACAATTACACTTACCATCACCACTACATTCATCTTCACCGCTCTCGTTACTGTGATTGCCATCACCAATAACATTATCATCGCACCAGTACCATCACCATCACCATAACCATCATCATTACCCTCACAACTACCATCGCCATTGCGACTACCTCCACCACTGCTATAATCATCCCGTTGTCTGGGGTCCACGCTGTCTGGGTCCATGCTGTCTGGGGTCCGCGCTATTTGGGGTCCATGCTGTTTGGGGTCCCTGCTGTCCGGTGTCCACGTTGTTTGGGGTCCATCAATTCTGTTTGGGGTCTTTGCTGTTTGGGGTCCACGCTGTTTGGGGTCCACGCTGTCTGTGGTCGTCCATGCTGTCTGGGGTCCACGCTGTTTGGGGTCCATGCTGTTTGGGGTCCCTGCTGTCTGGGGCCCACGCTGTTCGGAGTCCATAAATTCTGTGTTGGGTCTCTGCTGTTTGGGGTCCACGCTGTTTGGGGTCCTCGCTGTCTGTGGTCTCTGCTGTTTGGGGCCCACAGCTAAGCTAAGGTGCCATTCCTGTAGACCGACCCCAAACGAGTCTGGTTGCGCATTCGACGCGGCAGTGGCGACTGCTCATAGGCGTTTCGGCCCTAGAGTTCTCACGACACCATCGTTTCGCTCGGGGCCGAACCCCCGCGTGGCGGGAGCCAGAGTCTGAACGGGGCCATGGGGGGCAGCGGTCGCGGCCGCGGCAGCAGGGGCCAGAAACGACCTGAACCAGCGTCAGATTCCGAGCCCCCGAAGAAGGCTGAGCCCAAGAAGCCTAGAGCGCGCACCTTGGCGCGCGCACCATCGGCGGAGGCTCCGTCTGTCGCGGGCACGACGAGGGGTTCCCGCGGCAAGAGGAAGCCGAAGTGCGACTTCTGCGGCGAGTGCCAGGACGGCGGCCAGGAGACCAGGGGAAAGGGTCCAAACAACGGGCGCGGGGCACCCTCTTGAGCCGTATGGAAGCCCTTCTCTGGCTTCCCCTGGGCCGTTTTGGAAGGGTCTTAGGGGTGTCAAGTTGTTTGCGGCAGTCGCGGGCCTCAAACCGGTACCTCGACTGGTTTGGGACCAGATTCTCGGGCCTCCCTTGGGACGTATTGGGGGTATCTTGGGCCGTCATGGGCCGCTCTCCTGGGGCGTCCTGGATGTCTCCTGGTCTGTGTTGAAGCGTTCTGGAGGCCACTTCTTTAGCTTTTCGAACGTCTGGGGCCGTCCTGGAGCCTCTTAGGCCGTCCTGGGCAGTCTCGGAGTTCTCTCGGGGGCCTCATGAGCCGTGCTGGGGCCCTCCTGGGGCCTCTTGGGCCCCTCGGGCCGCCTTAGAGTCATCGTCGGAGGCCGTCTTGAAGCAGCTCGGGCCGTCTTGAGGCCATGGTGGCTCGTCTTGGAGCGCGCGTGGACCCTCTCGAAGCTTTTTGGAGCTGGCAGGGTCTTGGCTGCCATCATTGTGACTTGTGACACAATGGGCGCTCTCTCGGAGCGTTGTTTCGAGGCCTCCAGAGGCCGCATTCCAGAGGCTTCGAGAGAAAAAATCGGTGCGCGTTGGATGTGAGACCAGAAGACTTGCCAATTCAACTCCCTCCCTCCCCTTAGTCCGCTTCCATTTCATGTTTGAATTGCGCCCTGCCCGCAGTACTTCGACAAGGACGCCCGCATGAAGTGCTACCGCCACTGGAAGAACCACCACGGCTACATCCCGAGGGCAGATGCCGTGAAGATGTACCGAGAGGACGACTGCTTCAAGGAGTGCTGGAACAACGGCATGAAGGCCGAGGCAGACGGGTCCATCTCGCTCACGTTCGGCGAGGGGGAGGTGACATCCAACAAGAGGTTCCGCGTCGTGTACCGCATGTCCTTCCTCCCCCTCAAGCTTGGCGAGTTCAAGGCCAAGTTCGGCGTCTCCCCCCACACGCTCAAAGTGAAACCCACGAGCGTCACTGACCTCGATGGCAAGGCTCGGAGCGTCTACCTGGTGAGGAACCCAGCGAGGCCAGACGTGGAGATGGACATTGAGAGGGTCGAAGAGGTGACCAAGAAAGACAACGTCTGGAAGACCAAGGCGGCGTTCGAGAATGAGGCTGCGATGTTCTACGACAACGAGACGGAGAGGGTTCGCGACGAGAGCGCGCTTGGCTTCGCGAAAGCGCTCACCGAGGAGGAGATCAGGAAGAGGGCCACCAAGGTCCCTCCTGCTCAACCCGAGGGCGGTGGAGAAGACGATGATGATGACGGCAGCAGTCACTCGGGCGACAGCGACGCCAGCGGCGGGTCGGGCGACACCGGGGGGCCAGGTGAGCCTGGCGGGGGCGGTGGCCTAGAACCTGCCTCCAACGCGCGCCATTCCCTGGTGGATCTCTCGGTGGATTCCAAGGCGACGGCGCCACTTGCGGCGGGCCTGCTCACTCCTGCCAAGGGCGCCAAGAGCGACGTCATATCGGTGCTGGGCGGGGGGAGTCAGTCTGGTCGCAAATATACCTTTCAGCGCGGCCCCTCTTCCGCCTACGGCGGGGCAGGTGATGATCTCGACGACGGCCCGCCCGCCAGGAACGCCAAGGAACACATGGCGAAGCTGAGCATCTGGTCCATCCTGGAACACAAGAAGAAGGGCACCCAGATGCGGAACGCCAGGGAGTCCCTGCAGAAGGAGCCTGACGCACCCGACGGTGGCATGCTGCAGGAGAAGATAGAGTTGGCGGCCAGGTGCACGCAGTTTCATCGCGGCGGCGTCTTCGATTGCAGCCTCACTGATTACAACAAGACCTGCGAGGACTTGCGCAACTCTGGAGAAAAGATCCCCGCGGTTGCCAGGCAGTACATCCTCGACAGGCGCATCAAGATCTGGCAGGAGGACCCAGATAGCTACAACAAGATTGATGAGATCATGGACATCGTGTTCCCTTGGGACAGGGCGATGGCGAAGGACAAATCCTCAGAGAAAGATGCAGGTGGAATGGGGCCCTTCGCGTGTACGTACGACCCGACGAACCCCAAAGTGCGTGCCTTGGACATCTCCGACTCGGAGAAAGCTCTGAAGTTCGGTGAGACCGTAGTTAAGGTCATACTGGCGCCGATGCTTAAGATCGGCCAGAGCGGCGCGCAGCAGGTGATCAACTTCTCCAAGGGCTTCCTGGCCGACTTGCTGAACATGCCAGACGACGGCGTGGAAGAGACATTGGCCAACGTGGTCACCGAGCTGCTCACGTGCTTCAGGGGGATCCTGGTGATGATGTTCCAGACGGTGGACGGCGGCGGGTCCCACGATGACTTCTCCGACCTGGCGACGCCGCCGAAGCAGTACACCTTAGCCCAATCGCTCGCCGCAACCATCCGCTCACAGCCATACTGGAATGGTCAGAAGGCTAACTACCTGAAGTACCGGAAGCCTCGCGAGAGGGCTGAGCCCCGCCTCCAGGAGATCAAGACCGCATTGGCGCCAGGTGCAACGGCCGTACCCCTGGACACGTTCAAGACGTACATGGAGAGCATCTACATGCTGAAGGGCGAGCTGCCTGAGGAAGCGTTCGATGGCATCATGGGTCCGATGAGGGACTGCGCAATGCACAATCTCGCATCCATTCACGAGAAGCTGAGCTCTGCAGATGGGCCGTTGGACGACTTGAGCAAGTATGAGACGTTCCTCGTGGTGGCAGTCAATCTTTTCCCTTCGGATGGCGACTTCAAGCATGCCATGGAGGACGTGCGGGATAGGAAAGCGGGGGCTGCGAATGAGACGTTGCTGAAGGATCTGAAGGCGGCGTGCGAGGCCGCCGAGGGGGCGACCAACTTCGAGGAATTCGTGGCCAAACAGGATGCGTTGGGGTTAGCGTTGACGGCCGCGAAAGGGCTGCACGAGTACCCGAAGCTCAGCGCGCTGGGCGTGGACTCAGCCACCCTCGTGATGGTCGACGGCATCGTCGCGTCTCTCTGCGGCCCTGACGGCTTCGCGGATGCCGCTTGCACCAAGTCGCTGGTCACCAACCTGCACTTGCTGAAGCCGTGGGTTCCAGCGAGCACCCGTTCCATGAATGGCGTCTCCGTCTGCTCGTTCGGCGAGGCGCTCGGCCTGGCCGAGCGTCGCCATGCGACTGAAATGAAGCACGGGAGCTCGGTCGAGGACCTCGCGAAGAAGATCCCGCTGGAGGATGTGAAGGAGATGATCGCGCTCGTCGGCCCCTTCAACACGAAGCTCGACGCATTGGACGTGCAATTGACACAGAAAGGCGCCGCCATCAACACTGCTGGCATCCAAAAGTGCATGACGAGCATGCATGCGTTCATCAGTGGCATCGTCGACCAGAAGCTGAACGACAATAAGATCAGGATCGAGGACTTCTGGCGACGCTGAGGTTTTGACGACTTGGGCAGGCGGCTGCAACGGTAAGATCTGGTCGGACAAGCTCAAGCCAGCTGACAAGAACAGTCTTGCTGTTACGAAAGCGTGCTACGACAAGACGCTCGGGAACATTCCAGCCAAGACGTTGGTGGACCTCACTGCTCAGGTGGAAGAGAAGTGGAATCAGTTGAAGGAGAGGAAGACGATCCTCGAGGCGGGCCGTTCGCAGACAGGGTTCCCAACAGATCAGTTCGTGGTCGATGCGTTCAACGTTGTGCAGAGGGCGCTCACGACGATCTTTGAGGGTAAGGTCATCGGCGCCGTCGATGCGTTGAAAGGCAACCTGGTGCAGATGGAAACAGCGATCGGCGGCTACAAGAAGAAGGCTTCGACTTACGACCTGTGGGATGACAAGCAGTTCCAGATATGGGCGAAGGTGGTTCCAGCAGTTCTGGAGATCGAGAAAAAGGGAATGGCGATGATAAGGATCTCGTGAGACAATGGGCCACCGCAGACTCTTTGCAGCCAGTTTGGTAGATAGTCACTACACGCTAGTCAATGTCAGATAGCTGCGTTTGGCAGCTGGAAGCGAGGGAGCTTGCCAAACGGGGAAGCGGCAAGCGAGAGATCTACAAACACTCCCCCGACTGGGGGCACGCCTTCACTTTTGATGAAAAATCTAGCCCTGGTTGCTTCCTCCCCCCCCTTAATCCTTATCCTCTCCCCGAGGTGAGTTCGAAGGCGGAGGAGGATGTGGTGCAACCTATGTGGCGCAACCTATGTGCTGCAGTCTAGGTGGTGCAACATGTGTGGTGCAACCTATGGGGTGCAATCTAGGTGGTGTAAGCCATGCCAGTGCAATCTATGCGGTGCAATCTAGGTGCAATCTATGTGGTGCAACCTGCGCAGTGCAGTTTAG
Organism: Prorocentrum cordatum; assembly: GCA_963575745.1. Classification (NCBI taxonomy): domain Eukaryota; class Dinophyceae; order Prorocentrales; family Prorocentraceae; genus Prorocentrum; species Prorocentrum cordatum. The sequence goes on from CAUYUJ010004014.1 coordinate 480,593, forward strand.
GCAGTGTAAGCTATGTCAGTGCAGTCTATGTGGTGATACCGATATGGTGGAAGCTATGTGGTGCAATCTACGTGGGCCAAGATATCTGGTGCAGTCCTTGTGGTGAAACAAATGTTATGTAAGCTACGTAGTGCAATATCTTTATAGCACTCTATGTGGTGCAAGCTATGTGGTGCAATGCATGTGTTGCAACGTAGTGGTGCAATCTATGTGCAGTAATCTACGCAGTCCAATCTATGGGGCTCTAGTGGGTCTCGCGGTGGTCCTCGTGAAAGCTCCCTCGGGACCTTGGAGGGTAGGGGCTGCCATTGCAATTCTCGGAGTGTTTCCTGCATGGTTGCGGGTTTCGTGTCGGCCTGTTGTTCGGGCGCGCCTGGCCATCGAGCCTACCGATGCCCTCAGTGGTGCCCCAGGGCTCTCTTGAGTCAACAATCGGCCCCGCGCGGGCAGGCAAACGACCGACGCAAGACGCGCTCAATGGTGATGTGGTTGGAGCGGCGCGGATGGCCCGTTCAAGATGACCTGGAAAACAGCGCTGCTTTCTACACAACCAGCATTGCGCAATGTACCGAAATGCTGTCGTGCAGCCAGGTCGGTAACGCTCTGGGGTTCACCTCGGCCACGCGTAATGCAACTCTGTTCGCATGCATTATGCGCTGCAGCACTTGTAATGTTACACGCGCTTGTAGTACAACTCCGGAACGTAATCGAATGTTTTTTGTTTAAACGTAAGGTGTTGTTTGGCTACTTTTGGGGTGGCTTTGGGTCATTATGTTGGCAACACTGAAATGCGCTCTGGGTATGGTTTGGGGGCGTTTAGGCGTTTTGAGGTCGGATGGCGGTTCTCTGAGACACACCAGATCATAAACACACACACACACACTCACACACACAAAGCACACACACACACAAAACACACACACACACACACTCACACACACACGAAACACACACACACACACAAAACACACACACACACTCACACACACTCACACTCACACACACACACATACACACACACACACAAAGCACACACACACACACAAAACACACACACACACACACACTCACACACAAAACACACACACACACACATACACACACACACAAAACACACACACACACACAAAACACACACACACAAAACACACACACACACACACACACACAAAACACACACACACACAAAACACACACACACACACACACAAAAAAAAAAAAACACTGTGGGGGGGGGGATCACAAAAAAAAGGCTGGTGGCGAGGCGGCACGGGCGGACACGCCTCGGCGCCCCCGAACCCGACCGAGGAAGTGGCGGCGGGGCCACTGGCGGGGCTGCCAGCCCCGATGTTGTGGGCACGGCGGGGCGCACCCGACCAGCGACCCCTCCCCTCCCGCGCTTGCCGCCAGTCCCCAGGAGGAGCCGGAGGAGACCTGGGGCGTCTGGGCCGCAGGCGGCGCGCGCTGGGCGGCGGCTCTCGCGTGCAGCCACGTCTGGGTTTTCCTCGACGTGCGGGGACGCTCGCCCTGGGCCACAGATGGGTAGCACTGAAGGGGGTCATGGGCTGGACGCTGGCATTTTTCGGGCCGCGTTCCTGCTCTACGGCCTCGACTAGAGGTCCTGGCCAGTCTGCTCGGCCGCTTCCACCATCCGGAATGGCTGCCGACGCTGCCGCCAGGCCGCTGGCGCCGACCCCACGCAGCCCGCCGACCCTTGCCTCGCAGCCACGCAGCACGAGTGGAGAGGCCCCTCTGCGGGCCTCCTGAGGACGAAGATCCGTCGGCGCAACGCAGCTCGGGCGCCCAAACATGTCGTGATCGCGCTGGGCGGGACGGTCGGGCTGGAGAAGGGCCCCCGGGAAGTCGAAGACTGCAAACCGGCATGGTGCCGCGTTCCAGTACGGCGGCGTTGTGAGCGCCAGACGCAAGGCGCTGACCTCTGCCAAGCGCAGCCATGCCTAGAAGCAGGAGACCCGAACTCCGTGCATGCGCCCGCACACGCCGCCATCGGCGCTGACGTGGCGTTCGATATCCAGGACGAGGAGCGGAGGCGCCCCGTAAGGCACACCCTCACGCTGCTGGCGCTCTGCTGGACGGCCCAGGCGCTTTTCTGGGGAGAGCTTTGGGGAGGCTGCGGCCGCCGTGTCGAGGGGCGCCGGGGCCAGGCGGCGCTGAGGCCAGCGGCCGCGACCCCTTTCCGACAGCGAGATGGGAGCGAGCACCCCTCTGCGCCGACGGCGTCGCGCGGGCTCATCCCACCCCTGCGGGGAGCCTGCGGTCATGCCCCTCAACCTCCTTGCTTGGGAAGAACGCGAGGAGTAGTGGCCAAGGGTCCCTGATCGAGGAGTGCGGAACGCGGGCCATAATTACCCCTGCGTCGCTACCATGGGCCGCAGTGCCGTGGGCAACAGCACGGGCTGAAGTGAACCTACTGCGGCTGCTGGAGGTTGGGCATCAGCACGCTCCCGGGCGGACACGTCGGCGCCAGCAGTGCTGCAGGCAAGGCGCCGACGCCGATCCGACCAGCCCGCGGGTCGCGCAAAGGGGCCGTCCCAGGGCGTGCCACCCCTGACCTGGCCCGCGGACGCCCCCGCCCCCGAGGCGCCACCCGCCAGGGCGCCGACGCCCGCAGGAGCGCGCGGGCTTGGGGGAGGGGCCGCCTCACGAGCAGCAGGCCGCACATTGCCTTGGTGCCTGGCTGCACCACACCTGGTCCCCCCAGCCTGCATCGTTTCATTTGAGCAGGGACAGACCGTCCCGGTATTTCTATAGTCCTACCACGAAATCCCAGAATGTTTTAAGAACAAAACAATGTTCTTAGAATTTAAGCCTTACGTATTAAAACAAGACAGCCCCAGCCAGAAATGTTCTAAGAACATTTCGTGGAAACCGCAAAAGGTTGTTAGAACATTGTTTGGTAGGGCTATAGGGCGAGCCAGGACGCGTCGCCACTGCTTGATTCGTGGGGCGTGCCCGGGGGGCCCAGCCGCCGAGCCACGACCCCCCATGCTGAGCCCCGGCTGGTCGTCGACGTGCCGCAGCTGGGCGTGGCGTCCTCGATCGCCGAGGGGATCGCCAGGCCGCGGGGCGAAGCCCACCGGCAGGGGCCGCCGAGCGCCGCCGCCCCCGCCATGGCAGGGCCGGGCGCGCTGGGCGCCCTGGCCGAGGCACAGGCCGAGGCGGGCAGGTGGTGCCCAGCGCGGTCCACCAGCCGTGCTCCACGGGCCCGTTCGCGTCCAGGCTGGTGAGGTCTTTCGGCGGCGGCGCGCTGCGGGGCGCGAGGCGCAACCTCTTGCGCAGGTGGTCCGCGCGCCCGGCGTCCGAGAGTCCCTGGCCGGGGGGCTGGACCGTGCCGCAGCTCCCCGTCCGCCCCCCCTTTTCTCCCACCAGCGAGCCCGCCGACCGAGCTGCGGGCCAGCCCCCAGGGGCGCGATGCGGGGGATGAGGCACCCACGGCACGGCAGAAACGGGAGCCTCGCATCGCCTCGGAGCGCGTCCGGCAGGCGGGGCCCGCGAGGCTGCAATGAGTCCGCCCCCCCCCCAGAGATGGACTGCTCTATATGCAGGAGCTCGACGGCATGGCCGACCCCGCCGCCGCCTTCAAGGCCCCCCAGGCGACAGGACTCCACCCGCGCCGAGGTCTTGCAAAGGCTGACGGAGGAGCTCGACGAGAAGCTAAGCCAGGGGCTGGACCTCCACCAGGACAGCATCGCGTAGTTACGGGAGCTGAGGAGCCAATGGCAGGAGGAGCTACAGGGGGCTTGCAACCGAGGCGAGACCCCGGTTTGTAAAGGATCCACCTGCCATCTTGGAATAGTTCTAGCAACCTGAAGCGCAAACAAGTGTCCTGCGACACCCTCTTTGTGAAAAGGACCGTATGCCCTCCATCCGTGTAAATGTTGCGCATTGTCGCATTTCTGGCCGTAAGATATTCGGAAATATCTCCCAACAGTCCGAGTTTTCAATAAGGAACCACCCCCATCCGGATGTTTGTTGGAATCTCGGGCCATACAGTGAAGGGGAGATGAGAGCCGTTGTGTTGTAAACGCACCGGTATCCATCCTCGTAGTTGTTGGAAGACGACTGTGCGCAGCGCGAAGGCCTGCTATCGACGGAGCTCCATCCGCGTCAGTGCGGGAGTCTGTTTGCCTCAGAAACAGCAAGCAGCAGGGAAATCCGAAGCGTAGCGCTTGGGCCGGCCGATGGACACGTTTCGGCTGCTGCCAGAAGCGTCCCTGGCCCAGGGTGTCCCCAGGATTTCCAGGGACGCCCCCACGGACTCCAGGGCAGCCATCACGAGGCACAGAGGTCCCGGACCATCACGGTTACGGGCAATCATCCAGGGAAGCCAAAGCGAAGCGAGAGGCCGAGGACACCTTGGGCCAGGGACGCCTCTGGGCACCCCCGAGCGCCTGGCGGTGCGGCGGCGGGGAAAAGCGACGCGGCCAGGGAGGCAACTGGGCGCGCATGGCCTGCATGCAGAGGGGGGCCCCACCGCTCCAGGGGTAGGGGGCGGGGTAGGATGAGCGGGGCGGGTGGAAGAGAGGCCTCCCTCCTCCCTCCCCCCTCCTCCCTCCTCCCTCCCCCTCCTCCCTCCTCCCTCCTCCCTCCTCCCTCCTCCCTCCTCCCCCCTCCCTCCCCCCTCCTCCCTCCCCCTCCTCCCTCCTCCCTCCTCCCTCCTTTCTAGCGACACCGGGAGCCCATGCGACCTGGCTGGAACCATTCTCGGTCGTCGTCCCGGCAGAACTTGCTGAGCCCGTGCAGATTCATTGCATCTCGGGATGCAGCTCCTACGAGGTTGCATTCAGCATCGGCGTTGGTACGTCCGTAGTCGAAAGCCGGCCTCGTCTGTCTCAATCATCCCTTCTTTGTTTTAAGGTCGGTTGGATCCCCGGCTGAATCCCGCCTGGCGCAGTGGCCGCTTGTTCTCGGGGGCGGCAGAGAGGGGGGTGATGACTATGGGGGGTGGATATGATGGCGTGGGCCACGATATTTCCCCAGATGTCATGGCGCCTCTTCTTATTTCATTACGTCCCTGGCCCCCCCCCTGGGCCGCGCACATGCCGCCGGCCATGTGTTGCACCCCCCCCCTCTTGGACGCCCCCCTCTTGGCCGCTCCCGACGTTCGAGCCTCAAAGCCTTCAGCCCTTCTCACGACGGCCCCCCAGGAGCTCCGTCCGACTGTGCATCGGAACCTCCGAGCGGGGGTGTCCGGGCGCGCCCCGTTCGCCCTCTGACTCACCCCCCCCCGGTCTCCGGGCGCGAGGCCCGTGCGGCTGCTGCTCGAGTCCACCGCCTCGTGGACATCCTGCCTCGGCCGGCTCCCAGGCGGCGCAAGCGGCGTGCTCTCGCCCCCCTTTCCGAGCCAACGAGGGCGACGGTTCTTCCTCCCTCCCTCCCCTCCACCCCCCCAACCCTCCTCCCCCTGCTCCTGCTTCCCTGTTCCCCAGTCCCCTTCTCTTCCTAGTGCTCCTCCTCCTCCCCCGCTTTCAGCCCTCCTCCCCCTCCTCGTCCTCAGTGTTGGTTCCTATGGGCACGTGTGGTACTCTTCTGACTCAGAGCGTGAATTGCCTGCCCCGCTTTCGCTTCCAGGCAAAACCAAGTCATACCACGCGCCTCCTCGTCAAGCGGCCTGACCAGTACAGGCCGTAGTTTGGCATCGCTTGGTATCTCTTGGAAGCGAGGGTGGTCAAAAGCGAGGTAGGTTTGTTTGCCCCCTACTGACGTCTATATATATATATATATATATATATATATATATATTATATATAAAGGACGGTGACGTTGACGTTCTGGGGGGGGGGGCCTGTGACCGCTGCCCTTCCGAGCCACCGTGATGCCCGCGGGAACTTCTCGTCGGATCCCACCCATTCACCCTTGGGGTCCCCAGTTTTCAGGAGGGGAAAAAACACAGACACGATTAATCGTCCATCCCCCGGAAAAGATGGGAAAATATGGGCAGTGGGGGGAAGACGAAAACCCATAGAATATGAGAAAATATGGGGAATAATTTTATTTGTGTGTATTTATGTGTGTGTGTGTCCCAGGGCCCCTTCAGGTTTGTCCGATGGCGTGAAGGCCCCTGAGGCCCGCCCCCAGGTTTTCGAGTGGGGAGAGGTGTCGGAAACCGGGGGCCCGAACGCTTCCTCGACTGGAGCTGTCTCTAGTCCAGTACGCCTGAAGTCTCGCGAGCCAGATGGTCTGTCGTCCAGCTCGCGACGTTCTTTCAGGAGGGGAAGAAACACACAGACACGATTAATCGTCGATTCCCCAGAAAATGTGGGAAAATATGGGAAGTGGGGGGAAGACAAAAACCCAGAAAATATGTGAAAATATGGGGAATATGTTTTATTTGTGTCTATCTATGTGTGTGTCCCAGGGCCCCTTCAATTATGGCACGCACCCTGCACCAGCGTTGTGGCGTTTGACCTTCAGGCTACTGTGAGTGAAGGAAACTCCTGGGGCCAGTTGGAGCTAACACTGTTGTGCACCAGCAAGAGCGCGTTCCCCCCCCCCCAGTTTGCTTGGTTTCCCATATGACCGTTGACGAAGCCATCGCTCAAGGTGTGTCCTTGGAGCGATGGGCTGGTAATTTCTGGGCGGATTCTGTCGCGAAGCTCGGTTCGGAACTCACATTCTTTCGGATGGTTTTTGCAAGGCTTTGGCAGGAGAGCATTCATATCATAAATCACAAGACATATATCGAGTTCCTGGCATGGGCGGCACAACGTGTGCTGCAGAGCCAGAGGTGGACTGTTGAGCCAGATGAGTTTCTTATCTCGCTCCAGCCCCCTCGCACACCCACTGTCTCGGTCACCAGCCACGCGATCAGGCACAGTGCTGAGCTCGGAGAGTGGAGGCGATGTGGCTGCGGCAGATGGGCTCGATCGATGCTTCCCCTCCAGGCCATGTTCACTCAGAGAGCCACCCAGCACTGCATGCCCTCACCCGTTCAGAGGCTAGCTAACGATGCATGGCTTAGTGCCCACGGAGGCACGTTCAGTGTGTAGCGAGGTGATGCGGTGCAAGTTGCGGCTAACGCCGCTGAGCGGCTCACCCAGGACGAGGCCCCAGGGTCCGAGGAGGCCCAGGGCCCTCCCACCCCCGCGGCCCATGGTCCCGGGCGTGTTCCTGAGTTCGAGAGCCTGGGCCATGCCGTGTTTCGTGCCAGGAAGCAGTTCTGTTGCCTCAAATGCGGGGGTCATTGGGTCCTTTCTCAGCTCGCCTACGGGTGCAAAGGCTTCGCCCGCAACCTGTTCACCAAAGCGAACCAGCGGATGAGTGCTCGTAGGTTGGAGGCAGGCAAGCACCCCAAGACATGTGCTAAATTGGGAAAGTGGTTTCCCCCTCCCGTCGCCCGTCGCCGCTCCTCCACCGCTGCATACCTCTATATGACTGCGTCGTGGTCCTGGCGTTGCGGGGTCACGCACCTTCACCAGGGGATGGCGGGTTCGACGAAGGATCAGGCGGGGCTTCCTTTCCGTCTTGCAGGTGCTCCCCCGCTAGGATGCAGATCCTTGCCGCATTGATGTTTGGCCCCTGGCTCGGGCTCCGCTCTTGCAACAGGCGCAGCGGCCTGCGCCCTCCTCCTCGTCCTCCTCCTCCTCCTCCTCCTCCTCCTCCTCCTCCTCCTCCTCGTCGTTTTCCTTCTCCTCCTCCTTTTCCTCCCCCTCCTCCCCTCCTCTTCCTCCTCCCCCTCCTCCTCCTCCGCCTCCTCCTCCTCCTCCTCCTTCTCATTCTCCCTTCACCTCGTGCTCCTCATTATCATAGTCCTGCTCCTCGTCCTCCCCCTCCTCCTCGTCCTTCTCCGCCTCCTCTTCCTCATCCATCCTGCTCGTACTCATCCTCCTCCTCCTTCCTCCTCCTCCTCCTCCTCCTCCTCCTCCTCCTCCGCCTCCTCCTCTTCCTCTTCCTCTCTCCCCTCCTACCTTCCTCCCGGCCTCCCTCCCTCCTTCCCTCCCCTCCTCCTCCCCCTCCCCCTCCCCCTCCCTCCCCCTCCCCCGCCTCTGCCTCTTCCTCCGCCTCCGCCGCCTTCTTCTCTTGCTCCTTCTCCTCATCCTCCTCATCCCCCTCCTCCGCCTCCTCTTACCTCGACTTCCACATCCTCCTCTTCCCCCTCCTCCTCATCATCATCATCAGCAGCAGCATCAGCATGATCATCATCATCATCATCATCATCATCATCATCATCATCATCATCAGCATCATCAGCATTTTTCTCCTCCTCCTCCTTCTCCTCCTCCTCCGCCGCCGCCTTCTCCTCGTCCTCCTCCTCCGCATTCGCTTCATCCTCGTCCTCATCCTCCTTTCCCTCGTCCTCCTCCTCCTCCTCCTCCTCCTCATCATCATCATCATCATCATCAGCAGCATCATCATCATCATCATCATCATCATCATCATCTTCAGCCTTCGCCTCTTCCTCCTCCCCCGCCTCGTCCTCCGCATCATCATCCTCCGCCTATTCCTCCTCCTCTTCCTCCTCCTCCTCCTTCTCGTCATCCCCCCCTCCTCATCCTCCTCATCCTCATCCGCGTTCTCATCGTCATCTTCCTCCTCAGCATTCTCCGTCTCCTCCTTCTCCTCCTCGTCCTCCTCGTATTCCCCCTCCTCCTCCTCAGCTTCCTCTCCTCGTCCTCCTCCTCCTCCTCCGTGTCCTCCTCCCTTCACCGCGTCCTCCGCCTCTCCCTCCCCCCCCTCCCCCTCCCCCGCCGCCGCCTCCGAATCGTCCTCCGCCTCCGCCGCGTCCTTCTCTGTCTCCTCCTCTTGTTCCTCCTCCTCCTCCTCCTCCTCCTCCGCCGTCTCCTTATTCTCCTCCTCCTCCTCATCCTCCGCCTGGTCGTCCTTCTCCTCCTCCTCATCAGCATCAGCATCATCAGCATCATCAGCATCTCCATCATCTTCATCAGCATCATCATCCTTCCCCTCCATCTCCTCATCCTCAGCCTCATCTTCCTCATCATCCTCATCATCATCCTCAGTTTCATCATCCTCATCATCATCCTCATCATCATCATCATCATCATCATCATCATCATCATCATCATCCCTCTCATCGTCGTCGTCTTCCTCCTCTTCTTCCTCCTCTTCAGCATCCTCATCCTCCTCCTCCGCCTTCGCCTCCGCTTCCGACTCTTCCTCCCCCCCCACGCCACGACATTTTCGTGTTATTCCTCTCCCTCGTCCTGCTCGTCCTCCTCCTACTCATCCTCCTCCTCCTCCTCCTCGTCCTCCTCCTCCGCCGTCTGTTCCTCCTCCTCCTCCTCCTCCTCCTCATCATCATCATCATCATCCTCCTCCTCCCTATATGTGTCGCTCAGCTGGCCTGCCCTTAGCTCTTGGGTATGCCCTCCGTTCCATTTCGCGTTTCGGCCACCGCTGTTTCGCCAGGCCGCGCGCCCCTCCTCCCTCCTCATCCTCATCCTCCTCCTCATCCTCATCCTCCTCATCCTCCTCCTCCACATCCTCCACATCCTCTTCCTCCTCGTTTCGGATTGGCGCTCTGTTCTCGTCGTTCAGAATGGCGCTCTCGCCCCAGCGCGGGCCACTTTTCTCAATCTGGGTCTTGCGTCATTGTGCCCCCCTTCTTATTTTCCATCCTCCGCCTTCCCCGGGTCCTCGTGCTTCCCGTGTTCCTTCCACTCCTGGTCTTGTTGTTGCTTTTCGTGTCGCGCCAGCGCGGGCCATTTTTCTGAATCCGAGTCTGTCTTCATCGTTGTCGCCCTCCTCATTTCCCCTCCTCCGCCTCCCCCTGATCATCCTTCTCCTCCCGATCCTTCCGCTTCAGTTTCTACTGTTGATGTCCGTCCTCGTCCTTGTTTCTGCCGCTCATCCTCCTGCTCACCCGCCACCTCCGCCTCCTCTTCCTCCTCCTCCTCCGCCTCCTCCTCCTGTGTACGCAGCTGCCCTTTTCTCCGATTGCACATAACACTAAGTGGTCTTTGTGTGGGATTCGCAGGTCGGCTATGACACGCGTCAGCGGATAGAAATAAATCAGCGCCATGGGAAGGGACGGGGGGGAAGGGATCGGATGTCAGATGGGGCGCGAACGCACCTAGCTTGCCCCCTCCTCCCCCTCTCCCTCCTCTCACCCCGGGTGGGGATGATCCCCCTTCCCCCTCGGCCGGTCGAGGTGGAGGAGGCGGTGGTAGAGAACGGGAAGAGGCAAGGGCCCGCAGGAGGAGAAGGGGGGGAATGATCAACGAAACCAGGGGACACATACATCAATTCCCGGAGGTGTGAGCGAGCGGTTGTTGTGGGTCGGCGTTGGGCCCTCTTGGGCGGCGAGTCCGCGCTAGGCATGTGGATCCAGCGCCGACATACTCAATCCACGCGGCGCGCCTCCGAAATCAGTTCATCCATATTAGAATCGCCATGGGTTTGGGCGCTATACTTATTCGCTGTCTCGTGGGACCTGACAGGTTGAAAACGTTACATCATCGTGGCAAAAGGCCCAGCCATCTGCCCAAACGTGGGTACCACAAGGCACGATGGAACGAAGGAAGGGGAGCTCCCTATTGTGGGGCCGCGAAACGTGTGAGGGGTATGCCGAAATCGACGAAGCTGCAAATGGGCGCACCCACTGCAGCATAAGCTCCTTATGGGGCCACGAAACGTGTCAGGCGTGTGCCAAAAAGTGGCTGAGGGCGCACGTGGGCACACGCCTTGAGACCTGAGGTGGAGCTCACTGTGTGGCCACGAAGCGTGTGAGGAGTGTGCCGATAATGGGCCAATGTCCTCATGTGGGCGCACCCTCTGGGGGCCTCAGGGGGAGCTCCCTATGGAGCCACGAATCGCGTTAGTGGTGCGCCGGAGATGGGACGGGGACCGCACGCGGGCGCCGCCACTGGGGCCTTCGATGGAGCTCCCTACGAGGCCACGAGCGCGTGCCGACGCGAGCGGGGGGCCGCATGTGGACACGCGCCCACTGGGGCCTCGAGTGGAGCTCCGTATGGGGCCGCGGATCTTGTCAGGAGTGTGCGGAAAGGGGTCAGAGACTGCTTTGTGCCCCCCCCTCTCCTGGGGGGCTTCGGTTGGAGCATCGCTTGGGGCCACGAAACGCGTGAGGAGTGTGCCGAAGGCGTTGGGGGACGCTATGCGGCACCACCCTCCGGGGGGTTCGGTGGCGCTCCATGGATAGGGCTGCGAAAATGGGAGGGGTGTGCCAGAATGGGCTGGGAGGCGTCGTGCGGCACCACCGTCTGGTGGTTTCGGTGGAACTGCCCTATGGGGCTACGAAGCGTGTGAGTGGTGTGCCGAAGTGGACGGGAGAACGACATGCGGCACCACCCCCTGGTGCATTCGGTGAAGCTCCTGACGGGGCCACGGAACATGCGAGGCGTGTACCCCGAGGGTCCCACAGTTTTCCCGCGGGGCAGGTGTTCCGTCCAGGACCCGTTGTTGATGGCCCCAAACAGCCCAAAAATTGGGACAGAAATTCTCGACACGACCTCGTTGATCGATCCTCGATCGACCATTGCTTGACCGGCGACGGCGACGATCAGGGGCAACGTTAGAGGGGTTGGGCTGAGGGCGGGATGCATCGACCCCCAATCGCACATTCATTGCCGATAGGCCTGGCATCGCTCGGACATGTGCATGTTTTTTCTCGGCGAGGACCATCGAGGAGCATACTTGATCACTTGGCGAAAAAAACACGCACGAAACCGAAAGAAACACAAAAAATAGACGTCCGAGCGATGGCGAGTAGGGGCCCGATAGCCCACCCCTCATGGGGCCGTGCGGTTATGTTGTCGGGTGCTTGTCGCCGATCTGTCGGCGCTATGTCGCCGACTCCATGTTGATTCCACGGGCCATGAACTTGAGGGAATAACCTTGGCCGGTCGATCCTCGATCGGCTTTCGCCCTATCCCCCGACGCCGACGTTTGGTGTTCGATCAAAGACCCCTTGTGGAACACAGTCGTCCACCTTCCGAGCCAAAGAACGCCGAAGACCGCGGGAAACCGCCGATGACCACCGAAGACCGCCGAAGACCGCCTGAGACCGCCGAAGGCCGATGGGCAACAAGGAGTCCATATTCGAACACATAGCGGCGAGGCCAGCGACGGCGACGACGGCGACCTGGCGCACACGACCGATGCCGATCGATCGGCGACGACGACGATTCTCGATCCTCGGTCCTCGATCGACCCTCGCTCGATTTGGCATCGCTCGGACGTGTGCGCTTTTCCTTCGGCGAGGACCATCGAGGAGCATCCTCGATCATTTGGCGAAAAAAACACGCACGAAACCGAAAAAAACACAAAAAAATGGACGTCCGAGCGATGGCGAGTCGATCGGCAGCGACGGCGACGGCGTCGGCCTGGCGCGCACGCGAGGCGTCGCTGGCGCTGGCGGGGCCTGGGAGCCCACCGCCGCCGTCCGTCCGCCCCTCTGCGGGGCCGCGCCTCTCGCCGGCGCCGCCGGCCCCGCCGCCGCCGCTCGCGGGGAAGGGCCCGGCACGCGCAGAGGGGGGAGGGGGGGGGGGAGGGCTTCTTAGAAGCACCCCTGCTTCTCAGAAGGCGCGGGCCTGCTCTATAGATGTAAGGCCGGCGCCTTCTAAGAAGCAGCCTCCTTCTAAGAAGCCTTCCCCCCTCCCCCCACCCCCTTGTGCGCGCCGCCAAAAGGGCCCGGCACACGCCAGTCAGGAGGGGGAAAGTAAAACGACGCGAAGATCGGGCAGAATCGGATCGGGATAACTCGAAGTCTCTGAGAACCGGCGGGTTTGGAGGATGTATTAGGCGCCGCGGCCACTCCAGAGCGTTCCAGAACGCTCTGAGAGCGCTCCGGAACGCTCTGGAGCGATTGATCCCGATCCTAGCCCTGTTTTAGAAAGAGCATGCAGACGCAACGAATGGGAAGTGGGGGAGAAGACGGAGCTCCAGAAAGTCTTGAACAAAAATTGGGGAACCCCCTTTGACCAACCGCTGCAAGCGCGGTGGCGGACAATGGGCACGGGGCATGGGGATCAGCAGTGCAGTCAAGGCGCTGAAATAAGGACCGCTTTGGGCTCAGGAGGGGCTCGGGGGATTTCAAGCCGTTCCTCAGACTTGTGTCGTGGAACCTGTTTTTGGCCCAAGCCCGTCGTTGCCAGCAAAGCCCCTTCGTTCCTCACTATGGCACCGTAGGGGTATGAACTTTGCAGCCGCCGGGGGGGCAGGCGTCCCCGACGGCGGAAAGTTGCACTCAACACAAGTATTCGCCCCCATGTTATGGTAGCACGATGATTGTGAATCTTCGTCCGGAAGGATAGGTCAACAAAAAAGGGCGATGCTTGTACAAGCCCCTGCCTCGGAGAGGAGGGGGGTCCGGGGAGCAGAGGGGGTCAGCGTACAGGGCCCTGCCGGGGAGCCCCCCCTGGGCTGAGGAGCTGCCCGCCTTCGTGCGCGCCACGAGCGAGGACGAGGCCCGCGTCCACCTTGGACCGAGCAGTGGCGAAGCGTCCTGGCTTGCCTGCAGGCCCACCAAAGAAGGTTGTTCGAACCGTTTGTGGCTTGCGCGACACGTTCTTCGAACAATTCTGGCTGGGGCCGTCTTGCTTTGACACATCTGGCGTGTGGTATCAGAACTTGGCTTTGTTATGGTATTGCTGTTTGGGGTTCCAGCAACAGCTTGCGGCAGGCCTACAGGAATGCAGGGACGGTCGCTCCCTGCTCAATGGGAGAGTTCCCCTGACCTTCCAGGAGGGCTAAAAAATAGCACGCGACTTAAAGACCTATCCCAGAGCTATTATGCGTCTTGGTTTTAGGCTGTTTCGGTCAGTTGTTTAGGTTTTTAGGCCCCCAGTGCTAAAAAGTAGCTCTCTGGAAGGTCAGGGTCCTCCCCCCTCCTGCTTCCCCAGACATGCTCGCGTCGCGGGAAAAAAATAGCACCACGGCTCCTGGCAGTTTTTGCAGCCTCGAGGGGCCTTCGCCGGACCCGGGGGCCGTCAGAGAACGGCTCGCGGTCAGAATCCACCTTAGGCGATGCTTAAGAAAACTTCAGTTTTCGGCCAGATTCTCGATTATTCTTAACGTTTCAATGTAAATCTTAAGATGTTAATAGAAACGTTGGGTTTTGATTCAAGTTCTGAGACTATGAATTTCTTAACCCATGATGTCTTAAGCATTTCGCAGGGCGTATGGCTTTGGGGCCCTGGGAAGGGGGGCAGTTTTCGGGGGGTCCCCGTTTGCAAGGAAGTCACGCCGTCGGAGGCCCGGGCCCTGCGCTCTCCATCCCACAGACATCCGGGAGGAGGCCCTGCGGGGGAAGCCTTTTGCGAGGGCGCGGAGGAAGGAGCCCTTTTCGTTGGGGAGGGGCTCGGTGTTCCTCAGTTGTTTTGCACTTCGCCCTTGGTTGTGCTTGGGGTTTCGATGGGAAATCGAAGTTTAACTTATGGGAAAAAGAGGCCTCGTTCCTTATTTAGGGTTCCTTAGGTCAACGCCCCGACTGTAGTGGTTGTTTGTCCTTCGGGTCTGTCTCTGCGGTTCTTCCGCGATTGGCCTCCACGGAGACGGGATCTCCAAAGACCCTCCCTCTTCCTCCTCGTTCCTCCACATTTCTTCTTCGAACTCCCTTCTTATTGCTCACCCTCTCTCATTCCTCCTCCTCCTTTTCCTCCTCCTCCTCATCATCATCATCACCACCACCACCATCATCATCACCATCATCGTCATCATCATCATCCTCATCATTATTCTCCTTCTCCTTCTCCTTCTCCTTCTCCTCTCCTCCATGTCCTCCTCCTTAGTATTCCAAACTCCACGAATGTTTTTTCCGCTGGAACTACAGAGTCTCACCTTGCAACTCATCCCATCAGGACGACGGCATTCCGTCCTCCCTGTTCTCTTCTCCCTCCTTCGCACTTCATTAATAGTCCTCCTCTTTTCTGGATTCCCCAGTCTCCTCACTATCTTACTCTCTCCTCCTCATCATTCCTCGTCTTCTTTGGGAGGAGGAGGAAGAGAGTACAGGTGAGCAGGCAGAGGAGAGGGAAGGGAACGATATGGAGGGATAAGAGGGCGGATGTGGAGGAGAGGGGGGACATATAAGGAGGTGGAGATAAGGGGATGAGATGGATGAGATGAAGTTGAGGAGATTTGATGAGGAAGGGAAGAAAATGCAGGAGAGGCAGAACAAATAATCAGAGGAGCAGCAGGGTCCCTTTTTCGAAAACGAAAATGCGAGAGAGGGCATGTGAGAGAAGACGAACAGCCAGCAAAAGCAGAAACGAAGATTGCCCCACTGCTTCCAATTCCATGAGGCGGAGCTGCAACAGGGATCTCCAGGACCCGTCGTTGGGCCGTCTAGGGCTCCTTTGGGGCTCTCTAGAATGCGTTTATTGAAGCCTAGGAGAAGTCTCCAAGCACGCCAACAGAGGGGCCCCGAGCAAGCCCTGCGAGGGCCCCCAAAAGATAGCCAGACATCCGCCACGCACGAAAGCCTCCCTCGCGTGGCAGGCCCCTGGGCCGCTTGGGGGCCCCTCGTTGGACCCGGCGTCTCTCGCGCCGGCGTTTTTTCTTCGGCGAGGACCATCGAGGAGCATCCTTGATCATTTCGCGAAAAAACCACGCACGAAACCGAAAAAAACATAGGGAATGGACGTCCGAGCGATGGCGAGCTCCTGTACCCGGCGTCTCTCGCGCCGGCCCCCGAGGGCGCTCCTCTCGCCGGTTGCAGGCCGCCTCTCTCGGCAGACCCCAGGGGCGCCTTGCGTCCGCCCCGCAGGGGGCTCGCCCTCGACATCGGATCTGTGGGCAGAGAGGCCTGCCCGGGCGGCCTCCGCCGCGGGCCTCCGCCGCGGGCCTCCGCCGCGAGCCCCACGGGGCCTCTCCCGGCGCTCGGCGCCGGGGGGGCCGCGAGCGCCCCGCAGCATCAGCAGCCTCGGCACCCGGCGCCCTCCTCCCCTGACCTTCCAAGAGGGCTAAAAAATAGCACGCGACTCAAAAACCTATCCCAAAGCTATTCTACGTCTTGGTTTTAGGCTGTTTCGCTAAGTTTTTTGGTTTTTAGGCCCCCAGTGCTAAAAAATAGCTCTCTGGAAGGTCAGGGTCCCCGGCATCCTCGGCTTCATCCTGGCGATCGGTCGCTTGAAGTCACCGGGCGCGCTCCACTACTCGCAGAGTGCCTCCTCGCAAGCGCCCGAAGAACACGTGTCTGATTCGATGCTTCTCGCAGATCCCCCCCCAAGCGGATCCAGGCCATTTGCGAGTGGTCGCTTTGCGAGTAGTGGAACGCGCTCGTCTATAAAGGGCCAGGGAAGACTGGTCACAGAGCCTGCTCCTCCAGGGCCCGCGATCGAGAGGGTAGTGGATCGCCTTCGCGCCTGTTGGGTGGTGCGCTAGACGACGTATTGGCCACGCCGCAAAATGTCCCCTCTGGTCCTTCCACCCCCCCTCCCCCCCCTCCCCTCCCCCTCGTTGGGAGGATCTCACAGGGGCCGACCCCACCAGCATTGGAGGCATCTGGGGCCGTCTTGGGGGCCGTTTGGGGGCCCTCTTAGCCCGTTTTCTGGGTCCGTCTGCGGTTTATCTTCGAGGCTTGTCGGGCCGCCTTCGGTTAACAGGAGCCCGTAAAGGCGAGAAAATATGTGCGGCACCAATGGGAGCGAAGTCATTTGGGTATCTTGGGAACCGCCTGAAGGGCCTTTTTCGTAACCATCTTGTTAGCCATCTTGAGGCCGTCGTGGGCGGTCTTGGGGCACCTTGAGCCTTTTGGGAGACATCTGGGGGCCATCTCGGCAGTCTTGGAGACGGCCTCGGACTGGCCTGCAGGCGATCTTGGGCCAGCTCCGCAAATGTGGAGGCGTCTGTTCTTGATGTCCCTGTTCTTCTGGTCCCCGCACGGCGGTCGGCGGCACGCGACGAGGCCCCGTCGGGATTTGCTTGGGACCGGCCCCAGGGGGTCACTTGCGGTTGGCGCGGGGGAGATCGCGTGCGAGGCGGCGCCGCCGGCCCTGCTGATTACACGCTGCCCCCCTCTCTTCGTGGAGATGGCGTGCCATCTTGTTGGCGGCACGCGACGAGACCCCGTCGGGATTGCTGGGGACCGGCCCCAGGGGGTCCCTTACGGCTGGCGCGGGGGAGATCGCGTGCGAGGTGGCGCCGCCGGCCTGCTGAGTACTCCAAATATCACGATCGTGGGGGGGGGGGTCAAAAAAGTGTCTGACGGCCAGTCTGGGACCCCCCCCCCCAAGACAGGCAACCAAAAGGTCCAACATCGGGACCCCCCCGCGCAGATGTGTGTCTGACGAAGCCCGCGAGACCCCCCCCAGAAGCAGACCCCCCCCCCATTGTTATGAGATCGGGAGTACGCGCTGCCGGCCTGCTGATTACTCCAGATTTCGTAATAAAAGGGAGGGGGCCTGGACCCTCCAAGACAAGCCATTTCAGACCCCCCCCCCGTGGGAGAACCCTCCAAAACATCGTCCCCAGACCCCCCCAGGCCCTCCAAGATAGCTTGGAAGAGACCCCCCCCGAAATGACCCCCCCCCATTGTTATGAGATCCGGAGTACGCGCTGCCCCTCCCTCTCTCTCTCTTCGTGGAGCTGGCGTGCACCGAAGCAGCCCCGGCAGGGGGACGGCGCGCTCAGAGGGGGGCCCCCCTCGCGGGGGGAGTCGCCTCACGGGGATGGCGTGCCCCTCGGAGGTCGGTGCCGCAAGCTTCTCTTCCCAACGCCAGGCGTAACTCAGGAGGAAGAGAAGCACACAGCCACAATGAATCCTCGATTCCCCAGAAAATATTGGAAAATATGGGAAGTGGGGGGAGAGACAGAAACCAAGAAAATATGGGGATTTCTTTTATTTGTGTGTATTTATTTGTGTGTCCTCACAGGGATGGCGTGCCCCTTCGAGCACAGCTGTCGCAAACTTCTCGGGGAGGAGGCGAGGGGGGAGGCGAGGAGGGGAAGGGGGCTCGAAGATCGATGTCGCAAACTTCTCTTCCCAACGCCAAGCGTAACACCGAACACGCGGGCGGGCAGCGGCCGCTGCTGCCGGAGGGAGAATCAGGAGGAGAAGAAACACACAGACACAATTGATCCTCGACTCCCCCGAAAATATTTGAAAATATGGGAAGTGGGGGGGGGAGACAGAAACCAAGAAAATATGGGGATTTCTTTTATTTGTGTGTATTTATTTGTGTGTCCTCACAGGGATGGCGTGCCCCTTCGAGCACAGCTGTCGCAAACTTCTCGGGGAGGAGGCGAGGGGGGAGGCGAGGAGGGGAAGGGGGCTCGAAGATCGATGTCGCAAACTTCTCTTTCCAACGCCGAGCGTAGCACCGAACACGCGGGCGGGCAGCGGTCGCTGCTGCCAGAGTGAGAGCGGGGGCGGCAGCCGCGGCGCCCGAGGCACCCACAGAGCCACCGGATCCCAGAGAGTCCTGGATGCGAGTCCGATGTTGCCCTCGTCCCGGTTTCGTTTTGAGCCGCGCCCCGCGGACGCGCGCGCTCCGCTGCCCCGAGAGGAGGGGGAGGAGGAGGAGGAGGAGGAGGAGGACGAGGCGGAGGAGGAGGACCCCCCTCCGCCCGCGCGCCGCTGGCCGGCGCGAGCGCGAGAGGCCTGCTTCTATTGGGACATGGCGGGGCAACTGGACGAGGTGGAAGGCGGGGCTCGGCGCCCACACCCCGGCCGATGGCCCCCCTCCTCCCGATTCCCGTCCTCCTCCTCCTCCTCCTCCTCCTCCTCCTCCTCCTCCTCCCCCCCAGTCGCTGTTTGAGGTGCCCAAAAGTTGACCGACCGCACCTCACGTACAACCGTACACCAGCGATTCTGCGCCCACACCCGCAGGCCTCGGGGGCAGGGGGGACTGGGGGGCCCGCATGGCGAGTCCGTGCGCCTAGGCATGAGAATCTGCTACTACAACCCCCAGGAGGCAGCGAGCATCGAACGACTAGAGGACATCAGTGCCGAACTACACAG
Organism: Prorocentrum cordatum; assembly: GCA_963575745.1. Classification (NCBI taxonomy): domain Eukaryota; class Dinophyceae; order Prorocentrales; family Prorocentraceae; genus Prorocentrum; species Prorocentrum cordatum. Next base: position 499,491 of record CAUYUJ010004014.1, read on the forward strand.
TTGGGACGTTATCCTCCTCAGTGGCACATGTAGATGGGCGGGAGCAGAAGCAGTGCAGCGACACTATCTTCCTAATCACTACGTGTTACAATTCGGTGCCCGCAAAGGGAAGTGGATCAACAAAAGCTGCGGCCTAACGATCCTCATCAGCCAGAGAATCGACGAGCGCAGCCTACGAGAGATCTACACCCCACCGACCAGCCTCCAGGGACGGGTTGCAGGAATTCGCCTCTCGACTAGCCAATACGACTACGTACTCTTTGTCTACTACTACGCCCCCACCCATCTCTCGTACTACGTGCCACTAGCAGACGCTATAACTAAATGGTTGGAGCAGTGCGTCGACAGAGTAGGCAGCCGTACGACGATCGTGATGGGCGGGGATGTGAACAGCGACTTTGGTTGCCAGCGAGACACCGACGGGACCATCGTGCGAAGTAGAGGACCGACGGTAGGAGACAGGGAGCCCAGGATTGAGAACTCCAACGGCACGAGCCTCAAGACCCTGTGTCAGACCAGCGACCTCAGTATTGCTACCACTTACCACATCGCTGAACCCACCTTCTACGGGCATTCAGGTTATAACAGCCGTATCGACCACATCGTTGTACCCACAGGGGCCCTGGGACTCATAAAAAGGTGTGAGGTCCTCCATCGGTCTGGCAAAAGGCTCCAAAAAGTAAAAGTACGAGGACACAGGGACCACCTCCCCATCGGCCTCACCCCCCTCGCCTCTACTACCACCACCTCCTTCCCCACGCGCGCCCGCCTACAACAGGGACTGTGCAGGGGCGGCCTCATGGAATGCTTACGCAGCGGCCACAAGAGGGAGATGCTGCTCACCGAACTCGACAAGGAGGTGGAGGAGGTGGGCGGGGAGCAGCGGGAGAGAGCACTGGGAGCAGCGACGCCAGACGAGACCTGGGGCCTTTTGGGGGGAGCGGCACGATCGGCCACGCTCAGAACCTTCGGACAAAAACGGCTCTCCCGACGAGATCGACCAGCTTACGAAGCGAGCCAAGCAACACCGACTCGAACTCCTTAGGCAGCGAAGAGCATTGCGACAGAGCCTCACTCCAGAACAGTGGGCCGACGACTACGACAGGGTACAAAACGAGCTGAAAGAGATCACAGCTGCGCTGAAGCAGGCCCGAGAAGGTGTCGAGAAACAAAGAAGGGCGCTCCTGGTCGAACGCATATGGGGGGCCTACGAAAAACGGAACCTCGCCGAGATGCACCGACTACGTATACAGTACCAGAGGAACGGGCGCGGGCCAAAGAAAAGGTACTACCGATCAGCCCGAACCCACTGGCCACGCGACTACTGGTATCAGGAGCTCGCCCACCCAGCCTTGGAAGGGGGGCTAGGAGCGCGGCCCATCGATAGGAACGCAGAGAGAGCAGTACACGAGGCGTTCGTCCAGGAACACATCGACCGACTGCCGATCGACCACGATTTACTTTTTCAGGTCGAGGCCGACAAGCGAGCGATGCGCAGGTATTGTCAGCGAGCCAGCAAGCGACGGGCCTGGCCGCCTTGGGGCATCCCGATCGAAATGACATGGTTGATGATCGACCCCACCCTCCATCTTCAGGACCCAGCAGAGCTCAGCAGGCGCCTAGAAGAAAAGCGAGTGGCAGCTGCAGAGAACAGGGGGGCGAAGACGAGATTGCACACTACACGACATTGGGACGATACAAGAAGGGGAGGGGGCTGCTCCGACGGATGGGGTGGACTGACGGCACTAGGCTGGGTCGTGCGCCGACGGCGACGGATGGGACAGAAGGAGCCGCCTGGGAGCAGCAATCCTATGCAGTGGGGAGGGGCAGGTTTGCAGGGGTAGGTGCTGACAAGATTGCAGATCACAGCAAAGGATACATGAAGTACCTTGATCAATTTCTTACACAATGCCGAAGCTGCCAGGTTACCCCCTTGGACCGGCACCGATCACAAGCATTCCCAGCAGAAAAACACAACAACAAAGAGGGGATACTAGGGAAGCGTATACTACACGTGTACGGTTCTTTTGGAATGGCTTGGCACTCAGGCATCCACTTACGTGGCTCACCCCCATCACATGCACCCTGGGCCCAAGGAGGCCTCCCACACCGCTGTCGTGAAAACGCCATCCTCTGTGCACAAGCGGCCCAATGGAGAGCTGCCCAAGGGGGGGTGAGCACAATCACAACCAACCACGACGGCACCAACGCGTTCGCAGCCACCAACCGAGCCCTACTCAGAGCGGTTGCCTTCAGGCAAGCCCACGAGCACGATCAGCGCTTCGCCATGGGGCCATTGACCACTCCACCCTGAAGATCGAAGCTGCCGACGGCACCGTCGAAGCTGAGAGCACCACAGGCGCTCAAATGGGCTTCACCCTCTGCCCGAGGCAATTCAACGACGCATACAACATGTACGTCACAAAATGGTGGGAACAAGGCCGCACGGACCCAGACCAAATTATCCACGACGCGACTAACCCAGTCGCAGGCAACACCCACGACTTATCCCTCAACACGTTCATGGACGACATCACTTATGTGCAGACGACCCTACCAACATCGACGGCTGGCGATATTGAACACCAACTCAACAACAACACCGAACGCCTTTCCCAAACAATTGCAGCAGGAGGATGGGGACTCAACAACGCCAAGACCAACCACCTACTATACCTAGTAGGGCAAGGCTGATACGGGAAAACCAGACAACCCAGACGCAGCAAAACACTGCAGGGTCAGGCGTTGAGGGAGATGCGTGTACTTGGCCCTTACCTACCAGCTGGTCAGGGCATCACAGGCGAGGTCGTGCGGCGTATCGCAGCCATCCGCGTCGCATGGCGACAATGCGGGATCTTCTGGGCCTCTAAGGTAACCCGACAGATAAAACGCATGATGTTCATGGCGTTCGTCGTTGGTGCGGCCCTCAGCGGATTGCCAGCGTTAGTTCTGACAGATACCCACACAACGGCAATCGACAGCGTACTAGGCAAATACCTACGGACGCTAGCGGGAGGAGCCATGTCGTGGACCAGAGCGGACGGGACAGTGAGGTGCAACAACTTGCGACAGGTGTTTAGATACTGGAGACTCGAGCGTACATCCGTATCCTTACTTGTGCGACGTTTGCGATGGCACCAGAACTGGTCAAGGCACCCTTGGGAGCACGGAGCAGTCATCGCAGCGGTTTTTGGGACATCCAGACTAGATGCGGCTCAGGGTATTCAGCGACTCGAAGGGCAGGGATTTGCGGGGCCCTCCTCCACCCCGTGGGCACAGCAGTTTGCAGCCGACACGCAGGCGATAGCAAAGGTTGACGAGAGCATGGGATGGTATGCAGAAAGGGACTCAGACCTTGCCATATTCGAACAGGGGAGTGCGGAACAAAAAAAAACTGGCTGCAAACCGACCCATCAATATTGCACAGTAACGAGCGAAATTGGCACGTGCTTACGACACGAGATACGACGCTACAGGAGGAGGAGGGCAGGGAGGAGGAATCACTGAAACCCTACTGGTGCGATCATACGACGACGGGCGAACACGACACGGAACAGAGGTGTAGCATGCGCTTTGCGACATACGCAGCACTAGCTGGGCATCGCCGAGAGTCTCACAACATCCGACCAGTGGTGGCGTCCGTAATCGTCAACAACCAGTGCCCCTGGTGCAAGAGCACATTTATTAATCGTAAGGTATGTGTCGACCATGCGACCAGGGCTGTCCACGGCCACGGTATTTGCCACCAAGACAGGTCGATGTGGCCCCACCCCATCTCCGACCCCAGCTCCCTCACCTGCCCGATCTGTAACCACGAGGCTCAAACTCTCGAGGAGTATCACGCACACATCCGCGAGCACATAGCAGGGCCAGAGTCGATCAGAGCGGCACGGGGAGAGGGAGCACACGTTGCACGGGGGCCACGGCGACTGGCGCATCAGGGCCAGCACGAAGAGAGGAGGGGGCGCAGCAGAAGGGCAGCCGCCCTCACAGCGCCCGCACCTCGGCGGCGGCGGAGTCGGCTCGTCAGACACGCCGCAGTCGCAGCAGACGCCCCAGCAGCCGCCCCCCACACAGCGCCGAGGAGGAGGCGGTCGAGGACCCCCAGGAGGAGGCCGTGGTGGCGGCGGCGGCGGACAGGTGGAGCTGCGGGACCAGCTGGGATCGCTCCAGAGGCTCACCCTCCAGAACTCGAACGAGATCCGCAATTTTTTGCATCTCACGGGAGAGTTCTGGCTGACGCCGCTCGAGCCAGATTGGGTGCAGGCGCCGATGGAGACAGGCAAAGAGTACGGACGGAAGGTGAAGCAGTTGGGCAAGGGGCACGGCCTCGGCCCACCGCACGGCCAGGTAGCGGCGAGCCTGGTCGAGGAGATCGTGGCGGTGCTCGACTCAGAGGAGCAGAAGCTCGACGCGCCCCTCCTCCACGTGAGGCAGCTCTTGAAAGAGTTCATGAGCCAGCTCGACGAACCCTGGGGGCCGATCTTCATCACGGAGGTCTTCTTGCAGCGCAAGATCCAGGAGGCGCACAACAAGACGGGCGAAGACGTGGAGATGGACACCAAGCAGTGCAAGGCCAAGCTCATCTACACGATCAACACGGCGCCGAGCTTCAGGGCGGCGCTGCACGACCAGAAGCTCGAGCAGGAGCAGTACGACAAGACCTCGGGATTCAAGGGGGACATGTTCAAGCAGGCACCTGGGCCACGCGCCGGCGCACCTCGGGGCCACGAAGAGCCGCTCAGGGGGCCCGAGCACGGGCCTGGAGAGGGCCGTGGAGGCGCAGCTCAACAGGAGGTGAGCCAAGGCACGCCTCAGCCTAAGCCCAGCAGCTCGCCCCGCCGCGAGCGAGAGAGCCCCGCGGGCCAGTCCCCACCAGGCCCGCAGCCCAGCGGCGCCGCCAGCTCGACGTCGAGCAGCGCTCCCGAGTCACGCCTCAACTCCACGGGGCGCCCTCGTGCCTGGCCACCATCATCACCGCCAGTCACTCGAGAGGAAAAAATCGCACAGCAGATCAGCACAGACCTTGTTCGCATGACGAGTCTCAGGACCCAGGCCGGACAACACGGAGGCCAGATGGCCTACCTGCATCGGATGGCTACGTACTATCGGGACCTACGGCCAAGGGACTACAACCAACATATGGCGAAAAAATAAGGGCGACGGCGGACCTTCTACTTATCCAGCCGCCACCCTTCTATTACACGGGCTCCCACCACCTACGCCCCCCCCCCCTCCCTCCCACCAACTCCTACCTCCAATTTACCATTCCTCAGGCTATCAGCTCTCGACTAGTTCCACTCGCAGTCGAACTCTTTTCCGCACGCGGCTTGTCTGTCAGATACTATTGCGGATGTCCGCTCGGAGCCGACGTATTCGCGACTTCGCACTGGACCTCGTACAACAGAACGACAGCACATGGCTACAGAGTACATACTGCGCATTACAAGGGGGACTATCAAACCACAACATCACGCACAGGGAACTATCACACCACAACATTCAGCACAGCCATGCGAGTGTGATCCGACCACGGTTCGACCTCCCTTCCTCCGCTCAGCCACTTCCAGCCTTAGTCAGCCTTAGCCATCATAGCTGCTACCTCCCTCGACTCTCTGCGCGATAGAGGGAGTGAGGAAGAATCGCATACTAAGGACAGGCCCAGGATTCCGACTCCAGCGAACGACCGAGCCTACGCCTACTCCTACACCAAGGCCCCCACTACGGTTCCTTACCGCCCCAACTCTTGGGAACTAAGGAAACTACTACATTACCTAAGGTGAACAACAGCTAGGCGGGGTCAACTAAGGTAAAACGAGGCCCAGCACCCAGTCCGACATACTACCAGCGGACATGTACGACTCGAGCTTTCTCGCGACATCCAGGGCCTGCTTTTCTCGCGGACTCACGACCTGGGCAGCAATGGCGGCGCAGGCGACCATGGCGGAGCAGGTGAGGGCGACGGAGCAGCAGCCAGCTGCAGCTGAGACCGAGCTCAACCCGCAGCCCACAATAGTGCAGAAGCCACACGACAGGGGGGGCTTCGGAGTGGCTGACCAGGTCACGGGCACGGCGGCGCACAGGCTGGAGATCGCGCACAACACACTCCAGAGCACGCCCGAGGCGTTCAAGGAGGCGACCAAGCACAGCGAGATGGCACTCCACGTCCTTCACAAGCAGAGGGAGAAGGTGGTGACCACGCTTGGGCGCATGAACGGCAGGAGCCTCAACCCGCATGAAGAAGCTGAACGCAGCCAAGCAAAGCACTACCTCAAGGAGCAGCTGCGCGACATCCACAACGCCATCAGCGCGGCGAGGAGCGCGATCGGCATCACGGACGACAAGCTCGGCAAGATGGCGCACGGACCGATGCCGTGGGAGCTCGACTACATGAGGCGCCAGGTGGATGAGATCGACCACATCTACACCCGCTGGACCAAAGGCCCGCACGGCTACGCCTACGACGAGGCCTCCTTCGCCACCCAGAGTGCGACGGCAGCGACGGCGGCGGAGACGGAGAAGCAGGACCTCCTCCAGCCCGCGCGCAGGCCGCCATGCCCGAGTCCGAGCAAGAGCGTGCAGGGCTGGGAGAACCGTGGTGTGGTGTTGCGTGGTGAGGCCGAGGCCCCAGTCGCCGCTACTAAGGCCGACCACAACGCTGGCGCAGCGCAGAGCAGGGATGTGAGACTCTCGTCGCCAAGGGCAGCGGCTGCGGCAGGCTGGGGCATCGGGCAGTAGTGAGCTGAGAGCTTGTCCCATCGCTTCAGGCCTTGTTCTTTTTTTTACTCCCTCAGCGAGAGCATCACATGCTCGGCAGTATAGCACTTAACGCGTGAGCCAGCGCGGCCACGCCAATCCATATCACAGCCGACACAGGTGCAGGGTAGGGGATGCGAGCACAAGGCCGCCCTTCTCTTTGTTGTTGTCTCTCTTTCTTGCCGCCTGGAGGGAGTGGGGGTGAGGAGTGGGGGGAGCGAGGGTGGGTGGGCTCTCAGCGGCGGGGGGTGCGCCCAAAGAGAGAGGCAGCTCCCCTCCGCCTGCAGCAGTACTAACACCTAGCCGAGGCAGGGTTCCCCTGCTAGCGAGGCTCGGGGACCACGCCTCAAGAGAGGCGGGCCCCGTCGCCTCAGGCGGCCCCCCACAGCAAACGGGTGGGTTCGCATCCATGTTTTTCCCAGGGGTCGGCATGCCTGTCGGTAGGCGAAGTTGACAGACCCCCAAGGGCCTTATCCTTATCCTTATCCTCCTCCCCCCCTTCCCCTCCTCGCCTCCCCCCTTCGAGCACAGCCGAAGCTCGGAGGCCCAGAGGTTGGCGCCAGCGCGCGTGGATCTCGAGGCAGCAGGCGGGGCGGCAGGAGCCCGGCCGCTTCGCTCGGCGTTCCGTGTGAGTGTCTCGGGTCGGCCACCAAGGGGCGCCCCCGTGGCGGCGCCTCCAGGGCCGCCCCACGGCGCGTTCCGCGCGCGAAGCCAGGAAGAGGCCAGAGGCCCTGGCGCTGGCGAGCCAGCTAAAGAGCGCCGTCGACATCAGACTGGCCACCAAGGTGGGCGAGGCAGAAGTCTCGAGGCCAAAGGTTCGCACATTAATTTTATACATTATACATCATACATGTCACGTCACCGCACGCCACTGACATAGCCGCACTGTCCCGGGACATCTTGAAGGGAGGGGTGGGAGCGCGCAGCAAGAAGCCATAACCAAGTGCGGGCGATAATCAAGTACCCCCCCCTTCCCCCTATTTTTTTATCCCCGACCACAGGGATCTATAGGTGGGGAAGGCGCGGAGGCCGAACTTTGTAATCCACGGAAAATTTGCGGGGATCGAAGTTGCTATCAGATCATGTTGATTAGCAACAGCATCATGGTTATGTTTTTCGTCGGGGTGTCCTGGGTGTCTTCGCTCCTCGCGCTGCGCGGTGACTTCCCGCAGCCGTGGAAGGAGCTGCTGCGTTCCGGGTGCTCCGGGTTTCCCCTCAGATGTGCCTCGCGCCCAGGTTCTCAGGGTTGGGTTTCTTGCGAGGGGTTTTTGCGGCCGCGCCCGCATTGTACAGCGCAGATCCAAGAAAATCCGCGCGGAGCGCCGAAAGTGTAGGTTTACGCAGTTGTCTGCTCCTCTACCTGTAGGTCGGCACCGACCCCAAGATCGGCGATTCGCGCCACCGAGGAATGGTGATCCCGACCTCGGCGATAATCGTAAGATTCGTGCGTCCTGGGTGGCCGAGAGGTTATCACCGTCACCAACATCCAGGAACGTCATCCCCCCGTGGAGGCAATTTCTTGTTGGTGTTCATCGTCAGGCCCTCAAAAGACGCTCAGGTGAGGGGCAAGATGGACTCGGGAGGGGCTCTGATTTTCTGGACGTTCCTCAGAAATAGGTCGGGGAACCTGTTCGTGGCCGAGGCGTGCCGTGGCCATAAAAAGCCCTTGCGTTCCCTTTTTCTGCGCGCCCCACGACAGTCACACGATGGCTGCACCCCTGGGCGGGTGAGGCTTTTTTTGCGATGGCATGTGCCCAGCATGTGCGACCCAGTCTAACCGCAGTTCCTGCTGAGCACGTGTGCCCAGGCATGTGCAGGGGTTGTGTGCGTTGTTGCTGGTGCTTTCCTTTTTGTTGGCTCTTGCTCTTCGTCGTTTGTCGTCGTCGCCCTCCTTCCTCCTCCGCGAGCTTTCACGCTCTTGAATCACACAGGGATCCAAAGTGAGTCCCGGGCTCCGGCTCAACATCGGTACTCTCGTACGGCCGTCCTCCTAGACCATAACGTGTGGCGGCACCTCGCCTCGGCCTTGTCTGTCATCAGGCTCATCACACACCCGCATGTGTCTGCACATGTGCATGGGGCTCTAAATGTCCGCCTGCGGAAAGTTTGCGAAAATGGCGTATCGGTCAGCGGCACATGCACGCACATGCCGCACATGCTTGTGCGATCTCCCCTCGGATGGCCGCACGTGCCCGCACATGCGCACGCATGCGTTGAAGCGCGTCCGCACGTGCCGACGCACGTGCGCGCGCATGCTCACAGAACCTCCTGGGATCACCAGAAGGGTCTCCCGAGCGTCTCCACACCTTCCCAGGGTTTGCCAGGGCTCCCCACCGCCTCCACCGGTCATGGAGGGGGGCCTTCCCAGTCCCCCCGGCCCGCAGCCTCCCAGTCCCATCGGAAGGGCCTCCAGGGCCACGCTGGGCCTCCCATGGCCAACCGAGTCTTCCAGGGGCTCCCAGGTACCTCCCAGAGCCTACTCCAGATTTCGTAAATAAAAGGGAGGGGGTCTGGACCCTCCAAGACAAGCCATTTCAGACCTCCCCCGTGGGAGAACCCTCCAAAACATCGTCCCCAGAACCCCCAGGCCCTCCAAGATAGCCTGGAAGAGACCCCCCCCCGAAATGAGACCCCCCTCCCTTTATTACGAAATCTGGAGTACCTGGTTTTGCGTAATATCGCCGAAGCCGTAGCCTTGGGGACCCCTAGGGCTGTCTCGGAGCGCTGGAAGGCCGAGAACGAGGACACGCTGAAATCGGGCAACCAGCGAGGACAGTCAATGAGGTGTGCTGATTGGGACCCTCTTTGGGGAGTCTCTTGAAGCCCACATGGGGCGTCTTCCCGGCGTCTGTTCCGCACCAAAGTCATTAACCCTTTTGGGGGGCCTTCTTGCCCTTGTGGCCAGTCTCGAGCCCTGTGGCCCTCGGGCGGGAAACCCCGAGAGCGCCCAGGAGCGCCCAGACTTCGGAGTCGTATGCTTCGTGAGCATATGCGGAGGACTTCGCTTGAGGCACCGCGGCGGAAACATGATGCACGTGTATATACAGTCCCGTTGTTTATACATGTTCCGCGTGCGGATCATGTTTAAAATGCAGGGATTTAGTATTAATTATCCCAGTGCGACCCTACCTAGGAGTTGGAGCCTCTAGGAAAGCAACATTAGCAGGAGCGTGCAGCAACGCTATGCTGTGCTGTGCTATGCTATGCTATGCTATGCTATGCTATGCTGCGCAATGCTATGCTGGGCTAGACTAGGCTATGATATGCTATGATATGCTGCGCTATGCTATGCTATGCTATGCTTTTGCTTTGCCTGCGCTTTTGCCTCACTTTTGTCGTTGCTGTTGCTGTTGCTTGGCACCCAGGGAGCGCAAATGGGGGAACCGCGCGTTTGCTTTTACCTTTGTTGTTGCTTTTGCTTGGCTCCCAGGGGACTGGGGGAACCGCCCGGGGCGCTTTCCACTGCCTGGCCCCTTTAAGCTACAGAGTAAGAACCCTTCTATGCAGAGCCTAGGTAGGGAAAAACGGCAATGAGTTCATGCATAAGTTTGTCAATAAATTATTCATTATTCGAAATCCTCTATGCTCACAAATCCTATGTATTAAGAACTGCCCTGCACATATGTGTATCAATATAGAAAGGCCCCTTCAAACTGGCCGGTTGACGGCCAATCCAGGACCTCCCAGCCTCTTTAAGAAAAATGTTGCGAAGTCGACATCTTCGTTTTCGACATGGAAACTATAGCGCCCATGCTGGAAAGCGGGCGGCAGAAGTGTGACGTGGCGCACATCCCGCGCGGAAGGGCGAAATGTGGCCATCGCTGCGGCCCCGCGTACTCCAGATTTCGTAATGAAAGGAAGGGGGTCACAACTCTCCCAGACGAGAAGCTTCAGACCCCCCCAGACCATCCATGAAAGGGCGGCCCTCTGCCCAGACCCCCCCCCCGAACCCTCCAAGGCAGCTCAAATCAGACCCCCCCCAAATGCGACCCCCCCCCACTTCATTATGAAATCCAAAGTAAGTTTGTAGAGATTTGAATTTGCGCGCGGGCGCGCCGCACACTTTAGCACGCCACATATCTGGTCGACGCGCGAGCGGGCGAAGATGCCGTTCTCGCGTCGGCGCCGCACACAAAGTTCGCCTGGAGGTGGCGTTCCTGCCTCGGCGCGGTGCCCTCCCTTGTTCTCCGCTGGATGCGGCAGTTCGGCCAACCCCTCCTGACGTTTCCCTGAGGAAAAGTTAAAAAGGCTTAATACATGTATATATAAGATATATGTATACGTATTAAAATATATTTTTTGTATAACAAAAAAAGCCTGAGCAAGGTTTTAGGGCGGTGTTTGTCAAAGGATTTCCCCTGAAACCCTCCAACCACGTTTTTCTGAGGAAGGTTTTAGGATGGCTGTTTTGGAAGATTCCCTTCGGAACCTTGGAGCATCTGAGGAAAGATTCCCCAAACAAATCAACAAAAAATCTGTATGCGGAAGATGTTCGGAAGGTTGTTTTGGAGGATCCCCCCAACAACCTTCCAAGCATCTTCCTGAACTGAAAAGGGTTGGAAGGTTTGTTCGAGGATTCCTCCGAAAAGCGTTCAGAAACTTTCTTGGGGAAGGTCTGAAGAGGTGTTTGAGAGAATTCCTCAAAAAAACCTTCTTGAACATTTTCCTGACGAAGGTGTTTCAGAGGGTCCTCCCCAAAAACCTTCCAAAACCTTCCCCGGGAAAAAATGTAGGACAGTTTTTTTGTCGTGAGGATTCCCCCACACACCTTCTTTCAAACACCATCATGAGGAAGGTTGTATGACGGTTTTTAGGTAGGCTCCAACAGAAAATTGTCCACTACAATCACGATCTCTCTTGGGGAAGGTCCTGGGAAGGTTTCACGAAGAATATCGAAAAAACACTTCAACAACGATGTTGCGCTTTTGTTTCGGAAGATGCTTGAGAATATTATTCCAACAACCTTCCTCCATAAGTTTTGTTCATAAGGTTGTTAGGATGATTCCTTGAAGAAGAAGAAGAAAAAAACAACAAACCAACAACAACAACAATATGTGCATATATATATATGTGTGTATGGATATGTATATGTATGCATATAACAAAAGACAAACAGAGAAATACCAAAACACAAAGAAACAAAAACAAACAACACAACTACAAGAAAATGAAAAACAAACTTGGGGAGGTGTTGGGAATGTGCGTTTGAGGGGGAATCCCCCAAAAAACCTCCCAACAACCTTCTTGGGGAAGGTGTTACAACGATTGTTAGACAGGTTTCAGAAGAAAATAACACAAAACAAAACAAAAAACTAAACAAAATAAATCCAACAATTCTCTCGCAGAAGATGTTGAGAAGGTTGTTTCTAAAAAGACTGATCAACCAAATGTTGAAGACATCTTATTGGGGGAATGACAACAATTTCAAACACCTTCCTGAGGAAGGCGGCTAAAATGATCAAGTTTAAAAACGTCAAACAAAAACTCCCCGAGAGAGGCTCTGGGGACGGATTGGTCATGCGGATCCTTCCAAAAATTGTCCGAACATGTTCCTGAAGAAGGGGTTACTACGGCTGCGCGGGAGGATTCCCAAAAAAACCTCCCAAAAATCTTGTTGGTGAAGGTTTTAGGACCTTAGGGAGGGTTTCGGGAGGAATCCTCCAAAAACCGTCCTCGAAAGTTCCCCAAGGAGGTTGCTGGAAGGTTGTCGAAAGAGGAATATTCCTAACAAGGGTTTTGGAGGAACCCTGTTCAAAAAAACATCCCAAAACCTTCCTGAGCAAGGTTGTCGGCAAGCTTTGTCCCAGGACAGGGTTTTATGTTGGAGAGTGGAGATCGTTTAAAAAACCTTCCAACAACCTTCCTCATGAAAGTTTTCGGATGGTTGTTGGGGGGGTCCTCTTTAAAACCTTCCTGAATCCTTCCTCCGACAGGTTGTTGGGTGTTTGGAGGAATCCCCCAAGAACCCTTCCAAAAGGTGTTTTTTGTTGCAGTGTTGCTGGAAGATGTTTGGAAGGTTGTTTTGAAGGTGTTTTGGGAAGGTGTTTGGAAGATTGGTTGGAAGTCTCGAACGGCTTTCGGGGAGTGCGCGAAATGATGTTGGAAGGTTTGTTGTGACAGGTGTTTGGAGAAAGTTGTTGTGACAGGTTTTCCAGCTTTTGGACTGGATAGGGCGATCTCGCTAAATGTTGGAAGGTTTTTTTGGAGGATCTTTGAAAGAGTGTGGAAGGTTTTGTAAAGGTGTTTGGAAGGTGTGTGGAACGTTTGGTTGGCAAAACCTTCCGAAAGCCTTCCTCTCCTCCCACCTGGAGACTGGGAAAAATGTTCCAATAGCAACTTTCCAGAAGGTGTTTGGAAGGTTGTTTGGAGGATTCCTCATGACACTGTCCAAGAACCTTCCTCCGAAACGCTCCCGGAAGGAATCCTCTGAAAGACCTTCCAACAACCTTCTTCAGGATGGTTTTTGGAAGGGTAAACCATCCTGGATCCTTTCCGAGGAAGGTTGTTGGCAGGTGTTTGAGAGGAAAATGTTCTGAAACCTTCCAGAGGAAGGTTTTTGAAGGTTCTATCTACATGGATCAGCGAACAAAAAATTGAGTGGTGACGGCGACGACGACGAAAACGAAAACGAAAACGAAAAAGCCTTTCACACACGCCGACAGGATCGGTGGATTAAACAATGAGCGTTTGCACATGTGGCAAGCGCTGTGGCGAGAGCGTCTGCTGGATTGCGGTTTCATTGTGCGTACCTTTGAACGTGACAAGACTTGGAGTTTGAGCACAATGTGTAAAAGATCCAAGAACGGTTCGATTTGACCAAAATTGTTGACAACCTCGGTTCGGCACTCATGTGTGTAAGGCAGTATGCGGGACAGGCGAGGAACAATACAGGCGGTGTCGGGGAAGAGAGGAGAGAACAACATGTCATATGGAGTTATGTAGAGGGAAGCGGAGGAGGAGGAAGGTGATGTTTCTTGGAGGCTTCATGGAGCCTCCTTGGGGCCTCCTGCGGGGGTCATGAGTTCTTCGCGTATGCAGATGAGAGGTCACCTGTGAGTCTCCAAATTGATACGTGTCTTTCGGAGACTGTCTTCTTGGGGGGCCTCGCCATGCTGCTTTGGGCCAACTTGGTGCGCTTTAGAGTCGTCTCAGAGGTCTCTGGGGCCGTCTTGGGACCCTCTTGGAGCCTCTTGGGCATTCTGGGGGCCCTCTTGACCCGTAACGTGGCCCGCTTCGGGGGTTGGGGGCCGTGTTGGCGTCATGTTGGAGGCTTTTGTGGCCGTCTTCGGTTGTCGGAAGCGAGCTAAAAAGCATGACAAGCTATGATGTTGGTGTATTTGGGCTGTACTGGGCTCTCCTGGACGGCCTCTTGGAACCCGAGTAGGCAGTCTTGAAGCCACCTGGGGCCGTCTTGGAGCCATCTTGACCTTTCAGAAGTCACGCGGGCCTCCCCGGGATACTATCTTGCTGCTCCCGCAAAGGTCGAGCACGAGGACCAGGAGGATGAGGACAAGGGGGATGGGAAAGGAATGGCAGGGGGAGGGCAGGAGCGAAGGAGTAGCAGAAGGAGTGGGGAATGATGGAGGATAAAAGTGCAAGAGGACGGAACAGGAGGCGGTCGCGCATGCGGTCAACAGCGCAGAGCATGCAGAGAGAGTGAGAGAGGGAGAAAGAGAAGGAGAGAGAAAGAGAGAGAGAGGGAGAGGTAGGGACGGAGAAGGAAAGAGAGAGGGAGGGAGAGGGAGAGAGAGAGAGAGAGAGGGAGAGAGAGAGAGAGAGGGAGAGAGAACGAAGAGAGAGAGAGAGAGACAGAGAGAGAGTGTGTGTGTGCGCTTGTGTGTGTGAAATAGAGGGGGAACAGCAACAAGCAAGAGAGAAGGATAATGAGGGAGGCGGGGAGGAGGAAGCAGGAGGGAGGCGGTGGAGGAGCAGCAGCAGAGCACGCACGAGGAAGGAGCCCCATTCCTCCCGGTTCCCCCCCGCATGCACACGCGGCACACAGGGCAGATGGTCAACGTTTGCCACTTCCACCCCCTCGGCCAGTACTGGTGGGCTGGGGGGCCACCCGCGCGGGCAGACGAGACGACGTGTTCCCTGTGGAGAGAGCCACGCGGCCTCCAGAAGGGAGCTCGCTCGGTGTTCCCGTCGGGCTGTCCGAGGGGCCCCCGCAGAGGACCCCGGCTGAGCAGTGGTCGGGGGCGGCCAAGCTGGGGCTGAGGATTGGGGAGGTGCGGGCATCATGGCCGGGGCCATGAGGTCTCCTCCGCCCTCCTCCTCCTCCTCCTCCTCCTCCTCCTCCTCCTCCTCCTCCCTCCTCCTCCTCCTCCCCCTCCTCCTCCTCCTCCTCCTCCTCCTCCTCCTCCTCCTCCTCCTCCTCCTCCTCCTCCCCCTCCCCCCCTCCTCCCCCCCGCCTCCCCCCTCCTCCTCCTCCTCCTCCCCCCCTCCTCCCCCCTCCTCCCCTCCTCCTCCTCCTCCTCCTCCTCCTCCTCCTCCTCCTCCCCCCTCCTCCTCCTCCCCCTCCTCCCCCTCCTCCTCCTCCTCCTCCCCCTCCTCCTCCTCCTCCTCATCCCCCTCCCCCTCCTCCTCCTCCTCCCCCCTCCTCCTCCTCCTCCCGAGCGTTCCGTTCAGCACGTCCCCAGGGCCCCCCGTCGTCCTTGCACGCGCGTCGAGCAGAGATGGCGCTCCTTCGCTTTTGGGCTTCCCCGCCTCGGGGTGGTTCGTTTGCGGTGTCTTCGCGGGGCAGCGTGCCTTCGGCCACGGTGCTCGGCTTCTGACTGTGCCCAGAGGTTGTTGAAAAGTAGGCAGGTTGGGATCCCAAGATCAGAATCTATTTCAGGTGCCTTCCTCAGGAAAGCTCCGGCTCGGTTCGGTTCGGTTAGGTTCCGAAGCGCCTCCAGTTCGGTTCGGTTCGGTTCGGTGTCGTAATCTTCCGGTTCGGTTCGGTTCGGTTCGGTACTCTTTTTTTTGTTTCCGGTTCGGACCGGTTCCTGTTCCGGTTCGGTCCGGTTCCGACCAGATCGCCGTCGAGGAGCGGTTCCGACCCCAGGCGATCCGATTTCGCTGCGCTCCTTTCGATGCCGATGGTTCGGAGGAGTAGGATGAGGAAGAGGAGGAGGAGGAGGAGGAGGAGCTGCAAAGGGGCCCCAAACCTTCAAAGGGGCCCCAGGGCCCCAAACCCGCATAGGGGCCCCAAAGGGGCCCCAAACTTCCAAAGGAGCCCCAAAGGAGCCCCAAACCCGCATAGGGGCCCCAAAGGGCATCCAAAGGGGCCCCAAAGGGGCCCCAAACCCCCAAAAGGGGGCCCAAAGGGGCCCCAAACCCCAAAGGGGCCCCAAAGGGGCCCCAAACCCGCATAGGGGCCCAAAAGGGGCCCCAAACCCAAAAGGAAAGGGGGGTTTGTCGGGGTGGCTGCAGCAGACTGCTGGTGGCCCGGTTCCCGCAGCAGACTGCCGATCATCCTCCCTCCTCCTCCCTCCGTGGCCAGTTTTCCGGTTCGCTCCGGTTCGGTCCGGTTCGGGCCGGTTCGGCGGGGGGAGGTTCGGCCCGGTTCGGAGTCCCGGTTCGGTTGGGTTCGGTTCGGTGTCGTAATTTTCCTGTTCGGTTCGGTTCGGTTCCCATTGACAAAAAACACCAGTTCGCGCTGGTTCGGTTCGGCCAGTTCGGTTCGGTTCCGGAACCATCCTGCTTCCTGTTGCCGCCGACTCTGAAGGGGGACGACGACGCTGACGCTCTGAAGCCTTTTGGAGCTGACCCTCTTGGGAGCTTCTTGGGCCCTGTCGGGGTGCCTCTTGGGGTACGTCTTGGGAAAGTCCGTGCGCACGGGCTTGGAGCCACTTTGGAGCGGATCTGAGGCCTCTTGGAGGCATGTAGGAAAATACGCAGCACCCCGCAACAGCAGATCAGAGTGAGTAGGCTGCTTCTGGGGAGGGGTTCGGGAGGAGGGGGAGGGGTGGGGGGCCACCCCTTTGGACCCCAGGGGGGGACGGCATTCTGACTCGGGACTCCCCCCCCGAGACACCCCCCGGGACACCTCCCCAGGACTACCCCCCCTGGCGGGGAAGGAATCACGGGGAAGGAGTTTCCCTTCGACGTTGCTCCATTTCTCTGTGGCTGACGCGTTTGAGGAGGAGGGACCAAGGAAAGGGGGAGAGCGGCGGCGGCGGCGGCGGCGGCGGCGACGACGACTAACAGAAGAGCGCCTCGCACATGCCGACTTGGTCAGTGGATTTCAACAGTCGAACGGTTTTCCATCAACCCTCCCCTTCATGGGGCTGGCGGAAACCAAATGAATTTTCAGCGCATTCTCACTGCAAGTGTCTACCCATCTCCTCCGACCGATGGGGAACCCGTCTCTTGGCCTTCAATTGCGGTCCGAGCAGACGGGGTCGAAGGATCGAGCCGCATCCCCGATGCATCGACGATGCGGCTCGATGTGGAGCCCGATTTTGTTCTACGCCGATGGCGCCGAAGCATCGCCCGCCGACGTCGCTGGTCCATCGCCGATGCATCGGCTACGCGGCGGGATCCTCCGACCCTATCAGACAGACCCCATCTACGAGGCCTCTACCATCATCCTGTCCGCCCCCCCCTCCGTGCCCTCCCCCCTCTCCGCGGTGCCTCCAGAGCTCTTCTGGAGGCCCCCCGGAGAGCCGCGGGTCCCAGCCGCACATCCCCCGAGGCCTCCGGAGGCTCCCCGAAGCTCAAAAGACGCCGGATAGGTCCGATCCTCCATCATGGCGGTAGAACACGTCGGATGTCGGATGATTGTTGATCGTGCAAAGAACATGTATACGTGTACGCCTACAGCGAATCATGCGACAATGTCTTCGCAATCATGCGCTGCATGGCGTGGCAACGATGCTCCAGACAAGTGTGATAATGTGTACGCAATCATGCGTTGCATGACGTGACACCTCCCTCCTTGTCGGCTCCTTGGCATTATAAGACCGGCGAATATAATGCGTGCGATTGCGATTGGTTGTGGTTTGCGATCGGCGCCGTTGAGGCTCATGGGGTCACCACATTGCGCCAGAGGTTTGATGAGCCCTCGCCGGGGCATGGCAGAGACCTCTGTCGAGGTCCTCGCCTGCCCTCCCAGGCACGGGTTGCAAACCACACCTTTGCAAACCACGCCCTTCGGAATCGCCGAATCCAGCTCCAAGCAGTCAGAATATACAGCAGCATGCTTGCCACGGAGCGGAATGACGAGAGGGGGCTTCACAAAGGTTGAACGGCCCCAGCCTGAGCAATGCGTTTCTTACCAGAGACTCGGGCAGCTCGAAGGGCTGGAGTGCTGTGCTGCCGTCTTACTCTCCGTCCCCCCTCTCATCAACTTCCCCTCTGCCCCCTGCGAGTGCGGCGCGCAGCGTTCGAGCAGCCCGCTGCACCATCAGCCCGCTTCTGGCATCTCTGGCACCGCAGCGACAGGGCGATCGCCCCAGGCCCGCGCGGCGGACAGAGAACGGGCAGGTGACGCCTGCCACGGCTGGGCTGACGTGCTTTCCAGACGCATATGCCATAGGGGTCTCCTATGTCGAGCATGCGGCTCGAGGTTCAGGAGAAGCGCAGCCTGGAAGCCCTGAGAAAGAAAAGACGCAAGCGGGACGGGGGTGAGAGCACAACCCCGTCCCACTTGCGTCTTTCTTTCTTAAGGCTTCCAAGCTATGTGCATTTCATGGTATGGCTCACAAGGGATCGCTGCTGCCTGATCCAAAACTTCAGCCAGCATGGAGGCGAGAGCGCGCTTCCTGAACAAGGTATGGGGAAGACTCGGGCGAAACGGCTGCCAGGCCAGACGAGCTAGGGGTCCCCGTCCGCCGTATGGGACTCTTCTGTAGTTTTGCATTTCCATGTGAGCCCTCCGATCGACACGCCGAACGGCCAAAAGTGTCGGCCACCACGCCGTTAGCCTCGATAGGGTTCGATCCTTTCCGAGTTTTGGTCGTCGGTTTCCACGACCCATCTTCCGAACAAAAAAAATCCTGGGTCAAACAAGCAAGGCCCCGCTCCTCGAATACAGGATTGTCATATGCAAGTTGGTCCCCCTTCTCGAGTAAACGTGTCGCCGCCCCTCCCCCCTATCCCCGATCCGGTTCGATCATCGGTCCTTGGCTCTCCACGGTCCATCCCCAGGTACACTGCGATCGTTCGATCAAAACAAGAGGCGTCGATTCTCCTCGTTCCCGCCCAAAGGTACCCCTCGACCAGAACAAAAGGCTCCCTCCATCCTTCTGCCCCCCCGCGCGATCGGAGGCGGAGCCTCTTCTGCGACGCCGCGGCCGTCGTCGGGTCGGCCACCGAGGCCATCGAGGCGGCCGGCAGCCACCTGCCCCCCCCGGAAGCGCCGCTGGCCACGTGCGCTGGCGCGCTGCGCGAGGGAGGACGCCAGGCAGGTCCGGGAAGGTTCGAAGCTCGGGATTCGGGGGAGAAAAAGATACGGATACGTGTTGTCCCCCTTCGTTTTCGGCCTTTCCTTGTCCTCCTGGGGAATCCTCGTTGTCACCGCTGGATTCGCCTCGAAATTCTGGTCAGAACGCACCCCAAGAGAGGTCCGGGGACAACACGTATCCGTATCTTTCCGCCCCCCAAGGGATGCTCTCCAGCAGCTGCGCTTCGCCAAGAGGCGTCCAGGGGTGCCCGGTTGGCGGGTGCCGGGTTGCCGCAAAAGAGGGAGCGGACCGTGATGGGCCTGTTTTCCACCACCACCACCATAAGTTGGAGGAGGAGGGAGTCCTCCTCCTCCTCATCCTCCTCTTCCTCCTCCTCGTCCTCCTCCTTCCCCCCTCCAACTTATGGTGGTGGTGGTGGAAAACAGTCCCATCAGACCAGGGAGTGCAGACGATGGAGATGTTCGAAAGGTGTGCAGCATTTGGGGGCCTCCGGGAGGCTCCTCGTCGCCGCGGTTGGGTTCCTCTCAACATGCTCGTCAGCATGCACGCCCCGCTCGCCGCGTCCGCTGGGCGCGCCGCGCGCGAGAGAGTGCCAGGCGGATCCAAGAAGGATCGAGATTCGAGCTTCGAGGAGGGAGGTTTTCGGAAGTCGTTCCCGCCGAACAACATGTCCAATGAATAAGTGCTGTGTTGGGCTTCAGAAGATAGGCCGACTCGGTTTTGCGGCGCAGGTCGGCAGTCGCAGTGTCTGCCGAGCTCGCCCCCGAACCGCATGCAGTCGGGCCGCTAAAGAGAAGGGACTCTTCTCGTCGGGGAGGGGCCCAGTGTTCCTTGCTCGTTTTGCAGCCGTTCGCAGGCTGTCCCCTGGGGTCTCCTCGGGGAGATCGCAGTATCTGACTCCTGGGAAAAAAAGGGCCCTCGTTCCCTATCCAGGGTTCCGTGTGACAGCGCTTCGGCTGCAGCGCGCGAGCGCCGCCAAGCGGCGCCGCTCCGAGGCGCCACTTGCCCCCTGGGTCGGGGGCGGGACCCGCGCGAGGGAGCGCCCGCCCAGCTCTGGCAGCCGAGGGGCTCCCCGCCGCCGCGGCGGGGTGCCTCTCGGCAGGCTCGTCGGCACGCGCGCCCGGAGGAGTCTGGGGGGGGGGGGAGCTGTGGAGGGAGCTGTGGCCTCGCAGGTTCGGGTACTCCTGGGAGGTCAAATGCTGATTGAGCCCTGGTCCGAAATCCCGCTTCATCCGGCTTAATCCCGCTTGATCCCGCTTAATCCGGCTCAATCCCGCTTGATCCCCCTTAATCTGGCTCAATCCCGCTTGATCCGAGGCCCACTCTGGCTTAACAGCCCGCCAATGGGTCTCAATCCTCCTGAATCCTTCCGACGAACACCTCCCAGTAGTTGCCTCCCAACGCAGGAGAAGCATCTGCATGAGCATGTAAACTCTCAGAGCTCCGCGCAGATCCCCTGGACCGGCGCCCTGGTCCGCCTGGCGGCGGGGAGAGCCCGAGGGCGCCAGGCCGGCCTGGCAAGAGGCGGTCCGGCAGTCGGTTCGACTGAGATTTCCCCAGAAAGTGTTCAGGAGTCGTGCCCTGGCCTCAATGACAGCTCCGTGTTTTTGTCATAAAGGCCACGGTCTCTGGTAACAAACACGTTGAGATGCACGTGGCCATGCTCTCGCCCGTGTCCCCTGTCAGCCGACCTCTTGCTCCTCGACCCGCCTCTTCTCACCTGTGCTGCTGTCGGGGTGCTCTTCTGGGGGAATCGAGAAGGCCTGTGACGAATGGGTTTGCCTCGCTCCTCCCCCTCGCCCCCGGCGCCCGCGTCGCCAGGCATTCTGCGACGACCGCCGCTGGAACTCCATCGGCAGTCTCCAGGCGCGCGGCGGAAGCACGCGGGGAGCTCCGTGGCGGAGGGGCCGCGGCGCGAGCGAGGACCAGGGAAGGAGAGGGTACCGATAGCGTTTCCCGTTTTGGAGAGCCCTCGCCGCCACGGCCGGATTCCCCTCGAGATCGTGGCCAGAACACGCTCCCGGACAGGGCCCTGGAGTAGCGGTGCGGATCGCGTTTCGTCTTCCCACGGGAGGAGCAACGGGGAACGAGTAACCACATAAACATACAAATTCTGAGGTCCCCGCGGATTTCTCGGATCGGCGCTGGAGCCCCTGGCGGCGCCTCTTGCGCCGCCCTTGACGCGCTCTGCGCGCCAGGGGGGGGTCAAGCGCCGATCCGAGAAATCTGCGCGGACCTCCGAGTTTTCATGTTTATGCCATTGTTCGTTCCCCTAGTTTCGGCTTCCCACGGGAGGAGGGAGCGACTCTGTGGCGGAGGGTTCGGGGGGGTGCTGCTGCAGCGGGGGTATGGCGGGCAGCGCGAGCGAGGATGAGGAGAAGAAAGGGTACGATAGGTCAACGCCGCGTTGACGCGGCGGCGACGCCAGCGCGGGCGTGAAAGGTTGAATTTCACCAGTTGCCAGGAGTCGGCCAGCATGGAACGATGTCTCACATTGGCGTTCAAGCTCAATCGATTCACGGGGTGTTCAGAAATCAGCGCCCGCTCCATCGCGACATGAACCCTCCGCACCGATACCGCCTTGGAGATTGGAGGCCCCCAAGAAACAATTCACATGATTTCTTGGATGTCCACACGGATTTCTTGCATCGGCGTTTGGCCCCGCTGGCGGCGCCTCCAGCGCCGCCCATGGTCGCGCTCCGCGCGACAGAGACGGAGGGCCAGCGTCGATCCGAGAAAACCACGCGGATCTCCGAGACGTGATGTTTATGTTTGTTTCGTTTCTTTGGGAGAGCCTTCGTCGCCACGGCTGGACTCATCTCGATGCTCTGGTCAGGACGCACTCCCGGAGAGGGCAGCGGAGTAGCAGTTCTTCTGTTCCCGCAGAGGAGGTTCTCAGGAGACGAGGCAAACGAAGCGGGGCAGTAGGCATAAGGTGCGAAGGACATTGGAGCTCGCAGGCTCCTCAGCTGCGGTGAGGGGCGCCACCCCGCCTAAAAACGAAGGCGCTTCGGAGAGCCTCCGGCAGGGAGGAGGAGGAGGAGGAGGAGGAGGAGGAGGGTCTCTCCCTTCGGGCCCTCTTATTGTAGTGGCCTCCAGCCAGCGCCGCCGATCCGGGGTGCTACCGATTCTGTTTGCAACGGATGACCTCTTATGTTTAAAAGTAGAGCGTTCGCTCGAGACACCCTCATAAGATGGAGATGTTGAACTCGCTTGGGTAACCTTCGGAGATTCGAAAGTGACGATCTCACGTGAAGAGCCAAACTCGTGGGATGTTGACGTAGCTGATGTGTGACACCTTTGGGGGGTCGCTCCTGGGCTTCTCGTGGGGGGGGGAGGCATCCTGGAGGCTTCTTGGGGGCGCGCTGGAGGAAGTTGTTGAATCTCTTGGGGACCTTTGGGGGGCCTCCTTGGGGCTTCTTGGGCCGTCTTGGGCCCTTCTTGGGCTGTCTTGGAGCCCTCTTCGGGCGTGAATGGCGTCAGCCATGGCGTCGGCCCTCCCCCCCCCCTCTCCTCTCCCGAGCCTGAACGGCGTCAGCCACCCCCCCCCCCGACAGAGTGAAGCTTGAGCGAGCTCCCCACCCCCCTCCCCCCTCCCGGGCCTGAATGGCGTCAGCCACGGCGTGAGCCCTCCCCCCTCCCCCCCGACTCCCCCCCTCCCCCCTCCTGGGCCGATATCAGCTATGGCGTCAGCTCCCTCCCCCCCGACAGAGCGAAGCCTTGAGAGATTCCCCCCTCCTCCCCCCTCCCGGTCTGATGGCGTCCTCCCCCCCCCCCCCGACTCTCTTCTCCCGGGCTTGAATCTCCCCCCCCCCCCCCTCCCCCCTCCTGGACCTGAATGGCGTCAGTTATGGCGTCAGCCCCCTCCCCCCCCGACAGAGCGAAACTTGAGGCGAGCTCCCCCCCCTCCCCCCTCCCGGGCCTGAATGGCGTCAGCCATGGCGTGAGCCCCCCCCCACCTCCCTCCTCCGGGGCCTGAATTGCGTCAGCCATGGCGTTCCCCCCCCTCCTCCCCCTTCCTGGGCCTCAATGGCGTGAGCCCATGGCAGTCAGCCCCTCCCGCCCCCCCGACAGAGCGAAGCTTGAGCGAGCTCAAGCCACGCTCCCCCCCCCCCGACTCCCTCCTCCCTGAGGGCCTGAATGGCGTCAGCCATGGCGTCCCCTCCCCCCCCTCTCCCTCCCGGGCCTGGATGGTGTCAGCTATGGCGTCAGCCTCCCCCCCCCCGACAGAGCGAAGCTTGAGCGAGCTCCCCATCCCCCTTCCCCTTCCCGGGCCTTGATGGCGTCAGCCATGGCGTCAGCCCCCCCCCCGACAGAGCGAAGCTTGAGCGAGCTCAAGCCCCCGCTCTCAGAAGCTCACGCGCCGGATCGGCGGATTTGTGTTCGCTTCTCTATGCCTTGCTATGGCTGGCTGCGTCCGCCAGGCTGAACTAGTTTACCATCGGCCTACGTCAGCTTTCGATACCTTTCGGGGGTGGATAGACCTCCTACCCTGACACTTCGATTAGCGAATTGGCCGTTTTCGGTTCGCGAGAAGCCGTCGCGGCCGTCATTTCTGCGGGTCCAGGTCCGTCGGTTTCGGTCCTAGGCCATTTTCACTAAAGGGAGGTTTACTAAAGGTAGGTTTGTCCATCGCCGAACCTTTGTCCTGCACACCCTGAACGCAACGATCCCAGACCCATGTCCGTGCAACGTCAAAAAGGGGCTCTCCTCTGCTGCGGGCGGGGCGGGGCAAGGCTTGAGGATCAGGTGGAGGGGGTGGCCCTGCACCTGCAAGGTTTCCCCCGGGGAGCGTAGGGGACCCCAGGAGGAGGAGGGAGAGGAGGAGGTGGAAGAGGGGTAGGGGGAGGAGGAGATGTAGGAGGAGGGAGGAGGAGGAGGAGGAGGAGGAGGAGGAGGGGGAGGAGAAGGAAGGCTTGAGGATCAGGTGGAGGGGGTGGCTTGGCATCGCTCGGACGTGTGTTTGCCTCTTCCTCGGCGAGGGCCATCGAGGAGTCTTCTGGGCCCTCTCTGCGAGAAGATGAAAGGGAGGACGGACGTCCGAGCGATGGCGAGGGGGAGGAGGAGGAGGAGGAGGTAGGAGGAGTGAGGAGGAGGAGGAGGAGGAGGAGGAGGATGAGGAGGGAGGAGGGATGAGGGAGGAGGAGGAGGGAGGAGGGAGGAGGGAGGAGGGAGGAGGGAGGAGGAGGAGGGAGGAGGGAGGAGGGATGGAGGGAGGGAGGGAGGAGGGAGGAGGGAGGAGGAGGAGGAGGAGGAGGAGGAGGAGGAGGAGTAGGAGGAGGAGGGAGGGGGAGGGGGAGGGGTGAGGGGGAGGGGAGGGGGAGGAGGAGGAGGAGGAAAAGGAGGAGGAGGAGGAGGAGGAGCAAGAGGAGCAAGATGAGGAAGCAAGAGGAGGAAGAGGAGGAGGAAGAAGAAGAAGAGCGCACCGTGCCTCGGCGCACTTTGTCTCCCCGCAGCCGCCTAAGCCGACGGCGCGTGGCGGGGCAAGCGGAGGGCCCTCTCTGAGGCCTTGATGTGGTCCACGAGCAGACCGAATTCGGCGGTGTCCGCATCGGTGTGCTTGATGGCGTGGTACGCCGTATAGGCAATCACAAGGACCTCGAAGTGGCGGTCGTGGTCAGGAATCCGCACGCACAGGCGATCCAGACGATGGACAGGAAGATCGGCAGCAGGAGCATGTAGTGCCACTCGAATGGCACGCCATAGGATGGGGCATGCCATTCGGAGGAGGAGGAGGAGGAGGAGGAGGAGGAGCAGCAGGAGGAGGAGGGAGGAGCAGGAGGAGGAGGGAGGAGCAGGAGGAGGGGGTGCGGGGGATGGCGTGGCTGCCTGCCCTCGCTCCTCCCCGGTGGCGGGCGCCACGGGCGCGGCGGAGCCGTCTCCCGCGCGCGTCAGCCAGTCGGGCAGGAGGAACCTTTTGGGGGGAGGGCGCGTCGGCGCGGCTCAGGCGAGAACGAAAGACTGGTCGATCAGACAGCACCCGAACTCCATCCTCACCACATACTCGAACAGCGTGCGGATGTAGTGGGGGAAGGGGGGAGTGGTGGGGGGGGTCTGGCTCCGGACCTCTGCTCGGTGCGACTGCTTGGAGCAGTGCGTCCTAGGAATGGGGGGGAGGCTTCATCTGCTCAGACGTGATCGTGTCGTAAAAACATCAGGACGGGAGGCTTTTGGCCGATTTCGGACTCGGAGCCGGCAAACAACGGCTCAGGGTAAAAAATTGGTCCCGGGGTAAGGGTCTCGGGACTTCCAGGGACCCCGCATGGAAAAAATCAGGGCGTCGCATGTCTGGGATCGGGAAGCGGCACGAGCATGAGCGTCCTGGTGCCGCCTTTTTGTTAGTGACTCTCTTAGAGCAGGGGAGGGGCAGAGCAGGAGGGGGGAAGGGCAGGGGCTGCCGTGAAGAGGGGCGGGCAACGATGGCGCCGACGGAGGTGCCGCGAGCGGGGGGGGGAGAGGGGCCCTTCCGCTCCCCGTGCGTTTAATTTACAGGAGGAGGTGAAGAGGAGGAGGAGGAGGAGGAGGAGGAGGAGGAGGATCGAGTGCTGCGGAGAGGGAAGAGAGGCGGTGAGGAGCGTGAGGACGGAGGGGGGGAGAGACAAGAGGGAAGGAGGACGACAACGACGAGGATGGCGAGGAGGACGTAGAGGAAGATGGCGACGAAGACGAGGATGACAAGAACGACGACGACGACGACGAGGAATGGATCGGGGCGCGCGCGCGCGCGCACGCTCGCCGCGGCCGCCAGCAGGTGGACCTCGCACCGCCCGACAAGAAGGCGGACGTGCCGCGGCCGGCCGCGAGGCGCCGGGCGGGTGCGATGGTCAATGAAGGGGAACTGGGACACACGAATAAATACACCTGGGTTTCTGTCTTCCCCCCCACTTCCAATATTTTCCCATATTTTCTCGGGAATCCACGATTGATTGTGTCTGTGTGTGTGTTTTCCCCTCCTGAGTCAAGCAGTGGCGAAGCGTCCCGGCTCGCCTACAGTCGGGGAAACGTGAGGTTCGAGTAGGCCGGAACTCGGGCTTGCCGACGCTTTTTTGAGGAGCGCGTCGTGGATTTTGGCGGTCCAGTTTTCGTGGGATGTTTGCAGCAGGAGTTCGCGTCAAATTTCAGATTGGGTCTCGTCATTTGTATGATGACCCCGTCAGGCCAACCCGAGTCTTACGTCTTCCCGATATAGGCCCACCAAAGAATGTTCTGGGAACCTTGTGGGGTCTGCACGGAAAATTCTGGGAACATTTCTGGCCGAGGCTGGCTTGTTTCAGCACGTCGGGCTTATGTTATGAGAGCATGGTGCTTGCTATGAGAACATGTTTGGGTTCTGAGAGCATGTCGTGGTTGGCCTATAGGAATGCCAGGACGGTCAGTCCCTGCTCAAGATGTGGGCCTCCGGGGACCTGCGGGTACATCCCAGAGGCTTGGGGCCGCCTTGGGCCGTCTTGGGCCGTGAGCTTGGGGCCGCCTTGCGCCGTTTTGGGCCGCCTTGGGCCGTCTAGCTGCCGTTGTTTGGGCGGTCCTTGGGAACGACTTATTGAATCGCTTCGCTCATTCCGCCGGCCCGAATTGTGCCATCGCGGGTTCTTGGGGGGTCTTGGGAGCCCTTGGAAGCTTCGTGGGACCTTCGTGGGAACTTTGGGAGGCCTCGTGGATGGCTCTGGGTGGGCCGTCTTGGTGGTCTCTTGGGGGGGTCTGCCTGGCCTCGTGGGGGCCTCCTGGGAGCTTCCTGGGGGTCTCTTGGGGGCCTCTTGGGGCTTTCTTGCGGCCTGTCGGGGGCCTCTTGGGGCTCTCTTGGGGGCTTCGTGGGGCTACTTGGGGGCTTGTAGGGGCATTTCGGGGGCGTGTTTGGGCGGGAGGCTCAAAATTTCCGTTCAGGTTGCCCCTGTGGACCTCAATCATGGGGCCGTCTTGGGGCCTCTTGGACCGTCTTGAGGGTTTCTTGGGCCTTCTTGGAGCGCTCTTGGGCCGTCTTTGAGCGGTCTTGAGGGTCTCTCGGGCCGTCTTGGGGTGATCTTGGGGGCCTCTTGGACCGCCTTGAAAGGTGTGAAAGACGAAGAGGCGGATATGTTAAAAATGCACGCTTTCCTAAGGGAATGAGACGGTTTTTGCTTGTGGGAGCCCTCTTGGGACGCCGCTTAGGGACCTCTTGGGGCGTCTTGAAGGCCTGTTGGGCCGTCTTGAGGCCATCGTAGGCGCTTGGGGGTGATATTTCGGCGTCTCCCGGCTCTCTTGGACCGTCTGGAGGGCTTCTCGGGCCCCTCTTGGACCGATTTGGAGCCCTCCTGGGCTCCGAAAAAGAGTTCTTGAGGGTTTCTTGGGCCTTCTTGGAGCGCTCTTGGGCCGTCTTTGAGCGGTCTAGAGGGTCTCTCGGGCCGTCTTGGGGTGATCTTGGGGGCCTCTTGGACCGCCTTGAAAGGTGTGAAAGACGAAGAGGCGGATATGTTAAAAATGCACGTTTTCCTAAGGGAATGAGACGATTTTTGCTTGTGGGAGCCCTCTTGGGACGCCGCTTAGGGACCTCTTGGGGCGTCTTGAAGGCCTGTTGGGCCGTCTTGAGGCCATCGTAGGCGTTTGGGAGTGATATTTCGGCGTCTCCCGGCTCTCTTGGACCGTCTGGAGGGCTTCTCGGGCCCCTCTTGGACCGATTTGGAGCCCTCCTGGGCTCCGAAAAAGAGTTCTTGAGGGTTTCTTGGGCCTTCTTGGAGCGCTCTTGGGCCGTCTTTGAGCGGTCTTGAGGGTCTCTCGGGCCGTCTTGGGGTGATCTTGGGGGCCTCTTGGACCGCCTTGAAAGGTGTGAAAGACGAAGAGGCGGATATGTTAAAAATGCACGTTTTCCTAAGGGAATGGGACGATTTTTGCTTGTGGGAGCCCTCTTGGGGCGCCGCTTAGGGACCTCTTGGGGCGTCTTGAAGGCCTGTTGGGCCGTCTTGAGGCCATCGCAGGCGTTTGGGAGTGATATTTCGGCGTCTCCCGGCTCTCTTGGACCGTCTGGAGGGCTTCTCGGGCCTCTCTTGGACCGTTTGGAGCCCTCCTGGGCTCCGAAAAGGGACCTTGCCGGGACCTTGCCGGGGTACTTTTCGTCCGGGGACCCCCAGGGCCCGCCCCGCGCGCGCGAACTAGAAATATTGTTGAGCAGTTACCGGAGATCTTAGCACGCCTCTGGCCCGTTGGGCCGGCGAATTCAGCCACGCGCAGAAGGGGGGTGGGGGGAGGGGGGAGGGTTTTTTAGAAGCACCCTTGTTTCTTAGAAGGCGCGGGCCTAATCTATAGATGTATGGCCGGCGCCTTCTAAGAAGCAACCTCCTTCTAAGAAGCCCTCCCCCCTCCCTCCACCCCTTTTTGCGCACCGCACCGCCAACTTATAGAGCTGTCCAGGAGGCCAGAAAGGTCGCAGGCGACGCTCTTCTGGCGTTGCGCAAGAGCGGGCGACAGCCGGGAGGGGTGGAGAAAGGTGCACCTCTTGTGCACCTTGGGAGCCTCCTGGGGGCCTCCTGGGGCCTACAATGGGGACGAAAGGTGCACGTCTCTTCGCCCTCCTGGTTAACCCCCCCCCCGAGCAACGCTCTTTTCTGGGCGGGTCGCCAGAGGGTCCTCCGGGGATCGAAACCCCCCTCCGACACGGCTCACTAGCGCGCCGATTCGGCCCAAGATGGTCTCAAGATAGTCCCGGAGGCCCCCAAGACGCTCCAGGAAAACCCTGAATTGAACTTCTTAGAGATTTCAGAGTGGCATAAAATTCGCCGGCCCAACGGGCCAGAGGCGTGCTAAGATCTCCGGTAATTGCTGAACAATATTTCTAGTTCGCGCGCGCGGGGCGGGCCCTGGGGGTCCCCGGACGAAAAGTACCCTGGCAAGGTCCCGGCAAGGTCCCGGCAAGGTCCTGGCAAGGTCCCTTTTCGGAGCCCAGGAGGGCTCCAAACGGTCCAAGAGAGGCCCGAGAAGCCCTCCAGACGGTCCAAGAGAGCCGGGAGACGCCGAAATATCACTCCCAAACGCCTGCGATGGCCTCAAGACGGCCCAACAGGCCTTCAAGACGCCCCAAGAGGTCCCTAAGCGGCGCCCCAAGAGGGCTCCCACAAGCAAAAATCGTCCCATTCCCTTAGGGAAACGTGCATTTTTAACATATCCGCCTCTTCGTCTTTCACACCTTTCAAGGCGGTCCAAGAGGCCCCCAAGATCACCCCAAGACGGCCCGAGAGACCCTCAAGACCGCTCAAAGACGGCCCAAGAGCGCTCCAAGAAGGCCCAAGAAACCCTCAAGAACTCTTTTTCGGAGCCCAGGAGGGCTCCAAATCGGTCCAAGAGGGGCCCGAGAAGCCCTCCAGACGGTCCAAGAGAGCCGGGAGACGCCGAAATATCACCCCCAAACGCCTACGATGGCCTCAAGACGGCCCAACAGGCCTTCAAGACGCCCCTAAGAGGTCCCTAAGCGGCGTCCCAAGAGGGCTCCCACTAGCAAAAATCGTCCCATTCCCAGAGGTCATTAACATATCCGCCTCTTCGTCTTTCACACCTTTCAAGGCGGTCCAAGAGGCCCCTAAGATCACCCCAAGACGGCCCGAGAGACCCTCTAGACCGCTCAAAGACGGCCCAAGAGCGCTCCAAGAAGGCCCAAGAAACCCTCAAGAACTCTTTTTCGGAGCCCAGACAAATAGCAGGGGGCCTCCAGACGGTCCAAGAGAGCCGGGACGCCGAAATATCACCCCTCTGGCCTCAAGACGGCCCAGCAGGCCTTCAAGACGCCCCAAGACGTCCCTAAGCGGCGTCCCAAGAGGG
This sequence comes from Prorocentrum cordatum, assembly GCA_963575745.1. Taxonomy (NCBI): domain Eukaryota; class Dinophyceae; order Prorocentrales; family Prorocentraceae; genus Prorocentrum; species Prorocentrum cordatum. The sequence continues at coordinate 529,418 of CAUYUJ010004014.1, forward strand.
CTCCCACAAGCAAAAATCGTCTCATTCCCTTAGGAAAGCGTGCATTTTTAACATAGCCGCCTCTTCGTCTCTCACACCTTTCAAGGCGGTCCAAGAGGCCTCCCAAAGTTCCCAAGAAGCTCCCACGAAGCTTCCAAGGGCTCCCAAGACCCCCCAAGACCCCGCGATGGCACAATACGGGCCGGCGGAATGAGCGAAGCGATTCAATAAGAAATGTCCTGAGGTGTTGGAACGAGTTTCGCGTTCTCGCGTTTTTGGGCACCCAGTGCTCGAAGACAGCCCAAGAGGACCCAAGATCGCCTCACGACGGTCCGTAGCCATTTTGGCTCAAGCCATTTTGGCTCAAGTACGACATCTATCAAGCCAGCTGGGCAGGAGCAGCTTCTTCAGCTGGTCCAGAGGTGGTCTGCCCAGGCCAGGACTCAGCAGCTTGCACGCTTTTCTCTATTCCTTTCCTCCCTCCCACTGCACAGCGGCCGCCATGCCTGCCGCCGACAGGTCCCGATCATCGGACTCGACGGGAAGCAGTGAATCCAGACGCAGGGACTCCTCGTCCCGCAGCCGCTCTGGCCGCTCGGACCCTGGCCGCTCCGTTGGCACCAAGAGCAAGCGCCCGAAGGCCTCCGACGGCGAGAAGCTCGACGAAGTGCTACGCGCGCTCCGAGGTTTCGGCTCGCAACTCTCCACGCAGTCCTACGACATTGGCCTCATCAAGAACCAGGTCGCTGCACAGACTGTTAGGTGTGATCAGCTCACGGTGAATATGACCACCCTCGAAGGCCAACAGTCCGCCATGTTCACCGACCTGAACGACCGCTTCACCACGCTCAAGAGTGAGGTCCACACGCAGATCACGAATGAGCTCCGCGCCCAGGAAGCCCGTACAGCCGTGCCTATCTTCGACATAGACGACGAACAGGGCGCTGAGGTTCACGCCAAAATTCAACAACAGATTGCCGAGATCAAGGCACAGTTACGCACTATTTCGACAGCCCCCTCGGTCTCCAGCTCGGTCGAGGCGCAGCAGGACAACACTTGCACGCTGGTCGCGATCGGCTTCCCTCGCAAGATGCTCGCCCGCTCCCTGAAGACGATTGCCGACGCCATCAAGTCGCAGTACGCCCCGCAGGATGTCCAGGCTCGGATCACCGCCAAATGTTTTGACATGGCCAAGAAGATCACCTTCCACTTCGAGAGCGCCTCAGACGCCACGAACTTCCTGACGAACTACAGTCGCGACGGGGTCTTTCGCCATCCTGACCCCCTCGCCCCGCAGAACATGCTCAATATCAAGCTCAAGAGAGACCAGGACATCAAAGGCCGCCAGCTGTTCCTCTCCACGGGCAAAGCGCGCGCGCTCGTATCCAACCTGTTGGCTCCCAGGGGCATAGAAGTTGGCAGCAATGGGTTGGGAGGGCTCGTATACGCCTTGAAGTCAGAGAATGAACCCATCGAGATTGCCCAGATCCAGGTCTCGGGTGACGACCTCGCGATTTCCGTCGAGCTCGACGCCGCTGGCCTGAGAGAGTTTGGGTTGGAGACCCAGGCTGCCGCCATCCGCGCTGCTGCGCTCGTGCCCATCAGGCGTCCCTTTCGACGCTGATTCTGACTGCACTTCGGGCGGCCAGGAGGCCACAGTGACACGCACACGGGGGGCGCGGTGCGAGCGGGGACTGCCCGGCGGTGCGCCGTTAGTGACCCTCGCACCGTTGCTCCCCGGCCCCGCGCACGGCGCGGAGAGTTCAACTCTGCCTCTGGCTGGATGGAACACAGTGACACGCACACCTCCATCTTTTTCTTCGCACGAACGTGGTGAGGCCTTGTCTAATAGTCCTCCCTTTTCCCCCTCTCCCAATAGTCTTCCCTTTGTCCCGAAGGCTCCGCTTACCATCTGTTCGTGGAATACACACGGTTTGTTCAGCTCTGTCAAACGTTCAGGATGGCGTGCCAGCGCACGCTACTCACTCCTCCTCTCGCTCCCTCGCAGATTCGCTATCACGTGCTGCCAGGAAACACACGGACACATAGGAGATATCGGAGAGCTCCATCGCGAGCTGGGCTCGGCTTCCTCGGGCTGGTCGATTGGATCCTCGTTCTTCCCCGACTCTCAGCGTGAAGGAGGGGTCGTCACGATCATCAGTAGCGAGTTTAGTCAGCTGTTCGACACTATTACACATAATCCGATTATTACTGGTCGTATTCTCCATAGTCGTCTCTCTGGTCTGAATGGGTCCATCAGTATATTCAACCTCCACCTCCCTAACACGAGTGACTCTGTTGCCACGTTCTCCCGCGCGCTGTCATTGCTTCGGTCTGAATTCCAGAAGTACCCGAACGATCATAGGATCTTGATTGGGGACTTTAACTTTGTGCCTGAGGAGGAGGGACGTATGCTGTATGACGGGTCGGGATGGAGAGCAGGTGATCGCGCTCAGGCCAGGCTTTTTCAACGACACTTTCCTCACCTCACTGAATTTTACCAAGAGCAGGACACTAGGCGGGAGGTCAGGGATGGGGTCATTACTCTTTCGGCACGTTTGGATCGGGCGTACACCTCCCTTCCTCAAGCCATCATACGTGACCTGGACATACGCTGTGGCGTCCTGGGCAAGCTCAAAGCAAAAATGGCTAGCGATCACATCCCGATTTTCATCAATATCGAGCCCTTCAGGCCCCAAGATGGCCCCAAAAACATCCCGAAGTGGATCTCGAAGCACCCGGAGTTCCAACGGTTCCTGGAGGCCGCCATTGCAGATATGTCCACGGAGCTAGGTCCCTGGGAGCGCCTTGAGCAGCTCAAGGAATTGATGTTCGCCTCGGCCGCGCACGTGCGCGAGTTTGTCAAGCACGAGGTTGCCAACACACTCGAGCTTAAGCAGTATTGGGCCTTGCAGGCTCTTCGAGGATGGCGACTGGGCAAAGATTGGCTAATCCACCGTGCACTTAAATGCTACCCTACGTTACAGTCGCATTTTTGCCTCACCACGTTTCAGTGTATCCGCCTGGAGGGCCTCTGCAGTCTCATTCGCAGTATCCAGATGCAATTGATTGATGAGGAAGCACGGGAACTTGAACTAGCAGACCTCTCCCCTGAAGTCAAAGCCTCCAAGAAAAACCGAGTCAATCGAATGCAGGAGCTGTGGCGACGCTTTAAGAGTCGTACCTGTCTGACTGGCATATACGATGAGAATGGTGTACCCTGCAGGTCTGTCGACCACTCCGCCGAGGTCCTTAAGTCTTATTGGTCTGCTGAGTTTTCCGCTCCTCCTCTGAACGTCGATGAATGGGCTGAGATTGATGCTTTCATCCAACCTATCCCTGAACCCCTTCCTCGAGCCTGGAAGCTTTCATACGGGGAATGGTATGACTATGTGAGGTCGCGGGTCCACAGTATGCCGGGTGAAGATGGGTTGCCATACGGGGTCTGGAAGATTCCTGATGCGTCCCGTCTGTTATACGATGTCTATCTTACCCTCTTTACAGATGACGTTCACGAGCTGCCGACCCAAATGAGGCGGAGCCTCATGGTCTTCCTACCGAAGGGCACAGAACCTCGGGATAAGCATGATGATGTTCTTCGACACCCTAGCTGCACGCGCCCGCTCAGCATGTCAAATACAGATGTGAAGATCTTAGCTGGTGCCATGTCTTGCTCGTTAGCCGCCAACACCAGCAGCTTGATCTCGCCCGAACAGAAGTGCGTTGCTGGCAGGGATATGCTCACTAATGTTGTGGAGGCGGAGGGTTGGGGGTTGGAACAACACGTCCTCGACAGAAAGAACTCTTGCCTCTTCCTCACAGACTTTTGCGCCGCGTTCCCTTCGCTGGCGATCCCGTGGATGCTGCACGTGCTGGTCACTATGAAGGTATGCCCTTATGTTTGCAAGTTTTTCAGCCTTCTCTACATGTCTAATATAGCCATCATCTGCCTGGGTGGAAGGATCCATGGAGAGTTCATCATGTCGAGTGGGGTCAAACAGGGCTGCCCGAGTAGTATGCTTCTTTTTGTACTTGCTGCAGACCCTCTGCTTCGTTGGGTTCGTTTCAAGGCGTCGGCGCACATCGACAGGACTTTCGCCTACGCCGACGATTTCTGCTTTGGTCTCAGAGACGTTTTCCGCTCCCTGGGCCCCCTCCTCGCCCTGCTGACTCGGCTCGAAAAGATTGCGGGACTCAGGCTTAACTTCAAAAAGTGTCAGATCCTGGTCGTGGGCCCCCTTGATGTGAACCTCCTGAGGGACTCGGTTCGGTTGCTTGTGGGTGAGTTCAAAAAGATCCAGGTCTTAGAGGTTGTCAAATACTTAGGTATCTATATCGGCCGTGGTGCCGAGATGGTTGCGTGGTGCGAGGCCGCCCCAAAGTTTCGTCGCCGTGTCGGGATCACCAGACAGCTGGGCCTCGGTCTCACACGTTCGGCGCTGGCCTTCAAAGTCATGTGTGTCCCCATCTTGTCCTTCACTCTACAACTACATCCTGTATCCCCTGCTCTTCTTCACATGTATAAGGAGGCGGTCATGTACCTCACTGCGGGGCCACGAAACTCACTCTCATACGACTTATGTACGCAGTTATCTAGCTTCCATCTTCCTGTGGAATTTCAGGACCTTCAGACTCTTGCCCGTGCAACGTGCCTTCGCTATGTTATTCGCAGCAGCACTTTCAGTATCACGTTGTCGAGGCTGGAGGCCCTGCGAGATGAACGTGAAAGTATCTTCGTTCGGTTTTGCAGTGGATGGTGGAATTCATCTTTCCTTGCATATATGCGCCGGCTGTATGAGTGGTATTTCAGTCTGCCTCGCACTCCGTCGAGTCCATCTCCCCCTACTATCTTAGCACGCATCCCATCTGAACACAAAAAGCTTCAACATTTACTTTATGGTATGCTCTGGGCCAACACGTCGCGTCGAGAACACCCACACAGTATTCTACAGCGTCGTATTCAAAAATGGTTTCCCCTAGTACAGCGTGAGATGGTTGACAGGTTTTTCATCAATGCCCACTACGTGATTCAGAAAACACAGCCGTATATGATAGTGTCGCTCCTCAGATTCCTCTCGAGATCAGTCTGTACTTCGACCCGATTTCATTCGGCGGCGAAAGGCTGCCTCCTGGGGTGCCCACACGCGCAAGGTCGTGACCTTGACTCAGTTGCTCACTATGCTCGCTGCCCCCGTCTCTTTCATCTATTTCATTGTTGGCTTGGACACCTTCTTCCACCGTCGTCGTCGATTCCTGAGGGGTTTCCCTGGCTCTTCCCCGCACTCCTTCTTTCACCCTCACCACGTTCGTCTAATGTTCTCTTTGCCGCCTGTATCGATGCGTTCCTCGCTGCCCATTCCGCCTGGCGCAAGGGCACCCCAGGAACCCCAGCTGAACACTTCGAAGCTCGGCTGCGAGTTACTGCTCGCCGCCACCCTTTCCTTTCACGAGCGTGGAGTCAACAGGCCGCTGTGCAGTTCTCTAGTTCCTCCTCCTCCTCTCCCCGTGTGCGTGTCACCGCTGCTGCTGCTGAGGGATCTCAGCCTGGGCGGGCCACTACAGGCCGCGGAAGGTGGCTTGAAGTGCCCGAAGTGGGGTCTTGAGGCACAGTGCCCTCAAGCATCGCAAAGAAGTTCAGGGGCTGATAGGGGTAAAAAAAAAAAAAAAAAAAAAAAAAAAAAAAAAAAAAAAAAAAAAAAAAAAAAAAAAATCGCCTCACGACGGCCCACGACTCCTCCTTCCTCCAGCCCTTCCTCCTCCTACCTCCTCCTATTCCTCCATTTCCTCTATTCATGCCTTCCTCCTCCTCCTCCTCCTCCTCCTCCTCCTCCTCCTCCTCCTCCTCCTCCTCCTCCGCTTCCCTCCTCCTCCGCCTCCTCCCCTCCTACTCCCCCATATCCCCGTTCCGCCCTCGGCGCCTTGGAGCCAGCCCTTAGCCTGAGCGAGGCGGGTCTGCTGCATATAAAATCATTCCCCACCCCCCGCCCTTGGAAGACGAGGGTAAAGACCAAACAACGAATCGATCAGCGATGTTTGACGACGACGACGACGACAATGCTTCTGTCAGCAAGGGTCGGCGCGATCGCGTGAACATCTGAGGCTTACCACTGGCCAGCGCTCGTTGGTCCTCTCTCCTCGTATCATCCCTCCCCGCCTTCCTCGTCCACACCTTGTCCTAATGAACAATTCCTCCCTCTCGCACCCCCAGACTGGGTGCTAGGGCAGGCCAAGGCTTGAGACTTCGTCACCATGCATGATCCTGCAGCTTGCAGCTTGACGGACTGAGGGCGGATGGCTTTCAACAGGTGGTTCTCGCCAGTGCCGCACACGTGCGTTTTGAGAATTCGCAATAGTTTCAGGGGTGGAGGATGGGCCATTTGCAAAATGTGATTCTCGTCTCAGCGCCGCGCACATGCGTTCAAAATTGCCGCAGCTTCAAGGACGGAGGACGGGTCGTATTCAAAATGTGGCCCTCGTGTTAGTGCCGCGCACATGTGTTTCAACAACTTGCGCCAGCTGCCAATGTGAAAGTCGGGCCGTTTTCAAATGTGGATCTCACTTTAGCGCCGTGCATGTTCGTCTCAGTTTGCAACAGCGTCAAGGATGAAGGGCGGGTCATTTTCAACATGTTGCTCTCGCTTTTGCGCCGCACACATTCGTTCGAAAAACTTGCACCAGCCTCAACGATGGAAGTCGGGCCGTTTTCAAAATGTCGCCCCCTCTGCTCGTCTCACATGTTTTCAATAGCCTCAAGATGAAAGTCGGGCCGTTTCCAAAATGTGACCCTCGCTCTAAGCGCCGCGTAGATTCGTTGTAAACGCTTGCAACAGCTTCAAGAATGGAGGGCGGGTCGTTTTTAAATGTGGTGTTCGCCTTAGCGCTGCTCGCATCTGGTTTGAAGAATTGCAGTTGGTTGAAGTGTTCGTATGGTTGAAGTCGAAGAACTGGCGTTCTGGCACGATTTCGGATTGTCAGGACGCAATAGTCAAGTTGATTTGCGGCGCTGAAGACCCAGGAATCGCGTGCAGGCACGCGTTGGGACCATCTGGATGCAATAGTCACTCTGATTCGCGGCGTGGAAGTCCCAAGAATTGTGTCCTGGCGCGATGGGGGATTATCAGACGGGTGTCTTCCAATGGAGCACCCCCCCCAATGAAATACATTATTGTAGGGATTCATGCGGAGGGAACTTGGACGGAGGGTTTGTTTCAGCGCCTTTGGTGCGTCTTGCATGTGCACCGGTCCTCTTTCCCTTCTCCACCGCGTCACCCTCCTGCCCCTCCTCTCCGCCTCCTCCTCCTCCTCCTCCTCCTCCTCCTCCTCCTCCTCCTCCTTCTCCTCCTCCTCCTCCTCCTCCGCCTTCTCCTCCTCCTCCTCCTCCTCCTCCTCCTCCTCCTCCCCTCCTCCGTCCCTCCTTCCCCATCGCCCCTCCGATCTCCTGGGGGCTAGGAGGCCCCTCGACTGCGTTGCTGGAGCCTCGCGGTCGCCGCCGCGGCCGGCGTCGCCGCGGGCGCCGGGTGCAAGGCCTGGGCGTCGTTCGTCGGTCGAGGATCGGGGGTCGAGGCCCAGGCAACCCGCGGATTCAGTTCGCGGCGGTGTTTCTTGATTTCGGCCTTTGGGGCCGCTGTCGGCCGCGGGCGCGGACGGCGAGAACGGCCCCTTGAGAAGTCGTACGCGAGAGCGCGAATCCTGGGTGAAGTGTGGGGAAGTCCTGCATGAGAGCGCGACTTGCACATGCACTGCGAGGAAGTATTAGGCGGGAGCCGCTGTCGTTGCAAACCAGAGGCCAGGGGCACAGTCTGAGACGAAAGAATTTCCCTTGATAAGAACCGTGAGCGATCCCCAGGAGATGCACTTCAGTTCAAAAAACACAATGGGCACCCGGGAGGATCAACAATATTGTGAAGGTTTGACGGCCATTGCCGCCGACCTTGGGAGAAGACCCCCATAATGAAGTGACAGCCAGAGTTGTTCGGCAAGGTTGGGACCAGACGCCCCGAAGAGTTCCCTTGAAGACCCATGAGGTTTCAAAAAGCGTATGACGAGGAGCACAGGTTGGCCAAGGTATTTGCCGATGTGTTTTCGCAGAAGAGGGGGGAATGAAGGGAGGGAGGAGGAGGAGGAGGACAAAAAGGAGGAGTGGGAGGAGTAGGAAGAAAAGGAGAGCGAGGAGGACAATAAGGAGGAGGAGGAGGAGGAGGAGGAGGAGGAGACCTCTTGTGAGCCTATTCGGGACTCTTGGAGCCTCGCAGGCTTCATGGCGACCTCGTGCCGCCATCTGGGACCGTCTTGGAGGTATCTTGGGGCCATCTTAGGTCAGACAGGGTCATCCTCGCCGTCTGAGGGCATCTTGGAGCGTCTTGGCGGCAATGTAGCGCCATCCCTGACCATCTGGGAGTCGAGCCTGGTCGTCAATTGGAGATTTCTGTGGGAGCCCTCTGGGGGCTCTCTTGGGGTGCTCGGGCGATTTCAGGCCCCGCTTGGATTACGTGGCCCACGGCCCATCCCACCACCCTGCTTTGGTATGATGCTGTCAGGGACCTGGGACCCCTCTTGGAGCTCTCTCACGGCTCTTGGATGCGTCTTGGAGCTCTCTCCGGGCTCCTTGAGTCCCAAAATGCTTGAATGGGGGCCCCAAGAGCACCAAGAGGTTGTCAAAGGCCTAGGAGGACCCCATGAGGGCTGCCGAAACAGCCCGTAATAGTGTCATATCATACCAAATGTTCCTGGTATGATACTGCTGAGGGATTGCTTGGAATTCTGTGGGGGCCCTCTGGGGGCTCTCTTGGTGCGCTGGGGCGATTTCAGGTCCGTCTTGAATTATCGAAGACACCCACGACGAATCACCGCCGCCCCCTGCTTGTTGGAATCGCCCATGTGGCCGTTCGTTGTGGCAAGAGTTCTGCCAAGCTATCGGGCCATGTGTTTATCCCAGCCGTTGTGGAAACCCTTCGGGGAACACTTTGGGGAGGATGGCGGGGAAGATCGAGGGGGAGGAGGGAGCATCTCGGGAGCCTCCTGGTGGCACCCTTGGGGCCTCCCATGAGTTTCCAGGGAGACTCTTGGAGACATCTTGGGGCCTCCTTGGGCCTCTTGGGGGCCTTGTGGGGCTTCTTGACGGCCTCTTTGGCCATCTCAAGGCATTCTGGCCCGTCTGACTGACGCCGTCAAAAGCCGTCTTGGAAGCCTCTCTGGGCCGACTTGGGGCCCACTTGGGGTGCTCGAGGGCCGCCTCGGAGGCCATCTTGGGCGTCTCGGAGACCTCTTGGGCCGTCTTGGGGGCCTCGTGGACCGTTTTGGGGCCATCTTGGGGGCCTCTGGGCGATCTTGGGGGCCTCTTGGGCCGTCGGAAGGCCGAATAGGAAACAAATGCCACAACCCTTCCAAAACTTAAGAGACATCCATGCTTTGGGCATCTTCCAGCCTTCGGGAGGACCTTTTGGAGGCCTCTGGGGCCGTCTTGGAGGCCTCTTGGGGGCCGTCTTGGGCCGTCGTGGAGGCTTCTGAGGCTTCTTGGGCGGATTTGGAGACATCTGGGACACTCACTCGTGGGCCGTCCTGGAGGCCATCTTGGACCAGCTCGAGTGAGGGAAGCCATCTTGCCCTCATGGAGGCGATTTTGAGCCGTCTTGGAGATTTTTCTGCCGCTCTGGGAACTCTTCGGTGAACACTCGAGGGAGGATGACGAGGAATATCAGGAGGAAGAGGAGGAGGAGGAGGAAGAGGAGGATCAGGGCTCTTAAAAGCCTCGTGAGGCAGCCTTGGGGCCTCCTGGGAGCGTCCTGGGGGCCTCTTGGAGGCATCTTTGGAGTCTCCTTGTGCCTCTTGACGGTCTTTGGGGGCTTTTTGGGGGCCTCCTTGGCTGTCTTAGGGCGTCCCTAGCCTGTCTAACGCCGTCGGATGCCGTCTTGGGGGCCTCTCTGAACCGACTTGGGGCCCTCTTGGGGTGCTTCAGGGCCGTCTTGGAGACCATCTTGGATGTCTTGGAGGAGTCCCCAAGAGGGCAGTCTTGTTGCCCTCTTGGGGCCGTCTAGGGGGCTTCTTGGGCCATCATCCGGTCATCTTGGAGGCCTATTGGGCGATATTGGGAAACATTTGGGCTGTCTAGAGCCGTCGGAGGGCCGAAAGCAGCAAATGCCAAAATCTGTCAGTAACCTGCGGAACACGGACGATTGGGGCCTTTTCGGGCCCTCCTGGAAGACGTCTTGGAGGCGTCTTGTGGCCCTCTTGGGCCGTCGGGGGCCATCGTGGAGGCGGACGGAGAGGCATCTGGGACCATCTCGGGCCGTCTCGGGAGGCCGTCTTGGACCGTCTCGTTCGACCTTGAGGGCCATCTTGGCCATCTTGGAGGCCACCTCGGGCCATCCTGCCTGGCGTGGAGGCCATCTTAGAGCCATCTGGAGCAGGAAAAGCCTTTGGCTCGGCATCGCTCGGACGTGTGCGTTTTTTCCTCGGCGAGGACGATCGAGGAGCATCCTTGACCATTTGGCGAAAAACCACGCACGAAACCAAAAAATTATCCTGGCGAAAGACCCAACCATAAGCAATTGTTGGTAACGCGTTGTGGGTGCCGCTTTCGGTGGGGCTCCATATGGGGCCACGAAGCGCTGCCTTGGATGGGGGAACCGCGTGCGGACTGCGCCACCGGGGCGGGCCTTCGGTGGAGCTCCCTATGGGGCTACGAAACGCTGCCCTGGGTGGGGGAACCGCATGCGAACTGCGCCACTGGGGCCTTCGGTGGAGCTCCCTATGGTGCCACGAAACGCTGCCCTGGGCGGGGGAAGCGCATGCGAACTGCGCCACGGGGGCTTTCGGTGGAGCTCCCCATGGGGCCACGAAGCGCTGCCCTGGGTGGGGGAACCGCATGCGAACACCCCCACTGGGGCCTTCGGTGGAGCTCCCTATGGGGCCACGAAACGCTGCCCTGGGTGGGGGAACCGCATGCGAACACCCCCACTGGGGCCTTCGGTGGAGCTCCCTATGGGGCCACGAAACGCTGCCCTGGGTGGGGGAACCGCATGCGAACACCCCCACTGGGGCCTTCGGTGGAGCTCCCTATGGGGCACGAAACGCTGCCCTGGGTGGGGGAACCGCATGCGAACACCCCCACTGGGGCCTTCGGTGGAGCTCCCTATGGGGCCACGAAACGCTGCCCTGGGTGGGGGAACCGCATGCGAACACCCCCACTGGGGCCTTCGGTGGAGCTCCCTATGGGGCTACGAAACGCTGCCCTGGGTGGGGGAACCGCATGCGAACACCCCCACTGGGGCCTTCGGTGGAGCTCCCTATGGGGCCACGAAACGCTGCCCTGGGTGGGGGAACCGCATGCGAACACCCCCACTGGGGCCTTCGGTGGAGCTCCCTATGGGGCCACGAAACGCTGCCCTGGGTGGGGGAACCGCATGCGAACACCCCCACTGGGGCCTTCGGTGGAGCTCCCTATGGGGCTACGAAACGCTGCCCTGGGTGGGGGAACCGCATGCGAACACCCCCACTGGGGCCTTCGGTGGAGCTCCCTATGGGGCTACGAAACGCTGCCCTGGGTGGGGGAACCGCATGCGAACACCCCCACTGGGGCCTTCGGTGGAGCTCCCTATGGGGCCACGAAACGCTGCCCTGGGTGGGGGAACCGCATGCGAACACCCCCACTGGGGCCTTCGGTGGAGCTCCCTATGGGGCCACGAAACGCTGCCCTGGGTGGGGGAACCGCATGCGAACACCCCCACTGGGGCCTTCGGTGGAGCTCCCTATGGGGCCACGAAACGCTGCCCTGGGTGGGGGAACCGCATGCGAACACCCCCACTGGGGCCTTCGGTGGAGCTCCCTATGGGGCTACGAAACGCTGCCCTGGGTGGGGGAACCGCATGCGAACACCCCCACTGGGGCCTTCGGTGGAGCTCCCTATGGGGCCACGAAACGCTGCCCTGGGTGGGGGAACCGCATGCGAACACCCCCACTGGGGCCTTCGGTGGAGCTCCCTATGGGGCTACGAAACGCTGCCCTGGGTGGGGGAACCGCATGCGAACACCCCCACTGGGGCCTTCGGTGGAGCTCCCTATGGGGCCACGAAACGCTGCCCTGGGTGGGGGAACCGCATGCGAACACCCCCACTGGGGCCTTCGGTGGAGCTCCCTATGGGGCCACGAAACGCTGCCCTGGGTGGGGGAACCGCATGCGAACACCCCCACTGGGGCCTTCGGTGGAGCTCCCTATGGGGCTACGAAACGCTGCCCTGGGTGGGGGAACCGCATGCGAACACCTGGAGGGCGGGGGCGAGGAGGAGGAGAAACGCGGGGACCGTCTCTTCAAAACGAGGACCCAACAACACAGGTTGGTTGGGAAAAACAAAAATAGACGTCCGAGCGATGGCGAGGAGCAGGAAAAGCCTTTGGAGCCCGGAACCTTCCGGGTGGCAGGCGGGACGGGCCGAAGCCCCCCGGGGGAGTTCTTCTGGAGAAGAACCAAAACCAGAAGCATCAGGGTTTAGCACGCTAGGCACCCCTGTGGCAAGACCACAGGGGACGGCGGATATAGGCTTGCTGCCCATGCCGCCACCGTGCCTGGGCAGTCGGTCAGAATCCTCATGGATGTTTCTTAAGATGTCTTCGGAGGGCTGTCGGCAGCCTTTGGAGGCAGTTTGGGCTTGGGAGCCTCTTGGGAGCGTCTTGGGGCTCCCTGGGGGCCTCTTGTGGGCCTCTTTGGGCCTCGTGGGAGCATCTTGGGGCGGTGAGCTTGAAATGCCAGTTCCTGTTAGCCCTCTGGGGCCCCTCTTGGGGCGTTGTTGGGGCCGTCTTGGGCCGAGTTGGAGACCTCTTGGGCCGTTTTGGAGCCTTTTGGGCCTTCTGGCGCCTTGGGCCGTCTGGAGGCCATCTTGGGCGTCCTCGAGAAATATTTGGGCCCTCTTGGGCCCCTCGGTGAGCATCTTGGACCTGATCTGCCGAAGGAGGGCCAAACTTGACCCCGAAGGCGGTCCGAAGAGGGAAGGGGGGGAGCCGTATTCTGACCCAGGACCCAGCCCCAGGACCACAACCACACCGGACCGATTGTAAACCATTTCGGTCTGATTGCAACCATTGGTTGCGATCCGACCGAAGTGGTTTACGATCAGTCCGATGTGGTTGCGATCGGTCGTGCTCGCCCAGGACCCCCCCCCCCTCCTCGACACCCCAGACCCCCCTCGCCCAGGACCCCCCACCCTCCGCGGGGGGGAAGGGATCAAAGGGAAGGGACTCCCCTTCGATTCAACTACGATTTCGATCACGGCCTGGCTCGATTCACTTCGGGTTGACGAGCTTGGCGCGCCAAGCAGGGTGATGAGCGTGGCGCGCCCAAGAGAACGCCAAAGGATGTTCCGAAGACGACAAAATCAGAACTCCTCATCACACACGCCGACAGGGTTGGCGGATTTGTTTTTCAGAAGAAACGGGAGGCCGATTCCATACACTCGCGTGTCACTCAGCATCTACATCCCAAACCCTCGATACCAGCCCTCTTCGTCTTTGATTGTGCCCCCTTTGGGGGATACATCTTCCTTGCCACGTGTAATCGCCGCAGCCCATAAGAGAGGAAGAACAGCGAGGATGGAGAAAGGGAGCGAGCGAGGAGGGAGGGAGTGGAGGAGGAGAGGGAAGCGGCAAGGGGGCAAGAGGGAGAGAGGGACAAAATGGAGGACGAGAGGGGTCAGCAAGAAGGATAGGGGCTTGTAAGGAAGTTCGGGAGAGAGCGCTGCTCCGAATAGATTTCGAGGAAGTCCCAAGCGATAGCGCGATTCCACAGCGTCGAGGGAGCGATTCGAGAATAAGCTGTGAGGAAGCATCAAGCGAGAGAGCGATTCATGGATAAATCGTAAAGGAGTCTCGAGCAAAAGCCCGATGTCTGAATAAAGTGTGAGGAAGTGTCAGGCGTCAGCCGTTGTTGATGTAAACCAGGGGTTAACAGCACAATCTGACGTGCAAGGCTTTCCCTTGTAACAAAAAACCGTGTGCGAGCTCCAGGAGGGGCACTTCAATTACAAAAATTGTGGGCACCGGAGGGGGATCAACGATAATCTACAGAAATCAACGATCAACAACAACATTCATTCTACCCGAATGCTAGATGACCCGGCATACAACTTGCATTCATCATGGCAGTTCCCCCCCCTGCATGGGGGAATTATTTCATGCATAGGGGGCCGGATATCCCCTTACCCCGATCTCCCGACCGCCAATGCTCTGTCAACACCTCTCACGAGGCATTTGACCGTCGTCAGTCCAGATTTTCGGTGCTGCTGTTGTTGTTGTCGGGGGGCCCTGCTGGGCGCAACCCCGACACGCTTGAGCGAGAACTTCAATTTCAAAGGAAATGCCGCCAGCGCCGAGGCGAGAACGTCAGATCGCTTTGAGGGGGTCAAAATTTTATAACTGATCGTATTTCGTTTACACCACAATCATTCGCAATATGTACTATGAGTAAGAGCTGTTCGCTCTCATCTGCTCGCCAAACAACATGTATGTCCCAGACCCTCGACCTTGGCGGTTATTTTCTTTGCCTGCCGCGTGTAGTTCGCGGAGGCCCTACAGTAGGAAGATGAGGGAACAGGAAAAAAGAACGAGCGAGGAGGAAAGCTGTGCGGGAAGGGCAGGAGGAGGGAAGGGGCAAGGGGGGGAGAAGGATGGAGCACGAGAGAGATTAGCAGGAGAGGGGCTTGGAGGAGGAAAGCAAGCGGCAGAACCAGTCGGGCGCGTCGGGCAGGTGGGCCCTAACGGGCGGGTCGGGCGAGCGGACTCAGACGGGCGGATCGGGCGGGCGGGTCGCGGAAGTGTGAGTCTTGCATGAAGCGCGAGGAAGTCTCGAACGACAGCGCGATTCCCGAGTAAATCGTGAAGAAGTCCAGCACAAGAGCGCAAGTCCTGAGTGTCGAGGGCGCGGCATTTGAATAGATTGTAAGGAAGGTGCAGGCGAGAGCGCGATGTGTTGTAATTTGCAAAGGGATCTCGGGCGGGAGCGCGATTCTTCAAGAAATGATTAGTAAGTAGAATGCGGGAGCCGTTGTTGTTATTCTAGTTCTGGGGTTAATATTGCAGTTTGGATGCCCGAGAGCTCCCCTGGTAACCAAAAACAGGCGCGAGCCCCAGGACGGTCGCATTCAATTGAAGGCACGTTTGTTACCGAGGGGAGATCAATCATCATCATTTTCGGGAAAGAGAATGTAGCAACAACACAGCAACCAAGCGCGAGGGCCCCAAGAGGCCCCAGACACCCACCAGACGCCCGAAGACGACACAGAAGACCCTGAAGAGGCGTTCGAAACGCACGATGCAATATTCCCAATGATGGTTGCAGGAGTTTGGGAATGCTCTGTTCTTCAGTCTGCTGGGCGTTCGACAATCACCCCACGACTACCCAAAAGGGCTTCCAGGTATGTTAAGAGAGCCCCAAGACGGCCCATCAGGCCCAAGATGACCCCAAGACGCACCCCGAATCATTCCAAAGCGTGAGTTCGCGGTTCAGGGAGACCGCCTCCAGGAGGCCCCAAGAAGTCCCCAGGCATTTGCGAGAGGCCGCCAGGGGGCTCTCCAGGGGCGAGCCTCCGGAAAAAGTGTTGAGGAGGATGGGGAAGAATTGACAAGGTAGGACGATGCTGAGGATGACGACGAGGAAACACTTGAGAAGGAAAATGGATAGCATTGGCATAACGACGATGTCGTAGAAGGCAAGAAGAAGTGATCATTAATTGTTCTATGCTACGTTCCTGCCTTGCCGCGTGCATGCCAAGGTGCATGGCGCGAAGCGCCAATGCAGTATCGTGTAAATATACAACTGTGTTTGTATATAGGTGATAGGTATATTTATGTATATATACACACATATACATATATATATATATATATACGTCGCCATGAGCTGTATCTAATAAAGCTGCATCAGCGGGGGGACAGAGAGCTGGAGATTGTTCGCCCCCGACTCGTTCGCATCCTCCCCTTCATCATGGATCAGATTGTTGCCCCGCATCTTGTTACTGATGCTCGTTCTCCTCCCTCCGTTTTCCCCCCTCTTGTTCTCCATTGCTCTATAGTATTTTGTGTTGTTTGCGAGTGGCAGCGGACGGGGAGGCTACCAGACACACGTTTGCGCAGGCACGGCTAGAAGGCGTTGGAGAAGCACCACCAACATGTGGTGGGGCAAAGTCCTGTCAATTTAGCAAGAGCGGGAGCGGGAGAGAAGCAGAGACAGTGGCAGGGGCTCAATGCAGAAATTGTTGCGCAGCAAGAGAGGGACAGAAAGAGTCGGATAGAGAGAGACCCAAGGGAGAGACCAACGGGCAGAGAAAAAGAGAGAGGAAGAGAGACAGAGAGAGAGAGAGAGCAACGAGAGATATAGAGCAGGACAGAGACAGAAAGAGAGAGAGAGAGAGAGAGCGAAAGAGGGGGAAGAGAGAGAGAGAGGAGGGTAATCAGAAATTGAGAGACAGACAGACGGGAGGAGATGAAGAGAGACAGAGAGAGAGCTATGGGCAGGGAGGCAGGGAGCGAGTGATGGAGGGAGGGTAGAGGGTGTGGGAGGAAGAGAGTTGCGTCATACGTTACTTAGCCGACACGCATTGCTTGGAGGTCTAAGTTGTGATGTACTGATTTGCATGTGATCGCATGGACGGGTCACGGTTGGTCGTCATCTGCACGTCCCACACACAATGTCAATGTCGTGACGTATTTTAGCATCCAGAGGGGAGTTGACAGACGAGGGCAGGTGCGAATTCGTTCGAGGCACGCGCACGCCTGAGACGGCTCTTGTGAATGCGTCTATGTGTGGTGAATCGCGGTCTCCTGTCTCATTTTCTCTCTTCTCCAAGAGATGCATTGATATACATCTACATACATATAAATATATATATGTGTGTGTACAGATGGATACGCACACATACATCCAATGATATTGATTTTCTGACCGTCGCCTTACTGATGCGGGGTCCCGAGTGGGCCCTCTCCGGGGTGTCTTGGCGCCGTCTTGGGGGCCTCTTGGGCCGTCTTGGGGCCCCCTGGGGCCGTCTTGGTCCCTCGGGGCAATCTTGGGGGCATTTTGGCGGTCTGGGGACCCAGTCCCTCCAGTGGCCATCTTGGAGCGTCTCGAGGCAGTCTCGCACCACTCTTGAGCCGTCATGGGCTCGCCTCGGGGCCCTCTTGGGCGCTTGTTGGGCCATCCTGGAGCGATCTCGGGGGCCTCTTCGACCGCCTCGGCCGCTCTGGAGACCGAGAAGACGAGTATGCGAAAATGGCACCACAACTTTAAGAAAAACCTGTGATTATTACCTCCCGGGGGCCGCTTGAGAGCCGACGTCGGGCCCCCTAGGGCCATCTGGAGAGCCCGATGAGCCGTCGAGCAGCCGTATCGGGCCCATCTTGGGCCATCTTAGGCCCATCGTGGCCGTCTGGGGCCGCTCGTCGGGCCCTCCTGGGGCTCTCCAGGGCCATCTTTGGGTCATCTGGGGCCGTCTTGGGCCCTCCTGGGGCGCTTCGGAATCAGGCTCCCTAGACGGACCTGGAGTTGTGCCAGCTCAGTTTCCTATGCATATGGGTACGCAGTTGATTAGTTCAAGTATAGGTACACGTACCCATAGTTTATATAGTATGTGTGCGTGCATGTGTGTATGGATGGATGTATGTGTGTATGTATGGAATGCCATGTAATGTCATGTAATGTGATGTGATGGGATGTGATGTGATGTGATGTATGTATGTATGTATGTATGTGTAGTGGTCTTTGGCGCATCCCGCCACCCGGCCTGAGTTGCGTACCATAGGCCTCGAGGATGTTCGTTGGGATGTCGCGGGGGGGGCTCTCGGGGTCCTTGTGGGGCGTCTTGAGAGCCTCTTGGAGGTCTCTTGGGGCCTCGTTGGGGCCTCTTGGCGCCTCCTTGGGGCGGAAGGCTCGGCCTTTCTGTTCGTGTTCCCCCTCTTGGGCCCTTCTTGGGCGGGGCTTTCTTTGGGTCCTCTTGGGCCGTCCTGGGCGCCTTTGGGGCCGTCTTGCAGCCCTCTCGCGCTGTCTGGGAACCATTTTGGGGGCGTCCTGAGCGGCCTTTGGGGCCTCTCGGGCCGTCATGAAACGTTGGAAGCTCGAAAAGTCCAGGGGCCAAACAACAATCTAAAATCACAACAGAAAATATCACTTTGGCCTCTCGGGGCCCTCTTGGGGTGGCTCTTGGAGGCCTCTTGGGACGCCTCAGGCGCTTTTTCGGTCGACTGGAGACCATCTTGGGCATATTGGACCGATCGTGCGGCGATTCGGGGCCTTCTTGGACCATCTTGGGAAACACTATGTAGAGCGTACATGCCAACGTTTACTCTAAATAAAAAGTCGAAATGACTCTGTAGGCCCCGATTGGACTCGAATGGACTCCACTGGAATATCCATACGACTCCATGGGACCCCGTGGGCTACATAGGATCCCATTGGACTCCACTGACCTACCCGTAGGATTACATACAATTCCGTCGGGCTCCATTTGTCTTTGCAGGTCTCAATGTGGATTTCATTCGAATACCCATAAGACTCCATTGGCCTGCATTGGACTCCACTGGAATACCCATCGCAACCAATGGACGTCCATGCACCCAGTTAGATCCATTCGACGCCATTACTCTATTGGGTCCAATTGTCCTCAATAGGATGTTGTTGGGCTCCATCGGACACTACTGCAATCCATATGACCCATAGAATCCTATAGGACTCCATTGGGCCACATCCGAATACCCAGAGGACTCCGTTTGAATACACCTATGACCGTTGGATTCCGTCATGGGTCTCCGTTGGTTCCCTGGTGGATGTCATAGGATACCATAGGTCTCCGTAGGACTCAACCTGACTCCCCATACGACTCCGTTGTATTCAAGTGCAAGAACTCCTCAGACAAACCGTTGTGGAGAACACAAATACCGCGTATTACATCGAAACGCGTACTAGCACAGGAATGCGTATTCAGACGTAGGTAGGCGCAGGAATACGGAGGAGTACATGCGAAAATTTAGGAATCTACATGTACATGTGTATATATCTAAGAATACAAAGGCATTCCCCAGGGACCTATTTCAATATTAAAGGTCGTACAACGGCAAAGCCCAGGGGCCTCGTACCAGTTCTCAGGAGTCCAATAGCACTTGTTAGGCAAACGCGTTTCGAACACATCAGGCTTTCATCGCCGAGGATCATCCAGATGGATTAACTGGTGACCACGATGCGCATAACATCACTATGCAACATCAGGAAGTCACAACTGTTGTGTCCGGCGAAAGAGCGGGACGTGCATACGTACATATGCACAGATGTGTGTGGACAGGTACGGATACACATATACGCATGCAATGCGAATGCAACATCAAAGAAAGCAGGATGACGAGAGGATGAGGAATGGAAGGATGCTCCGCCTTCGCCCCAGCCCGTCGTCGCTGGCGCACAGCGTAAAGACTGATACGGGAATGTGCGATAGCATCCCTAGGGCGAGAGGCTGCAGAGCTGCGCAGAATTCTTGCGCCGCCAAGGAAAGTGATGACGACGCTGCTCCTTGTGCTTCTACTCGTTTTCGTGTTCTGTGCAGCCTGCAGCGTATGTTCCTCTAGCACTCACCATGCCTTACAGACAACCCGCACAGTATGGATGAGCGACGTTCCAAAGTTACCCGTGCATCCTTCCTCTTCGGCCCACCTTTGGCCGCTTTCGCTGGCTGCGCCCCGCTCGCAGAGTGTCGGCATGGCGTTCCCAGGCCCTTGCATCCTTATCCTGCGTCCTTATCATACAGGTTGACTGCACCCTCCATCTCGGGCCGGGCGAAAGGGGGGGATTGGGAAAGGGGGGGTTACGAAATTTGCTGCATGCAGCTGGTTTCGGCCTCACCGAGGGGCCCATTCCTCCATACATAGCCGCCTCCGGCGCCGGGAGGCGCCGGGAAAATCAGCTACGTGAGCTGATTCTCAAACCCCCCCTTTGCTATCCCCCCTTTTCGCCCGACCCGACCATCTCAGAATCGCCTTCGTTCCGCTCGTCCCGCGGCTGGTGCAAAAGTGCTCCTGCCGCTGCCGCTCGCCGCCTTACCGGTTGCCGCCGCGGCCTCCCCTCGTGGCCTCCCGGACCCGTCTGGTGGCCTTCGGACTCGGGCGCCTCTCCACGCATGGGCGAGAAGTGGGGGCCTGGCATCGCTCGGACGTGTGCGTTTGTTTCCTCGGCGAGGGCCATCGAGGAGCATCCTCGACCAAAGGGCAAAAAAAAAACACGCACGAAACCGAAAAAAACACAAAAAGTGGACGTCCGAGCGATGGCGAGGGGGTGATCGAGGCGTGCAGGAAACGGGGCCAGGAGGGGTCCCCACGGCTCCCCGAAGGCGCACGACGTGCGCGCCTCTCTCCACCCCCGCGCGGACGGCCACCCCGGCTGGGGGCCCCGGATGCCATCCTGGCGCGGCGAGGGACCGCGGGGCCCGTTCGGGCTGCCTCCTCCCGGACCGAAGCCAGGCGGAGACCATTGGGCGCCGCGTAATGGAGGGGTCATAAATGAGGGGGTGGCGAGGGTGGTTCGAAAAGGTACCCAAACGGTACCTAAACGAGCCCCCTGGTGCCCTGGAGGGGCACGAAAGGGGACCGTTTCTGACCCCCGTTGATGGCCCCCCCATGAAGCCCCGCCCGAGACCAAGGGTGTTCAATAGTTCGTGACGTCGGGGAGAAACGCGCGGGAAGTCCCGGGAGCGCCAGGAACGGTCCCGGGCCCCCCAAGAGAGATCATGGGGAATCGTCGGCACGGAGAGCCCGGAGGGAATTGAGGACACTGCACGGCAAGGTCGCGGATTTGTGAGCACTGTTCGCGCATTTCGTCCCCGATAGACATCCCGAAATAGCGCCCCGATGGGCACGCTTCCATACGATCGTTCCGCCCCTTTCGGCATACCACTCACACGTTTCGTGCCCCATCGGGGGGGGCCCAACTTCGGCCCCACTGGGCACGCGCGAATGCGCCTGCCTCGTCCACTCTTTCGGGAAATTCTCACCGCCCGACTGGGCCCTCCCCTCACAGACTTCGTGCCCAGTTGGGAGCCCATTTGCTTCCTTTCCCCCTCCTCTTGCTTCTTCTTTTGTTCATCGCCCTCCCCCTCATCCGCATCCCATAGCTATTCATATTATCAATGCTCTTGTTCGCATTCCCTTCTCATGTTCCTCTGAGGGAAAGAGGATGACCCGTAGTCCGCCAGCAGCTCCAGCAGCAGACGGGCGAGGTGGCATTTCTTTGCGATTGATTGCCTTTGTGCCTCTTCCTCCTGCCCCTTCTCTTCGTCAACCAACCTCCTCGTCCTCCTCAGTCTCCCCCCCCCTTCGAGCCCTCCCTCTCACCTCTTCCGCAGCCATCGGCTCGAGCAGTATTTGCCCGAGCCACACTTCAAGTTGTCTGTCCACTCAGCGAGTCTCTTCTCGTGAAATATCTCCACTTGGCTGACAGCCATGCATACCGGCGTGCGTCCTCTCGTGGTCGGTTCGGTGTTGTGCTTCTGTCCTGCGCTCTCGGCGCGCATCACGTCAGCGAGCCTCGACGTAGCAGATGAAAGTCAGCGCCAAGGAGTGTACGGCCATGCCGCAGGTCTTGAGGAGGAGCACGAGCACACTGAGGTTGCAAGGTGGCCAGTGACCTCGAAAGATAAGATCATTCTGGCAAAAATCGTGAAGATCCTCAACCCCCCTGGCGCAGACGTGCCTTGGGAGTGGAAGGACGAGCCACAGTCATGGACGTTTGGACTGGCCAAGCCTACTGCCCAGGACGCAAAAGGTGCGTTGGCGCTTCACGTGCTGCACCGTCACGGCTTGGGGCCTCTCTTGGCTTCTCGCGCAGGCCTTTCTTTCATAGAAGAATTCGAGGGGAAACCCGAAAGAAAGAAAGGACCCGAGGGGAGGAATTCGAGGGGAAACCGGAATTCGAGGGGAGCCCTCGAATTCGGGTTTCCCCTCGAATTCTTTCATTCTCGCGCAGGCCTTTCTTTCATAGAAGAATCCGCGCAGGCCTTTCTTTCATCGGCCCAGGGGAACCCGACCGGAGCCGATAGAGCAAAGGCTCTTGTGGAAGCACAGGAGGAGCACGGGGCGATCAGCGAGTTGAGGGAGCTGATGCTGGGATTGACCCTCAATGGGATCCGGAACTTACATTCTTGGGACCATGCCTGGTCGGTCCGGAAAGGCTCTGGCAAGGTCGAGGGGTGCGCGCGCAGCAGTCCCGGTGGGTGTGTGCTCCAGGCTGGCATGTCGCGGTCTGCCAATCTGTTACTACGACAGAATGGCTTCAGCGAAGACGTCTGCTCTTCGGTGAAGTCCTCGCAATTTGCACTCCTGGCGTGGATTTTCAATCCTTTCGGCTACACGGAATTGAGGCCTAGCGATCGGAATAATCTTTTGACACCGGCCCACGCTGGTGACATTGAGGTGACCCATTGGAGCACGGCAGGCAGCTC
Source organism: Prorocentrum cordatum (assembly GCA_963575745.1). Lineage (NCBI taxonomy): Eukaryota > Dinophyceae > Prorocentrales > Prorocentraceae > Prorocentrum > Prorocentrum cordatum. The sequence continues at coordinate 551,853 of CAUYUJ010004014.1, forward strand.
CAATCCGTTCTACGCGATTTTCAAGGGAAGTAAGAAGATCGTGGTGGATGTTCACTGGGAGGGCGGCGCCGTAAGCGAGTTGAGGGTTCCAGTCGGTGCAGACACCATTGCGGCTCTGCGCTCGACCGTTTCGGAGAGGGAGCAGCTAGCCTGGGTCACAAATATGACCGAAGCGTTTATCAGTGAGACCGTCGCTTCCCACAAAGAGTACATGGCCACCGAGCGATTGACCATCTGGGCAGGGGAGCAGGCAGAATTTGTGGAGATGTATGACAGTTTGCCTGAGTCCATGCAATGAATGGGCCAGCGGTGGAAAAGTCCTCGGCGGCTGCCTTGACATGGCCAGAAAAGGCCATCAATATATCACCCAGCGATCTTCTCAACCCTGAAATTGACTTGATATTTACAGGGTCCAGTTCTTCCCCATGCGTTGGTGTTGGCGTAAGTGGCGGCGTCTGCGCCGACCGTGATGTCGGCGGCGATGGCGATGGCATCGGTGGCAATATAAGCGGCAGCGTTGACGATGTCAAAGTTGGTGTGGATCGTACCAGCATGGATGCCACAGTAAATGCCGACAATCATTTCGGGAATGGCGGCGTTGGCGTAGGCGTCGGCGTCACTGTCGATGCTGATTGTTCGGTGGGTTGCATTCCAGTGTAATAGACGATCTCGTGGTGTTGCTCGTCGTGTCGTCGTTGCATCTCATCATTTCTGCGCGTCGTCGTTTTAGATTCCGGCGTGTTGCCCTTAGTCGCGCTCCTGCCCTCCGTCGCGTTGTGTATCGTCGTGCGATTCGGAACGGGGTGTTCGACAGGGGCGGGAGCCAGAGTCGAAGCAGGATCGGGAACGACTCGGAACCGGGATCGACAAGGCTTGATTTAAGTCGGGCACGTCCCTCTTCAGGAGGAATATTTAAGAATAGTGAAAAAGTAGTCTGGGGAAGATGTGTTTTACTATTCTTGACCATTTCGGGGAATCTGTGGACTATTTTCTATGTTTCATCCAAAATCCCCTTATGGGAGGACATGCCCGACCTAAGGATTGATGCCGAAGCCAGGTGGGCGGCGGGGTCAGAAGTTGGAGTCGGAAGTAGAAACGCGGTGGAGTCAGAAGCCAGAAATTTGAACGATGACGGGAGTCGGGAGCCTAGAGACGGGGGTCAATTTAAACGGAGGTCAGCCAGAGCGCCCGATCTTGCAGGATCTTGCAAGGGCAGGGTCGCATTGACCCGGGCCTGGGTGCAGGACCCGGCAGGATCTTTCGCATCGCGCGTCTGAGTGCAGGATCCTGCAGGATCTTGCAAGGCCTGATCGACCCGGGTCTGGACTGACCCGGGTCAGAAGATCCCCGAGGAAGCACAGCTCAGGAGGGGGAAAAACACACACAGACACAATGAATCGTCCATATCCAGGAAGATATGGGAAAAGATGGGAAGTGGGGGGGAAGACGAAAACCCAGAAAATGTGGGAAAATATGGGGAATCCTTTTCTTTGTATTATGTATGTATTTGTGTGCCCTGGGGCCCCTTCAACAGCAGAAGCCAAGATCGGAGACGGAAGAGCGGGCAGGGCGGGGGTTGTTACCAACAGTGCCTGGGGAACACAAGGAGACAGAGGCCGGCCACGTCGGATCTCTTCAAGGTCGGTGGGGCCGACAGTGTCAGGAGGGAAAAAAACACACAGACACAATTAATCGGCGATTCCCCAGAAAATATGGGAAAATATGGGAAGTGGGGGGGAAGACAGAAACCCAGAAAATATGAGAAAATATGGGGAACAGTATTTATTTGTGTGCGCCACTGGTCGATGTAGAGCAGTCCACGGCAGGCCCCGCCATCGGGGGAGAAGGCCGAATTCAGTATCTCGTCGAACCTGTGGTGGACGGAACGGGCAACACTCTTGAGTAGAAATTGCATGTAAGAACGAGGGCAACTTCATGAACGCAACATCTAGATTGTAGCTGCCTCAGATTGATGCTTGAACGAATATTGAAGTTCATCCCCACCCGGCGTTTTCTTTTCGGGCTCGAGGCTTTTTATTGTTGGCCCCATTGCCTACTAATGCGCGCACAAAAAGGTAAAAGCCAACACACAGCATTACTTAACATCAAGAGAGAGAGAGAGAGAAAGGACTCGAGAACTCGAATGATGCATTGGACGATGCGCAACATGGCACCACTGACCTGATATGATGGTTTCTTGTAGTTGGGTATTTTTGCGGACCGTCCGAACGGTACCTCACCCATTGCTGGAGGCGGAACAAGAATTGGAAGAACCATGAGACGTGTGGAAGTTAGTTTGCATAGGTTTTACGCATGGCATGGGGGAGGGGGACGTTTATAATGACGATGTGATATCATATGTGGTTCTCGCCAGTCGCGCTGGACATTAAAGGAAAGGCGTTGCAGTATAAACGAACGAACGCCGTCGCCGCTATTGCCGTCGGCTTTGGCAATGTCCTACCCACGTTGCTGCCGTTGCGTTCGACGGTTGGTGGGTCATTAGTTGGTGACCGGCGATGCCTCTCAAACATTGAGCGTTTTGGAAAAATTGTTCTGAACGGTTCCGGAATCGTACTCAGTAGGGAAATTTGGTGTCCTCGGCCATGGAAATATCGAATATGTCATGGAGCCCCGTGGATGTAGCTATGGAAAAATGGAACCCACGGTCCCGCGCAAGGTTTACAAAATGGTTCGGCTTATTACGGCATCCCCATTCGACCTGCATTTGCACCTTCTTGCTCTCTTTGCACAGTCATCTTTTCCGAACGAACTAACGATCGGCCGAAAGATAACCGCTGCGGACATGATCCTGGCTTCTGGGGAACGGAACCGTGCCCTTCGGAAAAACTCAATTATTCGAATTCGAAAAACGTTTCTACCAGGACGGTTCACTCCTAAAAATTGCTGTACCCGAAAGCCCGAGATTCGGCTTGGAATGGCCTCTTCTGTTCTTTCTCTCTTCCTCCTCCCTTTCTGTTTCCTCCTCCTTCTCTTGCTCTTTCTTCCCTTTTCCTTCCACCTCGTCCCTTCTCTTCCCTTCCTCATCCTCCTGCTTTGTTTTCTCTCCTCCTCCTCCTCTCGGCCTCCTCCTCCTTTTCCTCCTTTTCCCTGCTCCCCCCACCTCCTTCCTGTCCCTCCTCCCTTTCCCTGCTTTTCTTCCATCCCTCCTTTTCCTGACCCTCTCCAGGTTTCCAGGAGCTGTGGGAAGCGAATCATGTAAATATGTGTGTTCAAAGGGTTTTTGAAGGGGGACCGGAATTGGAGGAAACCAGAGCAGGGGGAAATCTACAAATCAGGTTTTCAATAATGGAAAACCGGGTTCATGGAAGCCTGGGCGAATAATTACGGAAAAAGATTAGCCAGCAGTTGTGCACTCCCGGGCTCACTTATGGCACGTTTTTTTTGTTTTCGTTCTCACGTCCCTTCCGCGCGCCCTCAGCGGACCCCAACCTTCGACCAGCAAGCCGGTGAAACAGCGCAGGATGCAAACGGCATCCAGGGTGAAATAGCGAAGCCCTGAGCAGAGCTAAAGGAGGAGGAGGAGGAGGAGGCGGAGGCGGAGGAGGAGGAGGAGGAGGAGGGGAGGGGGAGTTTCAGACGAGCGCCGTCACCGGACTTGCAAATCGTCCAAGGGGCACGGGGGTTCCCCTAAGCAAGTCGATAGATCGGAATATTTATTGAAAATTTGATCCGAAACGGCCTTCTGCACAGTCAGACCTCGAAAAACCCACCATCATTGTAATAGTGCGAGAGCAGTGCTTATACGGATGCGCGCGTGGAGCCCCCGGGTGCGCTCACGAGCGAAATTCGAGAGGAGATTGGTGCATTGTTTGCCCCATTTGCCATACCTAAGCATTGTAAGGATCCCAACCCAGAAGACATGTGTCGTCGATGTTTTTCCGCATCGTCCAAGAAATTGCTTCCGGGTTCGTTGTTACGGAACCGGGGTCCGCAAGTGTCAAAATATGACACTATTTTTTTCCGGCGGTCTCCCATTTGATGGTCGTTGTTTTAGGATTTGTGGTGCGTAATCTGCGATTCAATGTTGGGCTCGTGGTTTGGTGCGTGAGCTTTGTAATTCGGTATGTGCGGTTTGTGATTCGGCATGTTCGGTTTGTGATTCGTCGCGTGCAAATTGAGATTCAGTGCGTGCAGTTTGTGATTCCTTCTTCGGTTTGTGATTTGGTGCGCGCGGTCTGTGATTCGCCGCGCACGGTTTATGATTCAATGTTTGGTCTTTGATCTTGAATTTGCCGCCCTATCCCGGTTCCCGTTCCCATCATTCCAGCCGCTTTTGTACAAGAAAACGCTCATGGGTGTGAAGGAGAACGGCCAATTGAGCCTTTATCTTAATAAGGGCGGAATATGATTGCCGGCAATCGTTATCCGTACCATTCATCCGGGGCTATCTTCGACAACAGACAATTAGCTCACTTTGAACATGTCAATTTTGCAATCATTCGGATTATTCCCAGAAAACCATCAATTGTAGGGCCTGCTCGACTTCCAACGCGAGTTCCGGAACTTGCGACTCTAAGTTCAGCGTTGGCACCCGTAAAGATGAAGGAGCAAATTTACTTGACATGAATGCGATGACCGATTAAGTAATGATGAATATGATGACGAACCGGCTTGTTTTCCCATATCTTCCCGACGCTCCGGACAACAATGAACCAGTTTTTGACGTTTCATGCATCCCAGCCCACGACGTGACTCTGATGCCGATTTGTAACGCCCTCTTTACCATTTTCGCGTTTTCGCTGTGAGCCGGACACCATTTGTTTTCTTGTTTTCTTTTGTGTTTTCGGCCTTGTTTGCATTATTTTGAACGGCGTTCGATTCGCTTTTGCGCGCCCGCGTATTAAAAGCCCCCCAGCCCATCCAGAAACGATGCCCATAGTCAAACAGCGAAGGAGGTTTGGGAAGCCGCGTGGCTATCTCAAGCCGTTTTGGGGAAATCTCGGGGCCGTTTAGAACATTTTGGAAGATATTTTGGGCCTGCTTAGCTACTTGAGCCATTTTGGAGATGCTTTTGGTCTTGTTGAGGCCGTTCCTCTCGAGCCTTTTTCGCGTACGACTTGGAACCTTCTTGGGATGCTCTTGGAAATTTCTTGGGCTTTTTGACAAACGTGGACCGCCTTTACTCAAAGGATTTTTGTCCCTCTTCCTGCGATATTAGCACCCCCAGGTATCCTCTCAAAAAAAAACCTCACACGTGGGTCCCGTGCCAAAAAAAATGAGGAGGGGAGGGGAACGGATGGAGGGGTCAAGCAGACAGAAAATTGTTACAGCATTTGTTCTTTGAGAGGTTTGCGGTTTTAATTTAGCTGGCAGCGAAATGGATGGGCAAAATGAGATGTCTCATCGAATCCATGAATGAGACATGGGGCGGATGCACCACAGGATGGGGCCCGGTGAATCTTGAAGCCGAATTGGAAGGTTTACCTTGAGCTCTTTCTTGAATGAATTCTTCGATCAATTGTGTTCGCATGGAAATATTTGTTAATATGTATGAGGAAATCCTTGACCTCATGCATTAACGGTTTTGTGTGGGTCGTACTCTTCATAATTAAACCATGTTGTTGTTGCAGAAGATGTGTTTTGCATTAATATTACACAAGCGATTGAAATATACAATGTTATAACGAAATTGGCATTGAAATCAAAATTGTAAGCAATGTCGGGGAAATTAGTTGGTAACCAGCTGCGCTTCGATTTTTATATGTCGTTCAGTGTACCATACAATAACAAAAACGTATGTTATTTTTCTTTTTAACGAAACAAACAAAAATAACAACTAAAAACGCTGTCTTACTGAGACAGAAATCGATCGTTATTCTATTAACAAACAGGCAGGCACTATTTTAGCCATATGCACATTCAATTTGTCGAGATATAATTTGGCGGGCGTGGTCTCGCAAGCCCGGCTGGGCCACCACATTTTGCTCGCCACTTCAAGAAAGAAACAGTCTCCCTCTCTCTCTCTTTCGCTCTCTGTCTCTGTCTCTGTCTCCGTCTCTGGCTCTGGCTCTGGCTCTCTCTCTCTCTCTCTCTCTTTCTGTCCGCTGCCGTCTGGAGGCTATCCTGGGCGATTGGCCACTCGAGTTCCTCTCTCTCTTTCTCTCTCTCTCTCTCTCTCTCTCTCTCTCTCTCTCTCTTTCTCCCTCTCTACTTCTCGCGCTCTCTATCGCGCTCTCTCTCTCTCTCTCTCTTCTCTCTCTCTCTCTCTCTCTCTCTCTCTCTCTCTCTCTCTCTCTCTCTCTCTGGTCGCGCAGCAGCGGCAGCGGCGGCGGTGGGCGTGGCTGGCAATGCCAGAGGCAGCGGCAGGGGTGGCGGCGGTGGCGGCGGCTCTGCAGTAGTGGCAGTGGCAGCGGCAGCCGCGGCGGCCGTGCTTGTGGGGGCCTCAGGGCTTCGGAGGCACAACAGAGGGTCGCAAATGGGGATGTCTTGGCTCTGCGCAGGGCGTCCCCTGCACGGCGCTCATGTGCCTAAATTCCACGTTCCGGGCGCGTGCAAAGCCCCCGTCGAAATTAAACCGCTTTACTTGCACAGGATGTTTTCTACAGGGATTTCCGTTGCAGTTGCAATATCACTACATTTTGGGAGTCTCAAGGGTGTTTTCTGGCTCCATTCTGGGGATCCTCCATCCACAGTTTCACCGAAGCCCTGCCGAGGCAGTGTCGGGGGCTGCGCTGCGCGGTGTGGCGCGCTGGACCTCAAGGCCCACAGCAAGCACAGGCACAGCAGCTGCAGGCACCTCTCTCCGTCCCCCCCCCCCGCCTGCCTGAGGCAATGCAGTGAAATGGGAAAGGGCATAGAATGGGGCAAGCAGAAAATGCCCCCCCTTTCCATTAAAAAGTGATGACACTGTAGTGAAATAGGGCAGACATTCTTCCACAATCTGACCTACTTGGGTTCAATTCCTGGTGGTGCCTTTGGGGCCGCTCCAAGGCGCAGCAGCTGACAGCAGAGCGGGGCGAGCACTGCTGCAGGACCGCGGAGAACCCTGCGCACACGGCCGCGCGGGAGGGCACGGGGAGCGCCAGAGGGGATGGCACTACACCGCACACAGGCCAGGCGGCAGAATTCAAACAGCGATTCAAGCCGATCCGCGCCGCCGAAAACGATGCCTCGAGCGCGGAGAAAAACGAACCACGCGAAGTCGATGCGGGCTTTTGGGGAGCTCTCCCGGCGGCTCTGCGCCGCGGCGGCTGGGCCAGGGCAGGGCAGAACCACCTCGGAGGGCGCGCTTCGGCTGCTGATGCTGAGCGGGTCTGGGCGCCGATGGCGACAACGCGGGCGCCGGCGACAGCCGCGACGAGGACCACAACGACCACGACGACGACGGCGAACGACCACGACGACGACGGCGAGCGACCACGGCCTTCGGGGCCTGGGGGTGCAGGGCGGGTTCCAGCGAGCTGCGGATTGCCCGTGCACCTCCCGCGCCCTGGGAACAACTGCAGCTTCGTGGGGGCTGGGCTGGCTGGGCGCGGCCCTGCGGCAGCCGCGGGGCCAGGCATCTGGAAGCGGAAACGGAGGCAACGCAAACAACAGCCGGGCCTCTCCGCTGTCTGAGGCTATCTTGGGCGATTTGGACCGATCGATCGGCGACTCGGGGTTCTCTCTATTTCCCTCTCTCTATTTCTCGCGTTCTTTCTCTTCTCTCTCTCTCTCTCTCTCTCTCTCTCTCTCTCTCTCTCGCGCTCTCTCTCTCTCTCTCTCTGAAGCGTGCAATGATGACAGAAACCGCGTTACTTGAAAAGGGGTCACACTATAGTGTCTATCAATTAGCAAAAACCTGGCCGTGGCTGCGAGGGAGGATTGCGCCCAAGTCTCCGTGGCAGAGGGGAT
>CAUYUJ010004014.1:572206-575928 GCA_963575745.1 Prorocentrum cordatum
AGGCGCGTAGGGCCCTGGGCGCCGTGGGAGCGCCCAGGCGCCCCGAGCCCTGGAAGACCCTGGCCTGTAGAGGGACATCGCGCGGGCCCGGGGGGCCGCGGGCCCGCGGGCGCCCGAGCCCGCGGGAGGAAAGGCGCGGGGCTTGTTGGGAAAGGTTGGGAGCGCGCGGGCGAGCCAAGCAGCCAGGCTGCGCGGCCCTTGCCCGGGGCGCCATCGGGAAAAATGGCGCAGGGAGGGGGGCGGCCGCGTGCCTGGGGCAGGCGCCTGCCTGCCCCGTTCGACCCGAGCGGGGCGGGGCTTCGCCGCTAGGGCGCGCCTGGGGCAGGCACCTGCCTGCCCCGCCCCGTCCGCGCGAGGGGAACTCGCGGCCGCGAAAAAAAAAAGGGGAAGAAAGGGCGAGAACACAACGGCAGTACCAGCGCAGGGCCTGCCAGCCTGAACGTGCAAACGGGGGCACGAATAGAGACGTCACCTGTGCCTGCAGAGGCCCCCCCGGATTTACAGACAAGGAAAAACATACCGGGGCTGCAGACACGCCCCCGTCGCCTCGCCGCAGAGAAACGCTCTGCGCTCGGCCGAATTGGGGAGAAGGACTGGAGGCCCTCCAGGGACGAGGATAATGGGGAGAGGTGGGGACATTGAGCGCTTCACGGGCTTCCGATAGAAGGGGAAGAGAGAAGGGGTGGAGACACCGAACGCTCCGTGGGCTACCCCGCTCGTCCTTAGGCAGGGCCCAAAGCCACGTGATCCTGCGCATCACGGCTTCATGTCGGCCCCCTTACTTCCCCTCCTCCTGCGATCCCCGACCCCGATCACTGGCTTTGGACCCACCGAGCATCTGGCAGACGCCGGCATTGCTGCCAACGCCCGCGCTCGTATCCTAAAGCTTCGCGACGCTCCCAAAGCGCGTCATCCCCCTTCGGGGGCTGGTGCATATTGCTTATACGTTTTAGAATATCATGGCAGGCTCGTGAAACAGTGAAACAAGGGACAGCGAGCAGCGATGGTGAAAAAAGGAAGGAAGGGATGGAGGTATTCGACATCAGGTGCATAATAAATGCCTGTGCGTGTTCGTGTCGGGGCGCGTGTAAGTGAGGTGGGGTAGCGCGCAAATCCCCGGGGCACGCCTGACTGACCGTGGGGGCAAGGCCCGGGTAAGCCCAAGGTGAGCCCCGAGGGTGTGCCTTGGGGCACGCCCTGGCGGCGGGCTTGCGGGCAAGTAAGCCCCAGGGGTAAGCCGAGGGCAAACCTTGGGCCATTAGGGGCGGAAAGGGCCACTGGGACACAAGGAGGCCCAAGGCATCAGTGCAGACGTGCTTGGTTCTGGTTGCTCGTGTCGATGTAAGTCCATGCGTTTTCCCCAGGGTCGGCCAGAGGCAAGCCTGGATGGCCCCGGGCGTAGGACTGAGGTGGGCCAAAGGGGAAGCCCCAGGGTGATCCTCTAGTAAACCCAAGTGCGGGCCCACAGGGAGACAATGAAGGAACAACTCCGGGAAGGCCCTGGGGAAGCCTGGCGCAAGCCTACGGGCAAGCTCTGAGGTTGCACGCGGAGACTGGCATGGGGGGGGGGCCCTTGGGGAGGGCCTTCGAAGCCTCGGGGCAAGCCAGGGGGAATGCCCCAGAGACCGAGGGCCACGGCCCACGGGCATGGCTGCGGCGGGCTTGGCGGTCATTCTTGTGGGCAAGCCAGGGGGCCAGGGGGGCGCGCGCAGACATGGGGGGCGCGGGGGGCGTAGGGGGCACGGGAGGCAGATGGGCCATGGAGGAGGCGATGGGCCACATGGGGGCACAGGGGGCTTGAAAGGGGCATGATGTGACCGGGCGCGCAAAGGACGAAAGTCTAGCTCAAGCGAACGCCCCGCCACTCGGGTGGGACGTTGCCGCCGAGCACGGCCAGGTCTCCGCGCTGCCATGGCGGGTGTCTGGGCTGCGGGGGGTCCACCGGGGCGGGCGGCTCCAGCGCGCGCTGGGCCCGCTCCTCCACGACGAGGTGATGGAAGCGCGACCGCGCGTTCCACACTGGGTCCCGTCGCGGGTCGGGGGCGCCAGGCGGCAGACTCAGGCGCTGGCCCGGGGCCGCGCGCAGCGCGCCGTGCGCCGAGCGCCGAAGCCGCCGGAAGGGGGGCGGGGCTTCGGGGGGCGGTGCAGGGCCCGGCCGCCGCCGCTTCGCGGCGGACGCGCTGGCTGCCGTCCTGGCCTTCGTCCGCGCGCGCGCGGCGGGCGGCGCGCTCGGCCGCCAGGGCGAGCAGCCTGTCCCGCCGGGCGTAGCCGTCGCCCCCGGGGGGGCCCTGGTGGGGCTGGGCCCACCAGCGCGAGGTCGGCCTGGCGCCTCCGCCGCAGCTCCCGCAGCGTCTCGCCCAGGTAGCTGAGCAGGTTGGCGGAGGGCCCGCCCACGTAGGCCCACTGGTGGACGAGGACCGCCTGGGACACCGCGTCCGCCAGGGACGTGTTCACGCCCCTGTGGGACCCGCCCCGGCGGAGGTTGCGCCAGTGCCCGTCCACTGTTTGGGTGCCCCCCTTTGCGCGGGCCCGCCTGCGCCACCGCCGCCGAGTCCTCGGGGTGGACGTGCACCAGCCGCATGGCCACGAACTCGCGCTCCACGCGGCCAGCCAGCTTCCGCGAGTGGCACACCGAGGTGTGGCACAGGCGCAAGTGGCGGTACTGGGCCGCCCACTCCTCCGAGCGGTCGCGCCAGTCCCGTCTCTCGGCGGCGCACCGGGCCAGGCACTCGCGAAAAGTTTCGCGGCGCCACACGCCTGGCCACAGGATGCTGGCGGTCACCGCGTCCTCCGCGGAAGGGGCCGGCGGGGCGTCGCGCGCCTCCCGCCAGTCCAAGCTCCGGTACGCCCTGGCGCCGTCCGTGTGGACGATCGTCCCGGGGCGGAGCAGGGGCGGGGCGTCCGTGCCGGGGCGGAGGATGAACTCGCGGAGCTCCTCGTGGGACAGGGCGCCGCCGCCGCCCTGGCCCTGCCCCGAGGCGAACCGCGGGGGCAGCGCCCGGAGCACCAGCGGGCCCCCGTGGCGCTCGTGGGCCGCGATGTACCTGTGCCACTCGCGGCCCCAGGCGCCGCCATCGCCCAACGCCCACCGCGCGCGGAAGCAGATCTCGTCGATCTCGACCTCCACGCCGGGCCCCCCGAGCTGCACGGTGCCGTTGCGCCAGGACTGGAAGTCGGCCACGGTGCACCAGGCGTCCTTGAGCCAGCCCGAGACGAGGCGCTTGTGGTCGAGCCAGCAATCCAGCGCCAGCTCCTCGCTCGAGGGCTCCAGGCTCTTCGCCCACCGGCAGAGAAGCCCGGCATTCTGGCGCAGGGAATATTTCCCGCACCAGATCTCGGCGTCGAGCCCGACGGCGCGGGTGCCCTGGCACCGTCCGCACCGGTAGGTCGCCGTTTCGCGGCGCACGCGAGCCTCCCGGCCCCCGATGTTCACGGCCTGCGGCCCTGCGCCGCGCCCCGCCCCCCGCGGGGCCTCAGCGCGGGCCGCGCGCGTGCCCGCCCGGACGCGCACGTCCTGCTGCGCCCCCGGCGCGCCGCAGTCGGGCGCGTCGCAGGCGGCCCTCTCGGGGAGGATGCCGCAGTCCTCCAGGACCTCCACGACGTCGCGGCCCTCCATGTCGGAAAGGACCTGCAGGCACAGAGCCCGGGCGTGCAGCCCCGAGCGCGCCAGGTGGCGATGGCGCAACCGCCCCTCGGCCGCCGGCCCGCCGTGCGGCACCTTG
>CAUYUJ010004015.1:0-20000 GCA_963575745.1 Prorocentrum cordatum
CGCACACGCACACGCACACGCACACGCACACGCACACGCACACGCACACGCACACGCACACGCACACGCACACACACACACGCACACGCACACGCACACACTTGTGCGCGCCGCCAAGAAGAGGACCTGGAGGGCGACGCGGAAATGGAGGTGCGGTACTTCTTCGAGCTCCTGGACTGAACTGAGCGCCGCCCCCGGCGGGGGCGGCGGAGCCTGCTCGGGCGGCGCGCTGCGACCTCCGGCCCCCGCCCCCGCTCCCCCCCTCCTCCGCCGCCCTCCCTCCTCGCTCCGCCCCGCCCTCTCCCTCTCCCTCTCCCTCCGCTCCCAGATCCCCTCGAGTAATGAAAAAATCATGACGGGAGGTTTTTCTCTATTTTCGGCCTCTGGGGGCCCTCACCGGGCTTCGGGAGCGTCAAAAAACGGCTCAGGATGACAAACCGGTCCTGGGGAAGGGGTCGAGAACTCTGGAGTCGACGTAATGAAAAAATCATTACGTCGGGGGTCTGGGCTCCCTCCCTCCCCTCCCCTCCCGCCGCCCTCCCTCTCCTCTCTCCCTCTCCTCCCTCCCTCTCCTCCCTCCCTAAAAAAAAAAAGAAAAAAAAAAAAAAAACACCTCCCCCCCCGCCGACGTCATGATTTTTTCATGGCGTCGACCCCCAGAGATCTGGACACCTTCCCCGGGACCTGCTTTGCATCCTGAGTCAATTCTTGACGCTCCCGAGGCCCGGTAGGGGCACCCCGAGGCCGACAATAGCGGAAAACCTCACGTCGTGATTTTTTCACAACGCGAGGGGGTCTGGGTCTCCCTCCCCCGCTGCCCCCCCCCCGCCCCTCCTGGCGGGCTTTTGCCCGCCCCGCCCGTCTCACCCCGCCCGGCGCCGGGCAACGCGCTGCGGGGCGAGCGAAGCCGCCCGGGGCGCGCCCGCCGGCCGGGCCTGCCGGGCCCGGCGGGCGGAGCTGGCCAGCCTCGGGGGAGCGCAAGACCCGGGCTTGCCAGGACTCGGGCTCGCCATCGTTTTCTGACGACCGCGCCTCGGAGTTTGACGAGGAGGAGTTTCGTGGGATGTCTGCAGCGGGAGGCCTCGTCAAAATGCAGGCTCGGCCTCGTCATTTTTTTGACGACCTCGTCGGGGATTTCCGAGTCCCCTGTAATTATCCGGGTCTTACGTCCCCCTCCCTGACTCCTGATCCGCCCTACTTTGGGCGATTTCGAAAGTAGGGCGGAAATTTCCGCCCTACTTTTGAGGCCCCTTTGAGCGTCGATTTCCGCCCTTGAGGCTCCTTTGGCGTCGATTTCCGATACAATTTTAGGTCGGAAAATCATCCAAAGTACGGCGGATCAGGAGCCAGGGCTGACAGCCGCGCGGGAACCTTGCTGGACTGGCCGGGCAGGGCGAAAGGGGGGGATGAAATTGGGAAGCCCAGACCTCCTCGCGTTGTGAAAAAATCACGACGGGAGGTTTTTTGTTCTTTTCGACCTCTGGGGGCCCTCGCGGGGCCTCGGGACCGTCAAAAAATTACTCAGGATGCCGGTCCCGGGGAAGGGGTTCAGACCTCTGGGGGTCGAAGTTGTGAAAAAATCACGACGTCGGGGGTCTGGGAAAGGGGGGTCACGAAATCTGCTGCATGCAGCTGGTTTCGGCCCCAACGAGGGGCCCCTTCCTCGATGCATGGCCGCCTCCGGCGCCGGGAGGCGCCGGGAGAATCAGCTACGTGAGCTGATTCTCACCCCCCCCTTTCCTATCCCCCCCTTTTCGCCCGGCCCGAACTGGGCGACTGGACAAGCAGTGGCGAAGCGTCCTGGCTCGCCTATAGGCCTGCCAAAGAATGTCTTAAGAACCTTTCTTGTGGTTTCCACCGTATGTTCTTACAGAACATTCCTGCCGGGGTCTGTCTTGTTTGATCACATCGGGCTTATGTTCTAAGAACATTGTTTTTGTTCTTAGAACATCGTTGGGTTCTAAGAACCCAGACCCCCGACGTCGTGATTTTTTCACGTCGTCGACCCCCAGAGGTCTGGACCCTTTCCCCGGGACCGGTTTTTCGACCTGAGTCGTTTTTGACGGTCCCGAGGCCCGGTGAGGGCCCCTGGAGGCCGAAAATAGGGAAAAACCTCCCGTCGTGTTTTTTTCACGACGCGAGGAGGTCTGGGAACATGTCGTGGTAGGACTACAGGAATGCCGGGATGGTCGGTCCCTGCGCAAACTGGACGCCGCTGCTCCTGCGCGAAGGGAGGAGCGCCCCCCCCCCCCCCGAGGATGGAGGATCGGGCTCTGTGCCTCGAGGGGGGAGGGAGGGGCGGAGGGAGAAAGAGAGAGAGAGAGGGAGGGAGGGCGGAGGGACGGAGGGGGAGAGGGACGCATGGATGGGGGAGAGAACAGGAGACAGAGAGAGAGAGAGAGAAAGTATCGGGGCTGGACAGAACCCCCAACAGTGACACGTCGATTAGTGAATTGTCCGTTTTCGGCTTTCGAGAGGGCGCCGTGGCCGTTATTTTCCAGGCTTGCGCCCGCCGGGTTTGGGCCCGAGGTCGTTTTCACTAAACCACGTTTTGCTAAAGGGGGTTCTGTCCATCCCCGAGAGGGAGGGCGGAGGGACGGAGGGGGAGAGGGACGCATGGATGGGGGAGAGAACAGGAGACAGAGAGAGAGAGAAGAGAAAGTAGTACGATCGTCGGGCGAAAGGGGGTGATACATGGAATGGGGGTTACGAAATTTGCTGCATGCAGCTCGTTTCGGCCTCACCGAGGGGCCCATGCCTCGATACATGGCCGCCTCCGGCGCCGGGAGGCGCCGGGAAAATCAGCTACGCGAGCTGATTCTCAACCCCCCCCTTTGCTATCCCCCCCTTTCGCCCGACCCGAGAGAGGGACGCATGGATGGGGGAGAGAACAGGAGACAGAGAGAGAGAGAGAGAGAGAAAGTAGGGTACGAGACCAGGTTGCCAGGTCAAGCGAGGCAGAGGACCCCGCCTATCCCCACCCTCCCTCGCATTCCACACGAACGAGTTGTGGCACGAGTTGATATTGGTCAGGAGGGAAAGAAACACACAGACACAATTGAGCGTCGATTCCCCAGAAGATATGGGAAAATATGGGAAGTGTGGGGGGGAAGACAAACACCTAGAAAACATGGGAAAATATGGGGATCCTTTTATTTGCGCACATTTATTTAATCGCTTCGCTCATGCCGCCGGCCCTGGAGCCCTCTTTAGGGCCTCTTGGGGGCCTCTTGGGGACCTCTTGGGAGTCTCTTGGGGCTCCTTGGCGGCGTTTTGGAGGCCCCCAGGGCCTCTTGGGGGGCTCATGGGGGTAGTCGATTGCGGCTCCCCCCTCGGAGGCCACGATCCTCGTGAGGGGTGTCGAAAAATACCCTCCCCTGGAGTGGTCTGGTGGCTTCTCCCGGGCTTCTCTCGGGACCTTGCCGGGGTACTTTTCGTCCGGGGGGCCCCAGGGGCCGCTCCGCGCGCGCGAACTAGAAATATTGTTAACAAGTTACCGGAGATCTTAGCACGCCTCTGGCCCGTTGGGCCGGCGAATTTGTGGGTCCCAGGGCCCCTTCAATTGGATTGGAACGCGGGCTCACCAAAACTCCCCGCCGGCTAAATAACTGAAGGTGCTCTCGCGCGTCCGGCCTCCCCCGCTTCCGAAGACCTGGCGAAGCGAGGACACCACGGCGCGCAGCTCACATGAAGCTCCACCCTCCTCCTTTCCTCTCTCCTCCTCCTCCTCTCCATTCCCTTTCCCCCCTCCCCCTCCTCATCCTCCTCTCCCTCCTCCTCCGGCCTCCTCCCTTCCCTCCCTCTCCCTTCACCTTCCTTTCCTTCCCTCCCTCCTCAATCCTCCTCATCCCCTTCACTCCTCTGTTTCTTCCCCCTCCCTCATATCCCCCCTCCTCCCTCCTCCTTTCCACTTCCCTTCCTCCTCCTCCCTTCTCCTCCTCCTCCTCCTCCTTCCTCCTCCTCCTGCCCATTCCTCCTCCTCCTCCTCCTCCTCCTCCTCCTCCTCCTCCTCCTCCTCCTCTTTCTCCTCCTCCTCATCCTCCTCGCTGCGTCTTTCGATGGGCGACTCTCCCGACGGGCACGGCGAAGACGAGGCATGCGCCGCCGACGAAGCACTGCCACTCCCGCTCGCTGGCTGCGCGGCGCTCTGGGCGAGGGTCGGCCTTTCGCCCGCCCTCGCTCGGCGAGTGGCCCATTGCGCGCCGCGCCCCCGCGGGAACGTTGCTCTCAGGAGGGAAAGGAACACACAGGCACAATGAATCGCCGATTCCCCAGAGAATATGGGAAACTATGGGAGGAGGGGGGGGGGGAGACAAACACCCAGAACACATGAACAAAAAATATGGGGAATGTGTTTCTTTGTGTGTATTCCTTGGAGGGGCCTGACGGCCGGTGCCGCCGACCCTGATCGAAAGGGCTAGGAGCGGGAGGAGGAGGAGGAGGAGGAGGAGGAGGAGGAGGAGGAGGACGAGGAGGAGGAGGAGGACGAGGAGGAGGAGGAGGAGGAGGAGGAGGAGGAGAATCTGTCTGTTTGTGTGTATTTACTTGGGTGCCCCAGGGGCCCTCTCAGTCACTTCCCCCCGAAGGGCGCACGGAGCTCGGGCAGGGGCGGCACGGCGCCCGCTCGGCGCGCGCGCCGCCCAGAACGGGCGCGTGAAGCAAATGTGCGCCGCACCACGGCGGGAGCGTTGTGCCCCGGACCTCCTCGCGCTGGGGGAAAAAAAATCACGACGGGGGGCCGCCGCGCGCATCTAGCCATCTTCTTCCTTCCTCGTTCCCCCTCCGCCTACTCCCCCCCCCCCCTCCGCCTCCCCCCCTACCCGCCTCCCCTCCGCCTCCCCCGACCTACTCCTCCTCTCCGCCTCCTCCTCCCTCCGCCTCCTCCCCCTCCCCCCCGACCCTCCGCCTCCCTCCTCCCCTCCTCCCTCCTCCTCCTCTTCCTCCTCCTCCTCCTCCTCCTCCAGGAGAGCGCGGGAAGGCCAAATGCACTTGATCTCCTGGGTCGTTGAGTTAAGTTGGGCCTGCCTCCTACAGGCGGGTGTCTGGACGATTTGTTGTAGGACAGAAAAATGTCCCAAAGATGCTCAAGCATATTCAGACCACAGTCCCCAGAGTACGTTTTGACTATTCTTGAGGATTCCCCATGTATATAGGGACAGGCCCGACTTGGTCTTTGGATGGTTATGCCCTGACTCCGGATCCGCCCTACTTTGGGGAAATTCGCAAGTAGGGCTTGGAATTTCCGCCTTACTTTTCAAGCCCCGTTAGTGCCAGTTTCCGCCCTACTTTTTCTGTTGCTGTTTCTGTGGATTTCCGCCCAATTTTATGTTGGGTGCAGTAATTACCGTCCTACTATTTCGGCCTCTTATAGGTGGATGTCCGACGCAACTTTAAGTTGGAAAGAAAACCCAAGTAGGGCGGATCCGGAGTCAGGGTTGGGAAACCCAGACCTCCTCGCGTTGTGAAAAAATCACGACGGGAGGTTTTTTGTTCTTTTCCACCTCTGGGGGCCCTCGCGGGGCCTCGGGACCGTCAAGAAACGATTCAGGATGAAGAACCGGTCCCGGGGAAGGGGTCCAGACCTCTGGGGGTCGAAGTTGTGGAAAAATCACGACGTCGGGGGTCTGGGTCTCAAACGAAGTCGGTTCGGCGCGGGGGCGAGATCGATATTTTCGTCCGTTCGCGCATCATCAAAGTTGCGTGCGCGCCGCGCCCAAACGAGAATCCCAACTTTTTAGAGACATGAGCGCGGCGCCGAAGCTAGAGCGTCGTTTCGGCCTTTCGTGCGGGCTGTGCGCCCCCGTCCCGTCCCTGCCACGCACTCCGCAACATGGATGGCTTGATGCCAATTCTGAAAGCGAGCATGCGGATTTGGCACAGTTTTCACATGCACGGGAGGTCTCGGATTGGCCGGCCATCGGCCAGCTAGGTGGCAGAGCAGGAGTGCATAATCAGCTGACTACGGCGATTCCTGCCAGCGTGCCAGCCCAACCCCTTGGGTGTCGATTGTCGGGATGAAGATGGTGATGACGACGATGGTGGTGATGGTGTTTGTCGTGACGTTGTTCATGATGATGGTGGCGGTGGTGGTGACGATGATGATGAAACTGCCGATTGCGATTGTGATGATGAGGAGGGGGGCGCAGGCGCAGGAGTTGGACAGTAATCAACAATTAGCAGCAACCGTAGTAGTAGTATTAGTGGTGATAGAAGTCGTAGTAGTAGTAGTAGTAGTCGTCGTCGTCGTCGTCGTCGTCGTCGTCGTCGTCGTCGTAGTCGTAGTAGTAGTAGTAGTAGTAGTAGTAGTAGTAGTAGTAGTAGTAGTAGTAGTAGTAGTAGTAGTAGAGGTAGTAGTAGTAGTAGTAGTAGCAGGAGTTAGTAGTAGTAGCAGTAGCAGTATAGTAAGTAGTAGTATAGTAGTAGTATAGTAGTAGTATAGTAGTAAGTTAGTATCAGTACAAGTCGAGTCGTAGTAGTATAGTTAGTAGTACTTAGTATAGTATCGGGTGGTGGTCGTCGTATGGCTGCATGGATTAGTAATAAAAGAAAAGTAGTAAGACGTGGTACTCGTTGTAGTAGTAAGTCGTAGTAGTAGTAAGTAGTAAGTAGGAAAGTAATAGTAAGTAGTAGTAAAGTAGGGGTAATAGTGGTAAACATATTAGTAGTAGTAGTAGTAGTAGTATAGTAGTATAGTAGTAGTAGTAGTAGTAGTGGTAGTAGTAGTAGTAGTCGTAGTAGTAGTAGTAGTAGTAGTAGTAGTAGTAGTAGTAGTAGTGGTAGTAGTAGGAGTAGTTGCTGGTGTACTAGTAGCGGTAGACGTAGTAGTAGAAGAAGAAATACAATAATGGACCAGTAGTAGTGGTATCAGTAGTAGTAGCAGTAGTAGTAGTAGTAGTTGTAGTAGTAGTAGTAGTACTACTACTACTAACAATAGTCCCGATAGTACAAGTAGTGGTAGCAGTAGTAGTAGTAGTAGTAGTAGTAGTAGTAGTCGTAGTAGTAGTGGTAGTCGTCGTCGTCGTACTAGTAGTAGTAGGAATTGTGGTTGCAGTACGAATCGGGCTAGCAGTGGTAGCATCAGTAGTAGTAGTAGTAGTAGTCGTAGTAGCAGTAATACTTGAAGCACTAGTAGTAGTAGTAGTAGTAGTAGTAGTAGTAGTAGTAGTAGTAGTAGTGGTAGTAGTAGTAGTAGTAATAGTAGTAGTGATAGTCGGAATAGTAGTAGTGATAATCGTAGTTGTAGTCGTGGTCGTAGTAGTCGTAGAAGTCGTGGTCATCGTAGGAGTGGAATTCGTAGTAGCAGTAGTAGTAGTAGTAGTAGTAGTAGTCGTAGTAGTAAGTGCAGCAGTAGTAGTAGTAGTAGTAGTAGTAGTAGCAGTAGCAATTGCCAAAGAAGTGGTAGTAGTGGTCGTCGTCGTAACAGTAGTACTAGTCGTAGTACGAGTAGTAGTAGTAGTATTAGTAGTAGTAGTAGTAGTAGTAGTAGTAGTAGTAGTAGTAGTAGTAGTAGTAGTAGTGGTAGTGGTAGTGGTAGTGGTAGTGGTAGTATTATTCGTGGTAGTAGTAGTAGTAGTAGTAGTAGTAGTAGTAGTAGTAGTAGTAGTAGTAGCAGTAGCAGTAGCAGTCGCAGTAGTAGTCGCAGTGGTACTCGTAGTGGTTGTGGTAGCGGCCGTAGTCGCAGTACCCAGGGCACTCGAAGTCGGAGTAGTCGATGTTGGAGGAGTAGTACTAACAGTAACAGTAGTAGTCGTAGTAGTAGTAGTAGTAGTAGTAGTAGTAGTAGTAGTAGTAGTAGTAGTCGTAGTAGCAGTAGTAGTAGTAGTCGTCGTCGTCGCCGTCGTAAAAGTAAGAGCAGCAGTAAAGTAGAAGAAGAAGAAGAAGTAGTAGTAGTAGTAGCAGTAGTGGGAGTGGTGAAGTAGAGGTAGTAGTAGTCGCAGTCGTAGCAGAGTAGCAACAGTAGTAGTAGTGGTGGTGGTAGTAGCAGTAGCAGCAATGGCCGTACGCGTAGTAGTGGTAGCAGAAGCAATCGCAGTAGTTGTAGAAGTAGTAGTAGTAGTAGCCGTAGCACGAGCAGTAGTAGTAGTAGAACTAGTAGTAGTAGCGGTAGTAGTAGTAGTAGTAGTAGTAGTAGTACTAGTAGTACTAGTAGTACTAGTAGTAGTGGCAGTAACAGTAGTACGTGTAGTAGTCGTTGTAGGACTAGTCGTAGTAATAGTAGTAGTAATAGTCGTAGTAGTAGTACTAGTAGTAGTAGTAGTAGTAGTAGTACTCGTAGTAATAGTAGTAGTAGTAGTAGTAGTAGTAGTAGTAGTAGTAGTAGTAGATGTAGTAGTGGTAGTAGTCGTTGCCGTAGTAGTCGCCGTAGTAGTAGTCGCCGAGGGAGTCCTCGCACGGGGTGTTGTGCCTGTAGTAGTAATAGCTATAATCGCAGTTTTGGTCGTACTAGTAGTAATGGTAGGCTTAGTGGTAGTTGTGCTAGTAGTCGTATCAGTAGGATTAGTAGTCGTAGTCGCAGTAGTAATAGTCGCAGTGGTAGTGGTAGTCGTGGACGTAGTCGATTTTGCAGTGGTAGTAGTAGTAGTAGTAGTAGTAGTAGTAGTAGTAGTAGTAGTAGTAGTAGTAGTAGTAGTAGTAGTAGTAGTGGTGGTGGTAGTAGTAGTAGTAGTAGTAGTAGTGGTAGTAGTAGTAGTAGTAGTAGTAATAGCAGTAGTAGTAGTAATAAGAGTGGTATTAGAAATAGTAGTAGTAGTAGTAGTAGTAGTAGTAGCGGTAGCAGTAGTAGTGGTACTAGTGATAGTAGTCGTCACAGTAGTAATCCTAGTAGCAGTGGTGGTAGTAGTAGTAGCAGCAGTAATAGTAGCAGCAGTAGTAGCAGTAGTAGTAGTCGTCGTCGTCGTCGTCGTCGTCGCCGTAGTAGTAGTAGTAGTAGTAGTAGTAGTAGTACTCGTAGTAGTCGTAGTAGTCGTAGTAGTAGTAGTAGTAGTAGTAGTAGTAGTAGTGGTAGTAGTAGTAGTAGTAGTAGTAGTAGTCGTTGTAGAAGAAGTAGTACTTGAAGCAGCAGCAGTAGTACTAGTAGTAGTCGTAGTATCAGTTGCAGTAGTGGTATCAGTAGCCATAGCAGTAGCAGTAACATTAGCAGTCGTAATAGCCGTAGTAGCAGTAGACGTAGAAGTAGAAGTAGAAGTAGTAGTAGTAGTAGAAGTAGTAGTAGTAGTAGTAGTAGTAGTACTAACCGTAGTAGTCGTAGTCCCATTCGTAGTAGTAACAGTAGCAGTAGTAGTAGTAGTAGTAGTAGTAGTAGTAGTAGTGGTAATGGTAGTGGTAGTGGTAGTGGTAGTGGTAGTGGTAGTGGTAGTAGTAGTAGTAGTAGTAGTAGTAGTAGTAGTAGTAGTAGTAAGTGTACCGGTGGTAGTAGTCATAGTAGTAGTAGTAGTAGTAGTAGTAGCCGTAGTATTTGTAGTAGTAGTAGTAGTAGTAGTAGTAGTAGTAGTAGTAGTTGTAGTAGTAGTAGTAGTAGTAGTAGTCGTAGTCGTAGTCGTAGTCGTAGTCGTAGTCGTAGTCGTAGTCGTAGTAGTAGTAGTAGTAGTAGTAGTACTAGTAGTAGTAGTAGTAGTAGTAGTAGTGGTCGTATCAGTCGCAGTCGCAGTCGTCGACATGCAGCGCAGGTCTTAGTGCTGCCTGTGGCTCCAGTGGGCAGTCTTAGGGGCCCCGTGGGATCTCTTGGACCGTCTTTGGGCGCTCCTGGGCCGTCTTGGGGCCGTCGTGGCTGTCTAGGGGATCTCTTGGGGCCGTCTTTGGGCCGCCAGGGTGCCCAGTCGGCTCGTTTTGGAGCCATCCTGATACCTCTTGGGCCACCTTGAGGCTCTCTTGGGGCCGTCTTGGGCAGTTTATGCACCCTCTTGGCCTTCTTGAGGATGTCTTGGACGCTTGTGTATTCATGTTCGAGCTCTGATGGGCCCTCTTGGGCTGATTTTGAAGGCCTCCTTGGCCGTCTTGAGCTCACGGAAGCCCAGAAGCGGGATATTTCAAAACAACAAATGACCTGGCGACGTACCCAACCCTTTTTTCTAACACGGGGCAGTTATATTGAGGATCGCTCAACCCAAACGAACATGATGAAATTCGCGCAGTGCGCAGCCCCCCAGGGAGTCACAAGGTCTAGGCCGGGTCCGCGTGGACCTCCACTCCGCTGGACCTCCTCGGAGCCCGCGAAACGACGCCAGCTGCGCCGTTCGCAGCCCCGCAGGGCCCGCGAGATGGTTTCGGCGGGGTCCGCGTGGACTTCCATCCCGCTGGACCTGACATGGGAGCCCATGGGAGCCCACGAAAGTGGTGACGGTTGCGCGGCTCGCGGCTCCCCAGGGCGCCGCGCGGGGTCTGGGCCGGTCCGCGGGAGCTTCCATGCCGCTGGACCCCACGGGAGCCCACGGAGGTGGCCACAGTGGCGCGGTTCGCTGGGCCTCGCATGGCCTCCCTCCTCCCTCCTCCCTCCCTCCCTCCCTCCCTCCCTCCCTCCCTCCTCCTCCTCCCTCCTCCTCCTCCTCCTCCTCCTCCTCCTCCTTCTCCTCCTCCACGAAAGTGGCGGCAGTTGCGCGGTTCGCAGTCCCCGCAGGGAGCCGCGAGCTCTCGTCTGCGTGGACCTCCACTCCGCTGCACTTCCCAGGAACCTGCGAGAAGTGGCGACCGCTGCCCGCGGGGAGACGAGAGGCATCGGTTGATCCGCGTGGGCATCATTCTGCTGGACTCCCCAGGAGTCCACGAAAGTGGCGACAATTGCGCGGGTCGCAGCCCCCCAGGGAGCAGCGAGGTCTCGGCGAGGGAGAGGTCGACTAAACAGGAATGAGGGGGGGTGAAGGGAAGGGGTGACTGGGAAGGCGGGCACCAGGGAGGCGGGATGCGGAGGAGGAGGAGGAGGAGGAGGAGGAGGAGGAGGAAGAGCAGCGTAAACCCAAGAGTCTTCAACGATGTTGGAATAAGCCCTCCCTCTCAGCTCCCTCTTCAGAAGCCCCTGCAAAGGTTCATTTCCACTGGGGGACCTGCCTCGTTGGAAGTCCACCGTGTGAAGGCGGATCAACCTGACTGTTGCGTCTTGCCGATCCAGATTCGTGCTAGAATGCTGTTTTTGGGATTTCAACACCGCGAACCAACGTAACTGTTGCACCCTCATAATCCTGAATCTTCCCAAAACGTAATTTTCTGGTACGCTGGTGGGCTCAACATGTCAGGTTGTGCTCCCTCTCTTCGGCCCCTCTTGAGGCTGTCTTGAGGTTCTCTTTGGCCCCCTTATGGCGGCTCTTGGGCAGTTTGGGGGCGATATTGTGCGCCTCTTGGCTTCTCCAGGACTCCCTGAAGACCAGAAAAGCGGTCATGCTAAAACCGCAGAACGACCCACTTGATTTGAGGATCTTGGCTTTTAGGGCCAGGTTCCAGGACTGTCCTCGGGGCTCTTCGCCCATGTTGGATATGCATGGCCCGACCAGCGCGCTCTTGCCCTCTGGAAGAGTCACGCGAGAAAAACCCTGGGGAGCGCCCCAGAGCGCCCGGAACTCCGCGCTGTGGGCACCTTATAGAGAATTTGCAGTCGTTAATGCAGCGAGCTCGAAGGAACCTAAGGACACTCCAAATTGGGCTGTGCGCCACTGGCGCGCCGGCAGAGGCAAGGCCACCAGCACGCCTACCTCTTTTCACCCTTTACCTAAGGACACTCCAACTCGTTCCTCAGGTCACGGTCTCGGACATGTCATGGCATGTCAAACCATTTGATGGGGCAGTTTGTGCCGTAGGATGCAGTCGTGCACCGTGCCATTTCTACTCTGCAGTGTCATGCAACATGTTGCCATGCTGTTCGGTGGTATGGTATGCTTTGCTGCGCTTGGTCTGGACGCATGTTGTTCAATGTGTCGTCCTTCGCGCGTGTGTGCGTGTGTGTGTGTGTCTTCTCTGGGGCCGGTCAGTTGCTCTGGTACACTTTCTCCGCTTTGTCGCTGCGCGCGAGGCCGCGATCGCCAAAAAGTGTGTGTGTGTGCGTCTGTGTGATATATATATATATATATATATATATGTGTGTCTCTCTATATTTATACATATATATATATGTATGTGTGTATATGTGTGTGTGTGTCTGTGTGTCTGTGTGTGCGCGGGTTGTGATCCAACGGTGGCCGTCCGGCTCAAGCTGATAACGCTCAAGACGGGGATGCTATGAAGGCCCAGTCAGGGAAGTGCGCCAACCAGCTGGCGTTCAGGAGGGCCCGTGGCCGGTGATGGCGTGCTGCCACAGCAACTTCTGCCACGGTGGGGCATCAGAGCATGAGCATCTGCTCGCAGTGCCAGCGATGCAGAGGATGGCCGCCGTGGAGCAGGTGGACATCCAGGAGAGGGTCAGCCACCTGGAGGCGTTCTCGGCCATGATGGGCCAGGAGATCGAGATGGCGAACAGATACGCGATCACCGACCGCAAGACCGGCAAGCAGATCTCCAGCTGCGCTGCCGCGCGAATCCGCCGCTGCGCTCGGGCGGGCTCTCGTGGGAGTGGTGGGGGGCTCGGGGGAGCGGCGAGGTGCCCAGGCGGGTATGTTCCGTCGACCAGTTCGCCCGCGCTTGTGTATGTGTGTGTGTGTGTGGGTGTGTGGGTGTTTGTGTGTGTGTGTTGGCGCAGCTCCACTAGTGAAAGATGAAGGAAGTCCAACTCGGTGGGTCGGGGGGAGCGCCCTAAGGCACTCCGCTGTGCTTCCGCAAGAGTTGGGCCCGCGAGGAGCGCCAGGGGCCCGCCGCACACATCGACCGTTGCAGGCGCGGTCCTTGCCGACGTGACTTTTCCGCGGGCCCCATGAGGTCTCGACCTTTCGTTGGGGCAGTGTGAAGTCGGGCGTGTCCCCCTACAGGGGGATTTTCGACGAAAAATAAGAGATACCCCAAACATACCCCCAAAAGGTCAAACCATATTCAAACAATAGTCCCCAGACTATGTTTGGACTATTTTTTGATTATTTGTTGGGTATGTTTTATTTTTCGTCGACAATCCCCCTGTAGGGGGACACGCCCGACATGGGCAGTGTCCCGTCCAGGGCCCACTCCTGCCAGCCCTGCGGGGGCTTGAAGCCTGCCCCCCAGTGTTTTAGAGGGACGCCCCCCTCGCCTGGCCTCAAGACGTACAGTATGCGGCTGGAGGGGAGCTCGACAGGCGAGGATGACCTCACGGAAGGGGACGGCTTGCTAGGGGTCGGTTAGGCCGCGCCCGAAAATTTTCCGTCGCCGCCACGAGTTTTCTTGTTCCCACGACGCGAGGGGTCCCCCCTAGACCCAGACATGATCGCGTCGTTAACAAAAATCAGGGCGGGAGGTTTTCGGCCGCGTTCGGCCCCTGGGAGCCCTCGCCGGGCCTCGGGGCCGCCCGAAACAAAGACGGCTCGGGAGATGCAGAGCCGGCCCCCAGGGAAAGGGCCGGGATTTCCAGGGGCCCCCCGCAGCGAAAAAAACCGGAGGACCTCGCACGCCTGGGAGCCTCGCCACCCCTCGCCAACAGCTGCCCCTCCTCGGCCCGAGCCGCTCTCGGGGACCCACAGAACAGACCACCACCGCGCCGACTCCTCCTCTCCTCTACCCTTACGATGCTCCAACCTACTTTAGCCTTGACCACCAGGAAGAATTTCGAGCGCCCAAATGAGTACCGAAATTCAAGGGTTTTCACGTGTCGGGCCCTTGGAGACACTCGCCCGACATTGTTTCGACACTCTTTTGACACTTTTCGGGGTGCTCGGAACTATGTCTGGGATGTGGTCCTTAAGCAGGATGGGAACCCTCCTCTTCCGTTCCTCCGTCCTGGGTCAGGGAGGGGGTGAGGGAGGTGGCGAGGAGGAGGAGGAGGAGGAGGAGGAGGAGGAGGAGGAGGAGGAGGAGGAGGAGGAGGAGGAGGAGGAGGAGGAGGGAGGAGGAGGAGGAGGGAGGGAGGAGGGAGGGGGGAGGGAGGGAGGGAGGGAGGGAGGGAGGGAGGAGGAGGGAGGAGGCGGAGGAGGAGGAGGAGGAGGAGGAGGAGGAGGAGGAGGAGGAGGAGGAGGAGGAGGAGGAGGAGGAGGAGGAGGAGGAGGAGGAGGAGGAGAGGAGGAGGAGGAGGAGGAGGAGGAGGAGGAGGAGGAGGAGGAGGAGGAGGAGGAGGAGGAGGAGGAGGAGGAGGAGGAGGGAGGAGGAGGAGGAGGAGGAGGAGGAGGAGGAGGAGGAGGAGGAGGAGGAGGAGGAGGAGGAGGAGGAGGAGGAGGAGGAGGAGGAGGAGGAGGAGGAGGAGGAGGAGGAGGGAGGAGGAGGAGGAGGAGGAGGTGGTGGTGTACTTACATGTTTGGGCCCCCCAGCTCCTTCTCTTTCTCTTGCCGCCGGCCCCGCCGCCCGAGGGGTCGGCCCCCGCGGCGGCCCCCGGAGCGGTGGCGGGCCGGCCGCCGCGGTGTTCCGCCCCGCGGGGGCCGGCCGCCTGGGCCTGGCGCTATCCGGGGGATGTTCCACGAAAAATGCAACAGATTGGGTCTCGTCATTTTCGGATTGGGTCTCGTCATTTTTCGGATTGGGTCTCGTCATTTCGGATTGGGTCTCGTCATTTCGGATTGGGCCTGGCGCTATCGGGGGATGTTCAACGAAAAATGCAACAGATTCCAAACATATTCCAAAAAGGTAAAAATAGAATCCAAAAATAGTCCCCAGGGCCGACCTAAACGTAAGACTCGAATGCAGCCAGAACTCGGGTTTGCCAACGTTTTTGGACGAGCGCGTCCTGGATTTTGACGGTCCAGTTTTCGTGGGATGTCTGCAGCGGGAGCCTGCGTCGAATTTCGGATTGGGTCTCGTCATTTTTATGATGGCCTCGTTGGGCCCAACCCGAGTCGTCCGTACCCGAGTCTTACGTCTCCCCGAGTTATGTCGGGCGTGTCCCTCCACAGGGGGATGTTCAACGAACAATACAACAGATTCCAAACATATTCCAAAAAGGTAAAAATAGAATCCAAAAATAGTCCCCAGGCTCAAGTCTGAGTCGGGCCTGTCCCTCTGCAGGAGGAGTGCTCAAAGATAGTCAAAAAAAGATAGACTCGGGGCGATCTTTTTGGTCTTATTCTGACCATTGATTGACTATGTTTGTTGCTGCTGTTTTTCATTTGTCGCCCCAAAATCCGCCTGTAGGGGGACAGGCCCGACCTAAACGTAAGACTCGAATGCAGCCAGAACTCGTGTTTGCCAACGTTTTTGGACGAGCGCGTCCTGGATTTTGACGGTCCAGTTTTCGTGGGATGTCTGCAGCGGGAGCCTGCGTCGAATTTCGGATTGGGTCTCGTCATTTTTATGATGGCCCCGTTGGGCCCAACCCGAGTCGTCCGTACCCGAGTTTTACGTCTCCCCGAGTTATGTCGGGCGTGTCCCCCCACAGGGGGATATTCACCGAAAAATACAACAGATTCCAAACATATTCCAAAAAGGTAAAAATAGAATCCAAAAATAGTCCCCAGGCTTAAGTCGGGCCTGTCTTCCTACAGGGGGATTTTCGGCGAAAAGTAAAACATATTCCAAACATACTCCCAACAAGGTCACAACATGTTCCAAACATAGTCCCCAGACTATTTTTTGACTATTTTTGTGCTATTTCTGGGGTATTGTTTATTTTTCGTCGAAGATTCCCCTGTAGGGGGACAGGCCCGACTTAGGCCTGGCGGCCGCTCCTCTCCGGAGTCGGGGAGGCGCAAGTCTGAGTCGGGCCTGTCCCTCTGCAGGAGGAGTGCTCAAAGATAGTCACAAAAAGATGGTCTCGGGGCGATCTTTTTGGTCTCATTCTGACCATTGTTTGACTATGTTTGTTGCTGCTGTGTTTCATTTTTCGCCCCAGAATCCGCCTGTAGGGGGACAGGCCCGACCTAAACGCAAGACTCGAATGCAGCCAGAACTCGGGTTTGCCAACGTTTTTTGACGAGCGCGTCCTGGATTTTGACGGTCCAGTGTTCGTGGGATGTCTGCAGCGGGAGCCTGCGTCAAATTTCGGATTGGGTCTCGTCATTTTTATGATGGCCCCGTTGGGCCCAACCCGAGTCGTCCGTACCCGAGTCTTACGTCTCCCCGAGTTATGTCGGGCGTGTCCCCCCACAGGGGGATTTTCAACGAAAAATAGAACAGATTCCAAACAGATTCCAAAAAGGTAAAAATAGAATCCCAA
Source organism: Prorocentrum cordatum (assembly GCA_963575745.1). Taxonomy (NCBI): domain Eukaryota; class Dinophyceae; order Prorocentrales; family Prorocentraceae; genus Prorocentrum; species Prorocentrum cordatum. The sequence goes on from CAUYUJ010004015.1 coordinate 16,184, forward strand.
AATAGTCCCCAGGCTTAAGTCGGGCCTGTCTCCCTACAGGGGGATTTTCGGCGAAAAGTCAAACATATTCCAAACATACTCCCAACAAGGTCACAACATATTCCAAACATAGTCCCCAGACTATTTTTTGACTATTTTTGTTTTATTTCTGGGGTATTGTTTATTTTTCGTCGAAAATTCCCCTGTAGGGGGACAGGCCCGACTTAGGCCTGGCGGCCGCTCCTCTCCGGAGTCGGGGAGGCGCAAGTCTGAGTCGGGCCTGTCCCTCTGCAGGAGGAGTGCTCAAAGATAGTCACAAAAAGATAGTCTCGGGGCGATCTTTTTGGTCTCATTCTGACCATTGTTTGACTATGTTTGTTGCTGCTGTTTTTCATTTTTCGCCCCAAAATCCGCCTGTAGGGGGACAGGCCTGACCTAAACGTAAGACTCGAATGCAGCCAGAACTCGTGTTTGCCAACGTTTTTTGACGAGCGCGTCCTGGATTTTGACGGTCCAGTTTTCGTGGGATGTCTGCAGCGGGAGCCTGCGTCAAATTTCGGATTGGGTCTCGTCATTTTTATGATGGCCCCGTTGGGCCCAACCCGAGTCGTCCGTACCCGAGTCTTACGTCTCCCCGAGTTATGTCGGGCGTGTCCCCCCACAGGGGGATTTTCAACGAAAAATAGGACAGATTCCAAACATATTCCAAAAAGGTAAAAATAGAATCCAAAAATAGTCGCCAGGTTTAAGTCGGGCCTGTCTCCCTACAGGGGGATTTTCGGCGAAAAGTAAAACATATTCCAAACATACTCCCAACAAGGTCACAACATATTCCAAACATAGTCCCCAGACTATTTTTGTGTTATTTCTGGGGTATTGTTTATTTTTCGTCGAAGATTCCCCTGTAGGGAGACAGGCCCGACTTAGGCCTGGCGGCCGCTCCTCTCCGGAGCCGGGGAGGCGCAAGTCTGAGTCGGGCCTGTCCCTCTGCAGGAGGAGTGCTCAAAGGTAGTCACAAAAAGATAGTCTCGGGGCGATCTTTTTGTGTCTTATTCTGACCATTGTTTGACTATGGTTGTTGCTGCTGTTTTTCATGTTTCGCCCCAAAATCCGCCTGTAGGGGGGACAGGCCCGACCTAAACGTAAGACTCGAATGCAGCCAGAACTCGGGTTTGCCAACCTTTTTTGACGAGCGCGTCCTGGATTTTGACGGTCCAGTTTTCGTGGGATGTCTGCGGCGGGAGCCTGCGTCAAATTTCGGATTGGGTCTCGTCATTTTTATGATGGCCCCGTTGGGCCCAACCCGAGTCGTCCGTACCCGAGTCTTACGTCTCCCCGAGTTATGTCGGGCGTGTCCCCCCACAGGGGGATTTTCAACGAAAAATACAACAGATTCCAAACATATTCCAAAAAGGTAAAAATAGAATCCAAAAATAGTCCCCAGGCTTAAGTCGGGCCTGTCTCCCTACAGGGGGGTTTTCGGCGAAAAGTAAAACATATTCAAAACATACTCCCAACAAGGTCACAACATATTCCAAACATAGTCCCCAGACTATTTTTGTGCTATTTCTGTGCTATTTCTGGGGTATTGTTTATTTTTCGTCGAAGATTCCCCTGTAGGGGGACAGGCCCGACTTAGGCCTGGCGGCCGCTCCTCTCCGGAGTCGGGGAGGCGCAAGTCTGAGTCGGGCCTGTCCCTCTGCAGGAGGAGTGCTCAAAGATAGTCACAAAAAGATAGTCTCGGGGCGATCTTTTTGGTCTCATTCTGACCATTGTTTGACTATGTTTGTTGCTGCTGTGTTTCATTTTTCGCCCCAAAATCCGCCTGTAGGGGGACAGGCCCGACCTAAACGTAAGACTCGAATGCAGCCAGAACTCGTGTTTGCCAACGTTTTTTGACGAGCGCGTCCTGGATTTTGACGGTCCAGTTTTCGTGGGATGTCTGCAGCGGGAGCCTGCGTCAAATTTCGGATTGGGTCTCGTCATTTTTATGATGGCCCCGTTGGGCCCAACCCGAGTCGTCCGTACCCGAGTCTTACGTCTCCCCGAGTTATGTCGGGCGTGTCCCCCCACAGGGGGATTTTCAACGACAAATACAACAGATTCCAAACATATTCCAAAAAGGTAAAAATAGAATCCAAAAATAGTCCCCAGGCTTAAGTCGGGCCTGTCTCCCTACAGGGGGATTTTCGGCGAAAAGTAAAACATATTCCAAACATACTCCCAACAAGGTCACAACATATTCCAAACATAGTCCCCAGACTATTTTTGTGTTATTTCTGGGGTATTGTTTATTTTTCGTCGAAAATTCCCCTGTAGGGGGACGGGCCCGACTTAGGCCTGGCGGCCGCTCCTCTCCGGAGTCGGGGAGGCGCAAGTCTGAGTCGGGCCTGTCCCTCTGCAGGAGGAGTGCTCAAAGATAGTGACAAAAAGATGGTCTCGGGGCGATCTTTTTGGTCTTATTCTGACCATTGTTTGACTATGTTTGTTGCTGCTGTTTTTCATTTTTCGCCCCAGAATCCGCCTGTAGGGGGACAGGCCCGACCTAAACGCAAGACTCGAATGCAGCCAGAACTCGGGTTTGCCAACGTTTTTTGACGAGCGCGTCCTGGATTTTGACGGTCCAGTGTTCGTGGGATGTCTGCAGCGGGAGCCTGCGTCAAATTTCGGATTGGGTCTCGTCATTTTTATGATGGCCCCGTTGGGCCCAACCCGAGTCGTCCGTACCCGAGTCTTACGTCTCCCCGAGTTATGTCGGGCGTGTCCCCCCACAGGGGGATTTTCAACGAAAAATAGAACAGATTCCAAACAGATTCCAAAAAGGTAAAAATAGAATCCCAAAATAGTCCCCAGGCTTAAGTCGGGCCTGTCTCCCTACAGGGGGATTTTCGGCGAAAAGTCAAACATATTCCAAACATACTCCCAACAAGGTCACAACATATTCCAAACATAGTCCCCAGACTATTTTTTGACTATTTTTGTTTTATTTCTGGGGTATTGTTTATTTTTCGTCGAAAATTCCCCTGTAGGGGGACAGGCCCGACTTAGGCCTGGCGGCCGCTCCTCTCCGGAGTCGGGGAGGCGCAAGTCTGAGTCGGGCCTGTCCCTCTGCAGGAGGAGTGCTCAAAGATAGTCACAAAAAGATAGTCTCGGGGCGATCGTTTTTTAGACTTATTCTGACCATTGTTTGACTATGTTTGTTGCTGCTGTTTTTCATTTTTCGCCCCAAAATCCGCCTGTAGGGGGACAGGCCCGACCTAAACGTAAGACTCGAATGCAGCCAGAACTCGTGTTTGCCAACGTTTTTTGACGAGCGCGTCCTGGATTTTGACGGTCCAGTTTTCGTGGGATGTCTGCAGCGGGAGCCTGCGTCAAATTTCGGATTGGGTCTCGTCATTTTTATGATGGCCCCGTTGGGCCCAACCCGAGTCGTCCGTACCCGAGTCTTACGTCTCCCCGAGTTATGTCGGGCGTGTCCCCCCACAGGGGGATTTTCAACGAAAAATACAACAGATTCCAAACATATTCCAAAAAGGTAAAAATAGAATCCAAAAATAGTCCCCAGGCTTAAGTCGGGCCTGTCTCCCTACAGGGGGATTTTCGGCGAAAAGTAAAACATATTCCAAACATACTCCCAACAAGGTCACAACATATTCCAAACATAGTCCCCAGACTATTTTTGGACTATTTTTGTGTTATTTCTGGGGTATTGTTTATTTTTCGTCGAAAATTCCCCTGTAGGGGGACAGGCCCGACTTAGGCCTGGCGGCCGCTCCTCTCCGGAGTCGGGGAGGCGCAAGTCTGAGTCGGGCCTGTCCCTCTGCAGGAGGAGTGCTCA
>CAUYUJ010004015.1:27500-73801 GCA_963575745.1 Prorocentrum cordatum
CCGACCTGACGCCAGTATCTGTCCTGGAGTCGGCTGATGTTCCACGATCTGCGCCATCGGGAGGTCGTGATCGCTCAAGGTCGAACGATCCACGCTCCGTAGCCATTTTGGCTCAAGCCACGGACCTGGCCCAAGGCCCCGCGGCGCAGCGCGGCGGCGCGCCCGCGCGAGGCTCCTCCCGCCCCCCTCGGCCGCACACCGCCCCGCCGGCCGGCCAAGGGCAGCCATGGACTCCGAGATCCACGCAGCCAAGCACCTCGGCTTCGGAGACAGGGAGCGCCGCTTCGACGCGGCCTCGAAGTTCGGCGGCCGCGGTGGCCACACGCTGAGCATCGCCATGCCGAGGGCCCACGTGCCGGAGCCGTGCCGCGACGTCTTCGCGTGTGGGCCCGGCCTCGCCCTGGACCTGCACGGGGCCGCGGCCCTGCGCCGGGCGGCGGAGTTGGAGGCCAGCGGGGTGGTGAAGAGCGTGGCGCGGAGCGCCGACTGCCCCGACGTGGTCGTGACGACCTACCTGGCGCCGGAGGGGGGGCAGCAGCTCGCTGTCTCTTGCCTCAGAGCTGGGGCCAACACGCGGCGCTACGCCCGGGGCTTCGACCTGGTCCACATGGGCTGCTCCAGGTGCGGGAAGAACAGGGGGACGTGCAGCGGCTGGAAGGGGAGGACGAAGGTGAGGCGGCAGAGGCTCCGCCGGCAGTTTGCGGCGGCCTTCGACGCAGAGGGAGCGGAGGCCACGCATGGCGACGTGGACAGAGGGGCGGGCCCTGGGGATCCAGCAGAGGCGATCGATTTCGCCGAAATCTGGTCCGCCGAGGGTCGCAGGGCAGCGGTGTGCCCGCAGCCTGCAGGCAAGGAGCAGAGCGTGAGGGTCGCTGGCGCCTCGGTGCTCGCCGCGCAGATGCCGGCACTGCATCGCGAGGACTCTTGGGTCGTAGTGGATGTGCCCCAGGTGCTCATCGTGTAAAGTTTTGGAGACGGGCAAGCCGTCACAAGAGCGACCCCGGATCAGGCCTTGGGCCTGACGGTGCGGCGGGGCGCGTGGGTTAGAGTGCAGCGGCAGTGTACAGTGTACAGGATCGAAGCGCACATCTGCCCCACGCGTGTTCTGACCAGCGTACCAGCGTGCTGTCATGGCTGCGCACGTGCCATCTTGTTGCAAGGACAAAAAAAAAAGGTCGAACGATCCACGCGGTGTCAGAAAGCAACGCGGAGGTCGCCGCGGCACGTGAGTACTGGAACCCCAGAGGTCCAACGCTTTGAGTTTTCAGTATGCGGTCCCAGGGGGGGCCCCCGACCTCTCGTCCCGAGCCGTCTCTCGGTGGTCTCCGCAAGGGCCCCCGAGCCGTCCCAGCCGTCCCAGGGGGGGCCCCCGCAAGGGCCCCCAGAGGCCGAGAACAAGCAGGGAGATGCTTTCCCAGGTGAGCTTTTCAGTACGTTGGGGGTTTGGTTTTTGTCAAGGGCAGAAAGCGCCCCTACCCTTGTTTACGAGGCGCTGTGCGCTGAAACTCCTGTGGGCTGACAGGGTAAACCCTGCGTGATGTGCCGCGTCCTGGCGGCTCTAGGCTTTGGGGGTTCCCAGGAGGTTTACAGACCACGCGCTTGTAACCCATGGTAGGGTCGTTTTTTCATCCCTCAATTTCGGGCCGTAACTCCCTCCTTGGCGGTCAATGGGGGCGACTCGGAGAACCCCCGGATGCACACTCGACGTGGCGCAGCTGCCCGAAGGAATCTGGCAGCTCTTGGACCGCGGTGATGGCGCCCCGGGGGCCGAAGCAGGCAAGAGCAGCGACACTCAAGCAGTGGCGAAGCGTCCTGGCTCGCCTATGGCCCTACCGCACAATGTTCCAAGAACCTGTTTGTGGTGTCCACGAGATGTTCTTAGAACATGTCTGGCGGAGCCTGTCTTGTTTTATCACATCGGGTTTCTATGTTCTAAGAACAGTGTGTTTGTTCTTAGAACATTCTTGGGCTCTAGGAGCATTTCGTGGTAGGACTCTAGAAATGCCGGGACGGTCGGTCCCTGCTCAAGACACGCTTCCCTGCTGTTTCTGTTGGCTACGCGCTGGAGGTCAGAGCCCCGAATCATCAGGGGTAACTCGGGTCAGGGATAACTCGGGTGCGTTTTTCGGGAATCCAAACCCGAGTTACCCCGGACCCGAGTTACCCCGGATAACTCGGGCGTCCAGAGCCCCGAATCATCAGGGGTAACTCGGGTCAGGGATGACTCGGGTTCCTTTTCCGGGAATCCAAACCCGAGTTACCCCGGACCCGGTTGGTGTGTATATTTGAAGTGATAACAATTTGGTCGAAACCTCTCGCGGCCGACGTCGTGAACATGGCCCTGCGACGCACCCGACCCCTCGGCACCCATGGATGATATAAGGCGTGCCGACAATAGTGCGACAGCAACGCTGCAATATACAAGGCGATCATCTACATCGCGCGAAGTGCGCGTGGCCGACTCGCAGAGCCAGGAGGCTTGTGCTGGAAAGGCGAAGCAACACGATGACATCGGGATGGAGGAGCAATCACCTCGGCAGAAGCAGCGAGCTGGTGGAGCGTGGGTAAGATAAGGCCACACAGGCAGAGGCGCAACCAGACAATGGCATGTCAGTGTTTCCATGCCGAAATGCTCAACGCCTGCGCGGCCAGCGCTTCGCGTCGATGCAGCGCCTCGGAACAGTAAAAGCTCCCCTTGCGAGTGTAAGGAGGAGTCGAAGCCCAGCTCGCCCGCCAGCCTCCCCGCTTCCTCCCTGCACCTCTCAGTGCGAGCACTAAACGCAAGCAGGCGCGCCGCCAGGTCTGCGGGCGGGCCGCAGGAAAGACAATCAAGCCCACGGTCACGTATCATCAGCTGGTTGTCCACCGTGGTCGATCTCGAAAGCATCACGTAGAGATGCAGCCTGAGCGCGTCCAAACAGTCCGAACCCTTGAGTCCAGCGTCGATGACGACTCAGTTTCACAATTTGCCTGTATCCTTGCACCCGCGTCCTGCAGAAGTGGCGACAGTTTCACACGTCGCAGCCCCCCACCCAAGGATGGCGAGGTCCCCTGGCCCCCCCAGCAGCCCTCGAAACTGGCGACAGTTCCACACTTCGCGGCCACACCTTCAGGATGGCGAGGTCCCGTTTGGACCTGCGTGGGAACCCACTGTGCTGGCTCCCCCCAGCAGCCCTCGAAAGTGGCGACAGTTCCACACTTCGCAGCCCCTCCCCAGGGATGGCGAGATCTTTTTGGGATCTGCGTGGGACCCCACTGTGCTGGCCCCACCCAGCAGCCCTCGAAGGTGGGGACAGTTTCGTATCTTGCAGCCCCCAGGGATGGCGAGGTCCCGCTTGGATCTGCGTGGGGCCCCACTGCTGCCCCGCCCAGCAGCCCTCGAAAGTGGCGAAAACTCCACTCCTCGAAGCCACCCCTTCAGGATGGCGAGGTCCCGTTTGGACCTGCGCGGGAGTCCACTGTCTTGGCCCCTTGGCCCCCTCCGCAGCCCTCGAAAGTGGCGACAGCTTCAAACTTCGCAGCCCCTCCCCAGGGATGGCAAGGTCCCCTTTGGTCTGCGCTGGGTCCCAATGTGCTGCCCCGCCCAGCAGCCCTCGAAACTGACGACAGTTCCACACTTCGCAGCCACCCCTTCAGGATGGCGAGGTCCCGTTTGGGTCTGCGTGTGGCCCCACTGTGCGGGCTCCCCCAGCAGCCCTCGAAAGTGGCGACTGTTTTACACTTCGCGGCCCCCAAGAGGGATACGAGAGGAGAGAGCAGAGAGGATACCGGGGGGGAGGAGGGCGAGGAGGAGGAGGAGGAATTGGAGACCCTACTGCTCTATTCAAAACGAGAACTCAAACAAGGGAGGGTTGGGAAAAAACATGGAGTCAAGGGATCTGGGTCTCCACTGGCGTGGCCCTGGCCCCACTTGCGGATGCCCCAGCCCGACTTGGGGTACTCGCCTGTTCCTTCCGGTATCGCGGGGCCTACACCCTGCGAAATGCTTTGCTTAAGAAATCATGGGTTAAGAAATTCGCAGTGTCAGAATTTGAATAAAAGCCCAGAACTTCCATTCAACTCTTAGGATCCACACTGAAACATCAAGAACGCTCGAGACTCTGGCCGAAAACGCAAGTTTTCGTAAGCATCGCCTAGAGGGTGCACCCCCACCCCAGGAAGGGGGGCTGGAGGGGCTCGGACACCACGGCCCGACGCACATACAGTATAAGTATGTTGGGGTGTTGCCGAGACAGGTCAGACGATGCTGCCTGTCGGATCGGGCGGCAGCGCCCGCACCTCAGACGACGCCCTCTCCTCTGCCCCCGGCACCTCCCCAGAGATCCGACGTCGTGATTTTCTCGGTGCGGGGTCCCCAGAAGCCTCGACCCGTTCCCCGGGGACCGGCTTCTCGTCCCGAGTCGTTCTTCGACGGCCCCGGGGCCCGGCGAGGGCCTCTGGGGGCCGAAAAGTACGAAAAACCTAAGGCGTGCTTCTTTCAAGACGTCGGATCCCTCCTCTCCCTCCTCCTGCGCCTCCTCCTGCGCCTCCTCCTCCTCCTCCTCCTCCTCCTCCTCCTCCTCCCCCTCCTCCTATTGTTCCTCCTCCTCCTCCTCCTCCTCCTCCTCCCCCCCTCCTCCTCCTCCTCCTCCTCCTCCTCCTCCTCCTCCCTCCTCCTCCCCCTCCTCCTCCCTCCTCGACCTCGGCCTCGCGGGGCCCGCTGTCGGGCCCCCCCGGCCCACCCGACGCCGACCCGGGGCAACGCCGGCACCGCGAGGGCACGGCCGGGCGGGACCTCCGAGGCCGGGAGCGGGGGAGCCCCAGCCCTCCTCACGTATTGTTTGTTACAAAGGATTGGGCAAAAGGTGTCTTGTGCCAGGAACAGTGTTTGCACGTAGGGGTTCTAACTTGTGGTCTGAGGAATTGGGCCTTGGTGGCGGTCACGCGGCTATGTTGCCGCCGTCGCCGCAACGTCGTCGCCTCTTCGCCGGGTCCGGGGTAACTCGGGTTTGGATTCCCGAGAAAGGAACCCGAGTCAGCCCTGACCCGAGTTACCCCTGATGATTCGGGGCTCTGGACGCCCGAGTTGTCCGGGGTAACTCGGGTCCGGGGTAACTCGGGTTTGGGTTCCCGGAAAAGGAACCCGAGTCATCCCTGACCCGAGTTACCCCTGATGATTCGGGGCTCTGGGCGCCCGAGTTATCCGGGGTACTCGGGTCCGGGGTAACTCGGGTTTGGATTCCCGGAAAAGGAACCCGAGTCATCCCTGACCCGAGTTACCCCTGATGATTCGGGGCTCTGGACGCCCGATTCATCCGGGGTAACTCGGGTCCGGGGTAACTCGGGTTTGGGTTCCCGGAAAAGGAACCCGAGTCATCCCTGACCCGAGTTACCCCTTGATGATTCGGGGCTCTGGGCGCCCGAGTTATCCGGGGTAACTCGGGTCCGGGGTAATCGGGTTTGGTTCAAAAAGGAACCCGAGTCATCCCTGACCCGAGTTACCCCTGATGATTCGGGGCTCCCGGAAACTCGGGTTAACTCGGGTTTGGATTCCCGGAAAAGGAACCCGAGTCATCCCTGACCCGAGTTACCCCTGATGATTCGGGGCTCTGGACGCCCGATTCATCCGGGGTAACTCGGGTCCGGGGTAACTCGGGTTTGGGTTCCCGGAAAAGGAACCCGAGTCATCCCTGACCCGAGTTACCCCTGATGATTCGGGGCTCTGGGCGCCCGATTCATCCGGGGTAACTCGGGTCCGGGGTAACTCGGGTTTGGGTTCCCGGAAAAGGAACCCGAGTCATCCCTGATCCGAGTTACCCCTGATGATTCGGGGCTCTGGGCGCCCGAGTTATCCAGGGTAACTCGGGTCCGGGGTAACTCGGGTTTGGATTCCCGGAAAAGGAACCCGAGTCATCCCTGATCCGAGTTACCCCTGATGATTCGGGGCTTCTGATCCAAAGGGTCCGGGGTAACTCGGGTTTGGATTCCCGGAAAAGGAACCCGAGTCATCCCTGACCCGAGTTACCCCTGATGATTCGGGGCTCTGGGCGCCCGAGTTATCCGGGGTAACTCGGGTCCGGGGTAACTCGGGTTTGGATTCCCGGAAAAGGAACCCGAGTCATCCCTGACCCGAGTTACCCCTGATGATTCGGGGCTCTGGGCGCCCGAGTTATCCGGGGTAACTGCTTTAATTAGCGCTCCCCCTGGGGACCCCCCGATTCGCCGTATTGGCGCCCTCGGGTGCTCGTGGGCCCCTCTTGGGGTCTACCTGTGACATCGTGGAACCTATCTGGGGCCCCGGAAGGCGGTCAACGGGGGACGATGCAACAATCAGTGGGGTTGTTTTAGGTGCTTATTGGAATTTTGTTATTTGGGTGCCTTCGTGGGGGGTTCGGAGGCCTTTTGGAAGCGCCTTGGGGCGTTGTTTGGTGCCGTTTGGAACATATTGTTCGCCATCTTGGGACATGTTGTGGTATCTGGGGCCAGCTTGGAGGTCACTTCGGGTTTTCTGAGGCCCTCTTGGGACCGTCTTGGGCCACTTTAGACGTTCCAGCGCCCCGCCGCCTCCCCGTCCAGGTCCAGGGGAGGGGGCATTGGGGAGGGGTAAGCCCCTCCCCGACGGGGAAGAAGTGGGTTGGAAGAGGAAGCCCCCTAGACCACCTACGCCCAGAGGGCTGGTGGGATTCCTGAGACGGGCTTTTCACCCCAGGCGTTGTGTGACGGTCCTTGGGCCCAGCGAGGGCCCTCAGAGGGCGAAACCTGCCCAAAACCATCCGTCGCGACCCGTGATGATGATGATGATGATGATGATGATGATGATGATGATGATGAGGATGATGAGGAGGAGGAGGAGGAGGAGGAGGAGGAGGAGGAGGAGGAGGAGGAGGAGGAGGAGGAGGAGGAGGTAGGGGAGGAGGAGGACGAGGACGAGGATGAGAAGAAGGAGGAAGAGGAGGAGGGGGAAGAGGCGGAGGAGCAGGAGGAGGAAACATAAGAGGAGGAGGAGGAGGAGGAGGAGGAGGAGGAGGAGGAGGAGAAGAAGGACGAGGAGGAGGGGGGAGTGAGGAGGGGAGAAAGTGGAGGAGGAGGAGGATCAAGAGGAGGAGGAACACCAGTGTAAAGCCAAGACCCATTAACGGTGTTGCAATGCACCCTCCCTCCAAGCCCCTTCTCCATAGGACACTACAAGGATCCATTCTCTGTGAAGCAAGTACACAGTTTGAGAACAACGTTTTGAAACTCCTGAACTGCGCCAGAACACCATTATTGGGATTGCAACGCCTCGGATCACCGTTATTGTTGCGTATTGTCGATACTGAGTCGTGCCAGAGTACCATTTCTGGGACGCCAACACCACGCGGCAAAGTAATTGTTGCACCCTGGCAATCCGACATCGTGCAAACACACAGCTTCTGATACTAGAGCCATGAACATATAGAAACCGGTTTCTTTGATGTGATTCCAGGCGGATGCGCGCTGTGCTCAGGCAAGAGCCACATGTTGAACAGGAACCGCCTTCCATCCGCCAGACGGTTGCAGGTTGTTGTGGCAAACGTTTGCGGCGCTACAGCGAGAGCCACATGTTGGAAACCACCCGCCCACATCCGTGACATTGTTGCATTGTTATGACGAGTGAGTGCGGCGTTGAAGCGAGATCCACATTTTGAACACCACCCCGCCCTCCATCAGTGGAGCTCTTGCATTTGTATGACGAATGCGCGCGGCGTTAAGGCGAGAGCCACATTTTGAACACCACCCGCCATCTATCCGCGAAACTTTTATTTAATGGCGGCTGTGCGCGGCGCTAAAGCGAGAGCCACGTGTTGAAAACCACCCGCCCTCAATCCGCGAAGCGCTTGCAGTTTTGCACAACGTATGTGCGCAGCGCTAAGGCGAGACCCGCATGTCGACAACGATCCCATCTGTGAAACTGTTGAACATTCTTAGCTTCAGGATTCTAAGTTGTGAGGGACACTCAGGCGAACCACCCGGCCAACCCTTCCGACTTGCCTTGGGGTGGACAGGGATGAGTTATCCATAAGGGAATTCAGGAGAAGCAGGAGGATCATGGGGAGGTGCAGGAAAAGGTAGAGGAGTTTGAGGAGGAAGAGGAGAAGCATGATGATGACTAGGTGGAGGTGGAGGTGGAGGAGGAGGAGGATCAGAAGGAGGAGAAAGAGGAGGATCACGAGGAGGTGGAAAGTGAGGAGGAAGAGGATGAGGAGGAACAGGAGGCGGAACGGGAAGAGGAGGAGTGTAAGGAGGAAGAGGAGGAGGAGGAGGAGGAGGAGGAGGAGATGCGAGGAGGAGAAGGAGGAGGAGGAGGAGGAGGAGGCAGAAGACGAGGAGGAGAAGGAGGAGGAGAGATAGGAGAGGAGAAGAGCAGGAAGGGGGGAGGAGCAGGAGGGAGGGGGATGAGGAGGAGGAAGGAGGAGGAGGAGGAGGGGGAGGAGAAAGGAGGACGAAGAGGAGAAGGAGGAGGAGGAATAGGAGGAGGAGGAGGGAGGGCTGAGGAGGAGGAGAGAGAGGTTGGAGGAAGAAGGAGAAGGAGGAAGGAGGAGGAGGAGGAGGAGGAGGAGGAGGAGAAGGAGGAGGAGGAGGTAGAGGAGGAGGAGGAAAAGGAGGAGGAAGGAGCGAGGAGGGGAGGAGATGGGAGGGAGGAGAGGGAGAGAGGAAGGAGGAAGAAATGTGAGGATGGAGAAGGAGGAGGAGGAGTGAGGAAGAGGAGGAGGAGGAAGGTAGGGGAGGACGAGGAGGAGCGAGGAGGAGGGTATGAGGAGGAGGATCATGAGGAGGAGGAGGAGGAGGTGTAAGAAGAGGAAGGATCCGGGAGTGAGGAGGAGGAGGAGGAGGAGGAAGTGGAAGAGGAGGAGGAGGATGGGGAGGATGAGGGGGAGGAGGAAGAAGCATATGCAGAAGGAGGTGGAGGAGGATCACGAGGAAGGAGGATCTGAGGAGGGGAGGAGGAGGAGGGAGGAGGAGAGGAGGAGGAGAAGGTGTACGAAGAGGAAGAGCCGCGAGGAGGTGGAGGAGGAGGAGGAGGAGGAGGTGGAAGAGGAGGTTGAGGAGGGGGAGGAGGAGGGGGAAGCGGAGGAGGAGGTGGAGGAGGGGGAGGAGGAGGAGGGGCCAAGGCCATGCCTGTGGGCATAAGCATCGGTTAAGCGGTGCTCTGCTAGGCGGCAGCTGCAGCTCTGCTTCGGCGACTGCGCTCCGTGGGAGCTGGACCTGATCTACACGGAGGGCACGCGGCGAGGGCCGCGGTCGCCGTCGGGGCCGCCCCCAGGGGCAGCAGATCCTCTTTCCCAGGGCCCAGTTCGATCCGACCCCATTCGATGACGGCTTCGGCGGTCTTTTGCAAAAAACACCCTTCGATGGATTGCAAAAAAACCTTAGTTTTTTTTGCAATCCTTCGATTTTTTGCAGTCCTTCGTTTTTTTTGCAATCCTTCGTTTTTTGCAATCCTTCGATCCCGTGCGATTTCAATTGGCAGCGATCCGATGCGGCCCGATGCTTGCACGGCGCTGTGGTGCAACATGGCGTAGCCAGTCCGATTCGAGCTCGGCTCCGTGCCGACGCAGCCTGTCAGACGCGCGTTCCGATTCGGTCCGAGTTCCCGATTCCATGCCGACCGAATTTGCCCAGGGACAGCCACCCTCCCCGCGAGTCCGCTATGCTGCCGTACTATTTTGTTGGGGTGCTTCGTCCTCGTGACTGACAAGTACCTCTGCTTCTTTTGAATGGGGCCCGCTGGTCACCACCCACCAAACCACCCCAACCCAACCCGAAGGTCCAAATTTATCCTCGATTTCCAGTGTGGGGGGGTTGGGGAACATTGAAAAAACACATGGAACCCGTACCCCCCCCAACCCGAAATTCGGGTCAAATTCGGGTCTTCGGGTTGGGTTGGGGTGGTTTGGTAGGTAGTCAGCTGGCTCCCGCCTCGTAGCCTCGTAGCCCCAATGCCCCCCCCTCCGTCACAGCGGGCTTCTTGCCCTGCTCGGCCTCTCGGGGCCCTCGCTGGCCCCCCGGGGCCGTCACGGACAGCCCGGCACGAGAAATGGGCCCCACGGGATGGGTCGAGGCCTCCGGGGGTCGACGCTGTGAACAGCAACGTGACGTCGGGGGGTCGGGGGTCTGAGTCCTCCATCCTTTCTCCTCCGTGATCCCCCCCCCAATCGTGATGATGATGCTGATGTTGATGATTATGATGATGTTGATGATGTCGATGATGATGATGATGATGATGATGATGATGATGATGATGATGATGATGATGATGATGATGAGATGATGATGATGATGATGGTGATGATGATGATGATGATGATGTTGATGTTGATGTTGATGTTGATGATGATGCTGATGAGTGATGATGATGGTGATGGTGATGGTGATGATGACATGATCATGATCAGATCATGATCATGATGATTATCATGATCATGATGATGATGATGATGATGATGACGATGATGATGATGATGATGATGATGATGATGATGATGATGATGATGATGATGATGATGATGATGATGATGATGATGATGATGATGATGATCATGAGGAGGAGGATCATGAGGAGAGGATCATGAGGAGGGAGGAGGAGGGACCAACAGCAGGAAGAGGAGGAGGAGGAGGAGGAGGAGGAGGAGGAGGAGGAGGGCCCCCCTTCTCTCCTCGCCCCCGCGGCGGGGCCCCGACCGACCGCGGGGCGCGGACCTGGCCTTCAAGCTGGAGCGGCCCTGGACCTGCTCCTGCTGCTGCTGCAGGCGCCCCAGGCTGAACGTGATTGACGCCGAATCGGGCAGGCTCCTCGTCCTCCTCCCTCCTCCCTCCTGCTCCCCTTCGTCCTCCTCCTCCTCCTCCTCCTCCTCCTCCTCCCGCTTCACCCTCCTCCTCCTCTTCCTCCCTGTCCTCCCTCCTCCTCCTCCTTCTCTCCTCCTCCTCCTCCTCCTCCTCCCTCGGCCTCCTCCTCCTCCTCCTCCTCTCCTGGGGTCGTCGCGTGCCTGGATGAGCTGTGCGTTGCAGTCGAATTTTGTTGATAGCAGTGCAGTTTCAGTCCTGTTCGATCTGATCGGCCGCGCCTTCCATCGCTCAGGACCTCCTCCTCCTCCTCCTCCTCCTCCTCCTCCTCCTCCTCCTCACCTCCTCCTCCTCCCTCCTCACTCCTCCCCTCTCCCCCCCTCCTCCTCTCCTCCTCCTTCCTCCTCCCTCCTCCTCATCCTCCTCCTCCTCCTCCTCCTCCTTCCTCCTCCTCCTCCTCCTCCTCCTCCTCCTCCTCCTCTCCTCCCCCTCCTCCTCCTCCTCATTCTCTCCTCCTCCTCCTCCTCCTCCTCCTCCTCCTCCTCCTCCTGATGCCGTTGGCCTTGGGGTCCATCCGATGCGGTTACCCCCCACCCCAGGGGCGCTCGACCCTCGGGGGAGGTCATCAAAATAGTCAGCTTGGCGTTCCGAGGCGAGCACCGGCGGGTTTGTAAACGCCGTGGCGCCTGGCGGGGGCGGCGGAGGAGGGCTGGGCTAGCGAGGGACCGCAAGGGGGAGGGCGAGAGGGGCCCGAGCCGAGGCAAGTTAGTTTTCCAGCGTGAGCTGTCGAACCATGTATGGCTTGAGCCATAGCGTTTACGGATAGTCGAATAAACATTCAAACATATCTCAAACATCTCTGATGGTTCTGAAGCCTCTTACCCCGAACTCATACACAATCTAACTCCGATGCCTGTCCTTTACAGAACCGTAGGAAAACAAACACAGCGGAGCGTGGAGCGATCCACAACTGCTTTAAACATACAGCTTAGCTCTATCTCGATAGCTTCTGTAAGACATGCAACAATGCTTTTCGAACATCAGGCTGGCTTGCTAGGCTACTGTGAAAACTCCTGTGCTTTCGAGCTTTATCGAGGAAGCTGGAGGTAGGACGAGTGAGGAGCAGCAAACGCAAGGGCAAACGCTCATTTCTCCTCATCACCTGACTCAACTCATGTCTCTCTCTCGGATAGTCTCCACGACTGCAACGCATATCGTAGTAGACGTCGTGATCTAGCTACTCCTGGAGGTTCTCGATCTCCTTCTCGGTAGCTTCCGGGTGTTGTGCTGCTCTCTTGTGTCGAACTGCCTGGCCCTCGGTGAGGGTGATCTTCCACTTGCCGGTAGTGCAGTACAACAAGAGCTGATCGAACCAACCTTCCTTCGTGAGACCGTCGGCTAGCATGATTCTGGTTGGAACGTGTAACAGAGAACGAATACGATGATGAACTCGATCTTCGCGAAGTGCCATGATGGCCACTCTCTGTGACTTGTCAGATGGTATGCCGCGGCCACCTGTGATCAACTCGAAGAGGTCCATGCAATCTGTCACTGCATCATGCGGTATGATCGTGATATCCTTTTGGCTTAGCTCCAGCATGTCATGTGCGGTGATCGTGGCTCGCGGAGGCAGCAGCATCTGGCAGAACAACTCTGTGAGCCTTGCCGCGATCAGCTGACCCATCTGAGTGCATCCGATGGCCGAAAGCGTCTCCGCATGCGAGGTCGAGTGAGAAACTCTTGAAGCTTTGCGAGCACTGAAGAACAACGTGTGCGCATAGCCTCCAACCTTAGACAAGTCCTGACCAGTGATCCACTCGGGCGTGTCGATCTTCAGGTCGTCATGCATCATCATAACGAACTTTCCTTCGTACGGATAGCAGCTCTTCTTGCTTGCATGACCGCAGTCGTGTATGCTGCAGAGCCTCAGTGGAAACGATACTCGATGGTAGTGCAGGCCGTTCATCTCCTTCGTCTTGCGAGCCTTCGCGAGTACACGATTGGCCATCTTCATATGCTGAACTTGAGGGTACACCATCTCTGACTGCAACGAAACCACGTCATGAGCAATATCCACTCGCGTGAGGCATAGCCATAGCAGGCTGCAGACCAACGACCTGAACTGGTGGTGCTCGTACTCGTCCAGCTCCTGGAAGTCCTTCTTGATGTTGTACGCGTTCGTGAACTTGGCCTCTGGCAGCTTCTCGAGGTAGTGCTGCTGGTGAACCAGCAGGTGTCCTGGGGTGAGCATCTCGTGCCTCATGCCCAGGTAGGTGAACGGAAGGCCTGTCCTCTTCGGGTTCCCGAACTTCTGTCCGAGCTTCTTAGCGATATGGTCGAGGAAGTCCTTCGTCGCTGCTAGAAGAAGATCGTCCACATGAATGATACACAGCGATACAACCTGCCAGCCATTGATGATCATCAGGAAGCACTCGTCATGGGTGCTCATCCTGTAGCCGATGTCCAGCTTCAGGTAGTGCAACAGCGCCAGCTGCCACAGCAGAGGAGCGTCCACCAGGCCATATAGCGCCTTGAGGCACTTCAGGATGAAGTGTGGAATATCTCCATCCAGTACTGTGATCTTGCTCTTCGGAATGTTCCTCCAGTGCCTCCAGATGTTCGCCGGCGGGCGAAACCAGAGTTGGCGCGCCTCCTTGACCTCATGGCCTAGCTCCTTCGCTTTGGCCACCACCTCTGAGAACTTCAACCCTTGAAGAAAAGCTGTTGAGATGTCGAAGCTCTCGAGGGTCAACTCGAACTGCATGGCCAGTGAGCAAAATAGCCTGTGGCTCAGCCGCGAGGCTGTTGACGAATGGCGGTTCACCGTCGTCTTCTGGCGATCTAGAAAACCGCGACCGCAGCACCTTGACTTGACAATGCGCTTCTGCCGATTCTTCCACTTGCGCACCCAGATGCCGTCCACGACGTCCGCGGCATTCGAGGACAGGTCGATATCGAAGACATCGCGGCTGTACAGCGACACTGCTTCCTCGTAGTCACCGATCTCCACGACATCCCAGTTGTCGATCACCTCTTGTGGCGTGAGGAGATCATCAGATGAGACCGAGAAACACTGGTCCTCGCGAATGTCGTAGTAGAAGCACATGGGCCTCGTCATCGGCCCTTCAAGTACTGCAAACGCCTCTGATGCCGTCCAGGGCAGCTCGCCTCGCTCAGCTTGCTGACTGAAATGTAAGATCTGCTCGGCGTCGGCAATGGCATGCGTGAAATGTTCCTCGTCGAAGTGTGGCTTGAAGCCAACTGGAGCCACTTTGCGCAGAGGCTGTCCCAGTCGGTGCTCAGCGTGGTGCACATCGAACCACACCTGGTAGCTATGCATCTCGAGCTTCTCCTGCTTGTCCTCGTCGACTTTCTCGCTTGTTGCCGGGCCGTCGTCGATCGTCTCGTCGACGTCGGCAGGCTCAGCGATGGGCAGGACTGGCTCTGGTGGAGCTGGGGCTCCCGATGATGCCGATGCCGCTGAGGCGCGAACTCCAGGCGCCACTCGATCATCAGGCGGAGCGTCTGGTGCATCTCGCTTATGCGGTTGCGTTCTGGCTGCAATCGGCGATGCTGCTGATCGATGCCTTAGAGATTCTTGTCGAACTTGTCGGTCATGCTCATCGTGCTGGGCTCGTGGATCTGGAGCAGGTCCATAGTCTCTCGTGCGAGACCTATCCAACTCTGATGTAGTTGGCGAGGGTCCTTCGTGACTTGCTCCTGGTGGAGGTATCTCTGGCAGAGGTCCCAAGATCGGCTCCTCTGGATGGCCATAGTCTAGAGTAGGCTCGTGCGCGTTGCCGTAGTCCAGCGTGTCCTGCTGACTAGCTGGTGAAGACGGTGTCGAGGCCTTGGCCGCTGGAGGCGGCGTGGCTGCTCTCAGAGGTGATGCTCAGATTGCCTTCTCTGGTTGCGGCGTCTTCGGTACGGCCACGTTCTCGCCCGGTATCGGCACCCGTCTTGAAGGTGCCTTCGGCAGAGGAGCCCGCCCGAATACTCTTGATCTTGACCGATCTGCCGTAGCTGGTGAACTGCTAGAGGATTCCGACAGCTTGACAATGTCGGCGTCTGCTTGGTCGTCTGGGTCGATCGCGCCCTGACCCGCGGGTGGCGCAGGAGGTGTCGGTACGAAACCAGCGACTGCTGCTGCAGGTGGTCCTGGAACACGTACTTGTGGAGCTGTACCTGCTGCTCCTCCTCCTGGCGGCGGCGGCGGCGGCCGCATGACGCCCGCCTCGACCTCAGGTGTGACGTCGAACGACACGTTCGGAGACAGTGGCCTGCGCCTCGCTGGTGGAGGCGTCTTGGGCACATATGGCTGTGTCGCTGGCTTTGGTACATGCCTCACTGGTGGAGCTGGCGCTGCTGGTTCAGCTGGTGTCTGTCGAGCAGCAAGTGGAACCTTCACTGGCAGCTGAGGCTGCTGACCACCTGGTCTTGGAAGATCTCCTTGTTGACGATGGTCGTCTTCATCGTCGCCAGCTTCCAACCAAGAGCCTCCAAACGACGTCCATGGTGATGCTATCCATGGAATGGGAGATGGACCACCAACTCCACTGAGGTCAACTTCTGGCGTGTCCTCGATCTCGTCGTTCGGCTTGTTGTAACTAAAGTAGAGCATGAAACTCTCGTCCTTCCAAGGGCCTGAAAATGAGAGCGGCAGCGCCTTGTCCGGCACCACATCGCGGATCATGTAGCTCTCCCGGCGACTGTTGTTCCAGGTAATGAGCTGTCCGCGCTGCGCCGCTGAAATGGCATCTGCCCTCTTGCACTTGTTGCCAAACTGGATGCCATCGAACTTCGTGCCGTTGAGAACTCCCGTGAAAACCTTCTGAGCGACCGTCCACAGCGGTGGCGGATTCTGCTCAAGGTCGTGCGGCACGACGATATAGCTGCGGTCCGCACTCGAGTAGACCAGGCCGTAGGTGTACGACGAGAAAACCGCTCCTGTCTCCACTATCTCCATCATCTGCTTGACCGTGTCGTTGAACTCGTGCTGTGTGGCGTAGACCTGGCTGCTGTGTGACTTATGGTGGAGTAGCCACACGAAGCCGATATGCGGGCGCAGGTGCCTGATGGGCACCAGCATGAGATGGCCTCTCCAGTCGACCACAGCTCTTGAGCCGTCCTGGTAAACCTTAATCACCTCGCACGGTCCACGCCAGCCAGGGTCGTCCTTTGAATCTGGCTCGCGCCAGAGATCTGCCTTCGCGCCGTCGATGATCTTCGCGCGGTCCTCGGGCTTGAACTTCTGCATCTTGGTGTTCTGAGCCACTGCCAGGCGGTCCTCGACGATGCTCTGCAGTATCGCCTCCTTGGCCATCATACGGAGGCGGATGGCCACCTCGATGGCGTCTGGAGCTGTCTCAAGCGCTCCGGCAGCGGCTGAGATCGTCTTGACCTCTGGGTCATACAGCTCTCTGGGCTGATAGCCCAGCAAGCCCTGGTTGGGCGTGTGGCCGTTGTAGCTGAGCGTGCTGTTGGTGGACATCGCAGTCTCGCAGACCACCTGACTCTGCGTCGTGTTTAGGCCCGTCTTCTGGACTGTTGCCCACAACTTCTGAGCCCCCGTGCGAACGATCTCGATCCTTCTCTCTGCGATGGGCGCGGCTGTGTGTCCTTGCGATCCGCCGAAGTCGCGGATGATGTCAAACTTCTCGCAGCACTTGCCGACGAGGTCGCTCGTGATGGCGCCCTCTTGGTCGGTGGCCAAGTAGATCATCGGGCCGAAGTACCTGATCCAGCTCCTGAAGACCACGGCTATCCACTCGTCGGCGGTCTTGCGCGGAAGCTCTTCTACCAGACACCAGCGAATGCACTCGTCGACTAGCACGATGAAGGTCTTGTCGAAAATGAAGAAGAGGTCCGTCTGAACCCTATAGTTGAAGTGCTCTGACAGCATGGCCTTCACCTGCGGTCGAGTCAACTTGCGCTTCCACATGCCGCACTCCTTGCAGCACTCGATCACGCCATCGACTAAGTCGAGCACCTCCTTGCCATAGCAAGCCCGGTAGAGCATCTTCTTGAGCTCCATGGCAGCCGCATGCCCGAACTTGACATGGATGCCCATGATGATGGCCTTCTTCTCCTTGACTGAGGCCTTCGGATCTCGAAGCACCTTCTTGGCAGCCTTGAGGTCGAAGCTCGGCTCGATGTACGTTGGCGGTGCTGCTGCCGCTGCTGCCGCTGCTGGTGCAGCGGGCGCCTCCGCCTGGGCTGGTCCAGGAAGATCTGCTGCTGCCGCTGGTGCTGCAGGCGCGGCAGGTGGTGCCGCAGGTGCAGTTGGCGGTGGTGCTGCTGCTGCTGCTGCTGCTGGGTCCACTCCCGGCAAGGGCGGATGAAGCCCTGGCGGTGCTGCTGGCGCACCTCCGACAGCATCTGGTACACCTCCAGGTGGTATACCCTGGCGGTGTGGAGCAAACCTGCATCCTGCCACACGCGTGTGTGGAGCCGTTGGCGTGTTGGTGCCGTCGGCCATCTTCTTGTGTAAGCCGTGCTTGCACCTCTCGCAGTTCCAGAGGTGCGTGTAGAACAGCGAGGATTCGTCGCCATCCTTGACGACGCCCGTCCGCAGGTAGTCGTGCAAGTCGTGAACGATGGCCGTGACCATCGGCCATGGATAGTCAGCCGCCGCAGCTGTCTTGTTGATGCTGGCGCCTGGAAACGAGCCCTGCAGTACTGAGTGTTCGCTGCACTTCGAGTCGCCCTGACACTTGTGCAGGACGCGCTGCAGGGTGATGTTGATCATGTGCAGGAAGGTCGGCTTCTTGACTGGCACTCCACTTGATGGATCTGATGCCCCAAGCTGACACTGATCGAGATGTCCGAACGTGCCCAGTTGAGCGATCGACTTCAATGGAGAACTTTTGAGAATAACCGAGCTCCTTGGATTCTCCAGAACACTGGCTCGTCCATCTCGATGTACCTTGCGAAGACGTTGAGCAACCCACTGCAAGTTGGGACACTCCGCTTGTCGGGACGCTTGGAGCTTCGTGGCCTCCTTCATGACTGTTGAAGCCGACCATGGTGAGCATCGTGGAGACCAGAATTCTGCCAGACTGGCCAGGATCTTGTCAATCTTATCCAAGAGATCTCGATGCTTCTTCCTGCGAAGATCCCAGCCGTATCTGAAGTCCCGAGGAAAGCTGACAGTCAGGCCTGACATATATGCGCATAATGAGAGCCTGCCAGATCCGCTCATGCTCTCCATGAGGTCCAGCTCTGGAATCAGCTTAGAAATCTGCTGACACCATTCTTCGGCATTGTCTGGAGTAATGACAATCAGGCCGCTGAAATAGTAGAACTCCTCGGGCATGCATGCGTAGTACTTCTCCAGCTGCTGCTTCTCCTTTTCGTCCATACCTTCTGGCCAGAGATCTTGAGAGTAGGTTTGACCAGGTACACTCATCCAGCCAGAAGTGAGGGTCTGATTCTGGCACTGTTTCAGACGTTGAAAACCTTGACGAGCTGGAGCAAACAATGCAGCTGCTGCCGGCGACAATTTTGCTTGATGGATGTCATGGTTCACTTGACTGCCTGATGATGCTAACTGTGTCGGAGGATCTTGAACGAGTCCGATACCTGTCCTTTTAGCCTCTTGTCGGCGTGGTGAGTCTCTAACGGCTGCTTCCACGCCTGAGGGTGGCGGACCTTCGATCTCCGACCTGTCGAGGTTGAATGCCCACTCGATGTTTGCCGATACTCCTCGTTGATACTTGTCAAACCAGTGGGCCTTCAGAACTTTCCAGAGATCTCGTTGTTCCTCGGCAATTTCCAGTGCAGTCTGTTCGAACCTGTCTGTTGGCAAAAGATAGTGATTCGAGTCGGTGTAGAGAATACGAACCAATGCCACTTGAGGAGGATCCTGCTTGTGCTTGCCGGGAGCTGAAATGATCATGATGCCGTCTCGGTTGTCATAGACACCGCAAGCTACCAACGCACTGCAATCCACCATACTTGGTAACGGCATCAAACCAGGACATGATGAGCCCTTGTTGCCGATCAGGTCGGTCGAGAATGTAGCTCCTGGCAGCCCAGGAACTCCGAGAGGCATGGTGCATACTCGCAGTCCCGGTTCGGGTCTGCCTCCGACTCCTGTGAACATGGACGTCGAGGGGCCGAAGTGCACCTCGTTCATGATGCCCATCGGCTCGACGATCTTGTCCAGGTAGACGCGCAGCGTGTCGGTGCCCATCAGGGCTGAGGATGCTCCTGTATCCACTAGGAGTCCCAGCCTTTCCACACCTTGAACCACGTGCATGGTGCCGAACGTCTCGTTGCTCGCCGAGTAGTTGTACGCCATGTTGATCGTCGCCATCGTCATGAAGATCGACTTCTTGAGCAGCGGGCCTGCCACAGGTCGGGCTGCTCCTGATGCTGACGACGTATCAGGCGTCGTTGCTGATTGATCAGTGGGGAAATTGAAAACCGTAGTCTGCTCGGTGGGCGTAACAACTGCCGCATCCGCGTCGAACTTGGTGCCCAGCTGGACGGTCTGCTTGACTGGAAGCGTGATCTTCGGTCCAGCTGCAATCGATGCTGATGGCGAGCCCAGGGTAAAGAGTTCTGGCTTAGGAGCTGTCGCGTCTCCATCGTATGTGGTCGTAATGCCATGAGTGAACCAACTGCTCTCTCCATCATATTCTTCATATTGCCATGATAAGTCGTCCTCGTAGTAGCTACTGCTCTTGCCGTTCCTCTTGCCCTTGCCGTTGCTGGTGCTCCTCCACGGCTTGCCGAAACCTTTGCCACTTGAGCGGCCGTCCTTGCCGTTCTTGTTAGACTTGGACTTGCTGCGATACTTTCCTTTGTTGTTGCTGCGGTACTTGCCCTTCTTGCCGTAGTAGTCGCCTGTCTTGGAAGGTGAACTCGACGAAGACTTGACGATCGGGCAGTCCGCGCTCGAGTGCAGTGGAGAGCCGCAGGTCGTGCATCCGTCCGACGATGATGCTTTGCCTCCGCTCTTGCGGCCTCCTCGTCCTTTCTTGCCACCGCGGCCTCGGCCCTTGCCACGGCCTTGGCCACATCCGCCGTAGTAGTCCTCCTCGGTGTACTCCTCGTACTCCTCGTCATAGGTGCCGTGCTCCTCGTCGTGACTGGTCTCCCAGTCCGTGCCGTCGTCGTACCATGTTCCGTCCTGCCATTCGTCCTCGCCGTAGCCGACCCACATCCACGATCCATCTGAAGCCCATGTCTCAGGAGAATCGTAGTCCGACTCCCAGTAGGTTCCTTCATCTGTCCAGTACTGTGAGACCATGGCTGGAATCGAAGATGTCGTGCCTTGATACTCGTGATTTGCCATTCTCTGCATCAAGGCGATGAGCTCGGGGAAGCGATTGAGGTCTCCTTGAATCTGCATACGTAGGTCGGTACGCATCTTTTCTGATAAGCCTGACATCTGAAGCAGGAGGAAACTCTTGCCGACGTTATTGAGCTGCAGGCCTCCTTTGTCTGAGGCCTCCTCGAAGCACAGGCGAAACATCGTGAGGAAGTCGTTCATTGGAAGGTGGCCTCTGGTAAGTGAGAAGAAACTTGACAAAGCCACGATTGACATATCTTGATCTTGAACTTCAAACTCTTGAACGAGAATGTCCATCAGGACCGAGGCTCCTGCTGGCTCAGCGGGGTGTTGAACGCCTTCAGAGTCTTGCCATTCGGGATGTGAAGGCTGAGCTAGCAATTCGTCTCCTTCCATCTCGCGTCGTTTTCCTGCATTGAGGTCCAGTCTGTCGCGCTTCATCTTCATAGCTATCTGGAACGCCGAACCTCTGAGACGTCCTGCCATCGCTGGACCTGCTGCATGCTCTGGCAGATCTGTCTGCCTCCACCACAGCCTGAGCAGCTGGATGTAGCGGCGCAGCGGGTACTTGCCGTTGCCTGGCCGCCATCCTGGTGGCGTGTTCTTGTTGAACGTGTCGAGCGGGATGCCGCCACCGCTGCCTGAGGTATCTCCATAATCCATGGCGAAGTGCGTCCACTTGCCGTGCCGGGTGTCAGTGATGAGGGTGAGTGAAACTGCAGCTGCAAAGACGTGTACGATGAGCCTGCTCGCGTACTTGTGCTGCTGCTGGGACATGTAGAGGTTCTCGTCGCAATCGACGCTGTGCCGGAACCAGTCGGCGAGGCTGAGGGCAGAGAGAGACGGCGAGTCTCAAAGGACCTGCCACCACATCAGCGCTACCAAAGTTAGTTTTCCAGCGTGAGCTGTCGAACCATGTATGGCTTGAGCCATAGCGTTTACGGATAGTCGAATAAACATTCAAACATATCTCAAACATCTTTGATGGTTCTGAAGCCTCTTACCCCGAACTCATACACAATCTAACTAGGCACGGAGGGGGAACGAGGGAGGGCCGACACTCACCGAAAATTCGTTCTTGGCATCGCTCGGACGTGTGCATTTTTTTTCGGCGAGGACCATCGAGGACCATCCTGGACCATCGAGCAAAAAAAACACGCACGAAACCGAAAAATGCACGGGAAATGGACGTCCGAGCGATGGCGAGCGTTGCTTTCCCCGCAGAATGCCTACGATCGTAGACGTCCGAGAGGCACATGGTCTGCCCCGATGCAGCGGATCGTGAAGCCCCCACGGCGGATCTGGGCCGTTTGCGAGCAGTTACTCTGCGAGCAATGGAGCGCGCTGTGTAAACGCAGCCCCCCCGGAGCAGGGCGAGGGGGGATGGGGGAGGGGGGCCGAAGACGGCGGGGCTTCCCCTGAGCACAGAAAAGGCCGACACAGCCCCTCCACGGAGCAGGGAGGGGGGATGGGGGAGGAGGCGGGCCCGAGCCGAAGCACGACGGATGAAAGCGGGAGGGGGGAAGGAAGGGGCCATCCCAAACACAGAAAGGCCGACGCACGCCGTCCACGGATCAGGGTGAGGGGGGGAAGGGGAAGAGGAGAAGGGGGGGGGCAGAGCGGGTCTCTCCTTGCACGGGGGTTACCCCTAGAGCCGGGCGCGCTTCGCGCCGCGCGTCTCCTCCTCCTCCTCCTCCTCCTCCTCCTCCTCCTCATCCTCCTCCTCCTCCTCCTCCTCCTCCTCCTCCTCCTCCCCCTCCTCCTCCCCCTCCTCCTCCTCTTCCTCCCCCTCCTCCTCCTCCTCCTCCTCCTCCTCCTCCTCCTCCTCCTCCCTCCTCCTCCTCCTCCTCCTCCTCCTCCTCTCACAATTACTCAATATGAATACTACTCTCCCTCTTCCCCTGATGGCGTGCTGGGAGTAGCCGCCCCCCCCCCGCGTCCTGCTTTTTTACACACAGGATTCCCGGGAGTTGGGTTTTCGCCTGCATTTTTTTCAAAATGCTGCTCTCGCTGAGGCGCCGGCCTCATTTTCGGGCCCCGCTCGTTCCGAATCGTGCTTCCGCTGCAGCGCTGGCCTCATTTCCGTGCTTCCGCTCGTTCCGAATCGTGCTCCCGCTGCAGCGCTGGCCTCATTTCCGCGCTTCCGCCCGTTTCGACTCGTGCTCCCGCTGCAGCGCTGGCGTCATTTCCCGTGCCATGCCACAGCACACGCGCACACACGCACACACACACACACACACACACACACCACCACCACCACCACCACCACCACCACCACCACCACCACCACCACCACCACCACCACCACAACCAGCACCACCACCACCACCACCACCACCACCACCACCACCACCACCACCACCACCACCACAACCACGCACACACGCACGCACGCACGCACGCGCACCACCACCCACTACGCACGCGCGCGCGGAGCCACAGGTCCGCTACGACACGCGTCCGCGGATAGAGAAAATCAGCGCCATGGTAAGGGATGGGAGGGAGGGGTAGGACGTCAGATATGACGCGAGCGCACCTAGCTTGTCCTCCTCCCCCTCCTCCTCCTCCTCCTCCTCCTCCTCCTCCTCCTCCTCCTCCTCCTCCTCCTCCTCCTCCTCCTCCTCCTCCTCCTCCTCCTTCCTCCCCCTCCCCTCCTCCTCCCCCTCCTCCTCCCCCTCCCCCTCCCCCTCCTCCTCCTCCTCCTCCTCCTCCTCCTCCTCTCTTCCTCCTCCCCCTCCTCCTCCCCCTCCTCCTCCTGCTCCTGCTCCCTCTGGGGGCACTGCCGCCGCGGGCCCCGCTCCCCCCCCCCGCCCCCTCCCTCCCCAAGGGCCGCCAGAGTCCCCTCCCCCGTGCGGGAGGGCGGCGCGCTCAGCCTCGGGGTGGGCGACGGCGACGGTCAGCCACGCGCAGAGGGGGGTGGGGGGAGGAGGGAGGGCTTCTCAGAAGCACCCCTGCTTCTCAGAAGGCGCGGGCCCTCTCTATAGATGTGAGGCCGGCGCCTTCTACGAAGCAGCCTCCTTCTAAGAAGCCCTCCCCCCTCCCTCCACCCCCCTGTGCGCGCCGCCAAGACGGGGCAGCTGTAAGTCGGGCCTGTACCTCTACAGGGGGAAGATCCAGAGATGGTCCAAAGCATAGCCTCGGGGGTGGACGGGCCTCCTGCCCTGGCGCGTCGACGAGTGGGTGGTCCGTTTCCGGTGCTCGAGAGGGCGCCGCGGCCGCCGTCTTTCCAGGCTCGCGCCCGCCAGGTTCGGGCCCGTGGTCGTTCTCATTAAGCCGCGTTTTACTAAAGGGGAGTCTGGGCACGATGTTTGGAGTTGTTTTTGTTCTACCATTGCGGTAGCTGTAAGTCGGGCCCGTGCCTCTACAGTCAAGCAGTGGCGAAGCGTCCTGGCTCGCCTATAGCCCTACCAAACAATGTTCTAAGAACCTCTATGTGGTTTCCGCGAAATGTTCTTAGAGCATTTCTGGCTGGGGCTGTCTCGTGTTAACACATAAGGTACAAGTTCTAAGAACATTGCTTTTGTTCTTAGAACATGTTTAGGTCTAGTAACATTTCGTGGTAGGACTATAGGAATGCCGGGACGGTCGGTCCCTGCTCAATACGGGGATATCCAAAAATAGTAAAACATAGTCTGGGTACGATTTTTGGATGTTTGGTTTTAATGCCATTTTGGTGGCATTTTTGACCATTTCTCGCTTTTCATCCAAAGCTTCCCTGTAGGGGGACATGGCCGACCTACGGGCAGCTCCGCTTCTGGTGGGCTGCGGGGCCGAAGGCGTGGTTCTTAGCGTAGTTGTCACTCTAGTTGCGTCAGGCGATCGCAAACATGGGTTAAGGGGGCGTGGATTAGCGACGGGTCCCGCTTCCGTGGGAAATCGCGGATTTCCGCCGCCGAGCGAGGCGGCACCGGCCGCCTTTTGCGGAGGGCACCTCCCCCGATCCATGGATTTGGCGACCGCGCGCCACAATCCATGGATCGCTAATCCATGTTTGTGCGCCCCTGATAGTTGTCGCCGCAGGTGCGCTCGTGGTCGTGGGCGGGCCTCCCTCGTCCTGTGGCTGCGCGAAGAGGCTGCGCAGGCTACGCCCGACTGCGGCCGCGTTCTCCTGCGGCTGGAGGAGCCCGCCGTGGCAGTTGAAGATGTAGGAGCGCTTCGTGGGGTCGATGCGGAACTCCCCGATGTTGTCGGGTTCATGATATCGTCGTTGGCGAGGTGATGGTTTCGGCCGTCTTCCAGTCTGAGTTCTATGTGGTCACCGTCGGCGTCAGTGAAAATGGCAGCCTCCATCCGCGCGGCCTCGTGGTGAGCCTCCAGCTGGCTCTCGCCTGCGTGTCGTCGGCCTTTTGCTCGACCGCAGGCGGGGCCTTGCGCTGACGGCGGGGGCGCGGGTGGCGGAGGCCCCTGCGTGGGGCAGGTGGCCCCCTTTGGGCTCCTCGGCCATGTAGGTGGCCGCCTCGACGATATGGGTACGTAGCTTCCTTTGGCCCCTCGGCGGTGTGGTTGGGCGTCTTGGGCTCCTCGGCGGTGTCCTCGTCCTTTTGGGCGATGTAGGTGTCCTTGGCCGCCGCCGAGCCTACTGCGGAAGGCGTTGCCGTCGAGGGCACTGTCGTTGGCGAAGGGGTTGGCGGCGTTGCCGCTGGCGGCGTCGTAGCTGTAACAGCCGTCGAAGTCGGCGGAGTTGTGGCTGGAGTCGCCGTTTTCGGCGTTGCAGTCGCCGAAGTTGTTCCAGCTGGCGGCGCCGACGGTGTTGCCGAGGGCGGCGGCATTGTAGCGGCGCTGGTGAGGCCGTCACGGGTGCACGCTTCGGCTGCGGAGGATCTCGTGGCGGATCCAGCCGTGGGGACAGGGGGAGGGGTCCTTGACGACGTGGCCCGACGGGCTGGCTGGGTGGGGGGGGCCGCCAAGGGGATCCCTTTGGGGGAGTCCCACCGTAGTCGTTCTTTTCAGGGCCCGTGCCCTTGTGTCACCACCCACCAAACCACCCCAACGCAACCCGAAGGCTCAGATTTACCCTCGATTTCCAGTGGGTGGGGGGGGGTCGGGAAACATCGAACAAAACACATGTGGAACCCTTACCCCCCCAACCCGAAATTCGGGTCTTCGGGTCGGGTCGGGGTGGTCTGGTGGGTAGTCGTTGTGGCTCGTGATGTTGGTCTTCTTGATGCAGCACCTGGCGGCGGTGGGCTTTGGTCCTGGGCGCCGGGTCCGCGACGGCTTGGCCCGGCGCCGCGCCCGGCGTGCCTCCCCGCGGGAACGCCAGGCGCTGGCGCCCCCCTCCGCGCAGGAGAGGGAAAGCCGTGCGCCACCATGGCTACGGAAACTCTCCTCCTCCTCCTCCTCCTCCTCCTCCTCCTCCTCCTCCTCCTCCTCCTCCCTCCTCACTCCTCCTCCTCCCTCCTCCTCCTCCTCCTCTCCTCCTCCTCCTCCTCCTCCTCCTCCTCCTCCTCCTCCTCCTCCTCCTCCGCCTCCTTCCTCCTCCTCCTCCTCCTCCTCCTCCTCTCTCCTCCTCCTCCTCCTCCTCCTCCTCCTCCTCCTCCTCCTCCTCCTCCTCCTCCTCCTCCTCCTCCTCCTCCTCCTCCTCCTCCTCCTCCTCCCTCCTCCTCTCCCCTCCCTCCCTCCCTCCTCCCTCCTCCCTCCTCCTCCTCCTCTCCTCCTCCTCCTCCTCCTCCTCTCTCCTCCTCTCCTCCTCCTCTCCTCCTCCTCCTCCTCCCTCCTCCCTCCTCCCTCCTCCTCCTCCTCCTCCTCCCTCCTCCCTCCTCCCTCCTCCTCTCCCTCCCCTCCCCCCCCCTGACGTGGACTACCCACCTAACCTAATCCGGACCTCGGTGGCACCGAGCCAGGCCCGCGCGAAGCGGGCGTTGCACGGGCGTCCTGGCCACGCGCATGTCTCGGAGGGATGCTCCGGCCTCAGCGCGGGCCGCCTCCCCGATTTGTAGTGGCGTTGTCGCCTCGAAGAAAACAGTAAACTGCATCTACTCCAGAGTTCGTAATAAGAGGGGGGGGGTCTGGACCCTCCAAGACAAGCCATTTCAGACCCCCCCCGTGGGAGAACCCCCCAAAACATCGTCCCCAGACCCCCCCAGGCCCTCCGAGACAGCCTGGAAGAGACCCCCCCCCCCGAAATGAGACCCCCCTCCCTTTATTACGAAATCTGGAGTACACTGGTTTTCGGGGGGCTGCGCGGATTTCTGGTATCATCTGCGCTGGGCCCCCCTAGCGTTAAGTCCGGCCTGTCCCTCTACAGGAGGGAAGTTCAAAAATAAACAAAACAAATCGTGTGGGGACGATTTGTTTTGACTATGTTTGAACATGTCTTGAATGCTTTTGGGGTATCTTTGATTTTTCCTCGAAAATCCTCCTGTAGGGGGACAGGCCCGACCTAACCCCAGCGGCGCCTCCGTCGCCACCCCTGGCGCGCACCGCGCGTCGGGGGGGGGGGGTCCGGCGCCGTGCCACGAAGTCCGAGCGGAGCTCCCTCCGAAGGTTTAGGTTCGCGCGGTGACCTCGTTTGTTCCTCTGTCGCAGCCCTCTCTGCAAATGACTTCTCGTGTTGTGGAAGTCGATCACTGGAGAGGAAGCATGCTGCCGAATAATTTCCAGATGTCTGAAGGATGTTTCGAACATGTCTCAAACATGTAAAAACACATGTTTGAAGCATTTATATAACATGTTTTACACCTGTTAAACACATCTTTAGTTCAATGCTAGGAGAGTTAGAGTGTCCACTGTCATGGCATCCACAATTCTTGTGCCCAGTGTTGAGTCGGGCATGTCCCTCTGCAGGAGGAATGTACAACAGTTGTCAAACAATAGTCTGGGGACGTTTTTGTTTAGTATGTTTTGACTCTTTGGGAGTATGTTTACTACTTTTGATTCTTCGCACAAAATCCGCCTGTAGGGGGACACGCCCGACTTAAGTCTAGTGGACTTCGGCTCATCCCGCCACCGTGCCCGTGCTGCAGGCCAGAGACGTCTTGGATGCCTGTGGGGATCTCTTGGGAGGCCTCTCGGAAGCCTCTTTCAGGCAATTTCGAGGGTATCTTGGGGGCCTTCCTGGGGCCAGATTTGGGCCTCTTCGGGAGGAGAGCCCGACATGTCAGTTCGAGTTTTCCCTCGTTGGGCTCTCGTAGGGCCCTCTCCGGCCATTTTGGGCGCCTCTTGGGCTGTCTTGAGGCGCTCTTGAGCCGTCGTGTGACTCTCTTAGGGACTTCTTGGGTTGTCTTGAAGCGATCTTGGAGGCCTCCTTCCTGGCCAACTTGGATGCTGTGAAAGCCCAAGGAGCGAATGCGCTGACAATGCACGTTTTCCCACGGGAATGTGACGAATTGTGCCTCTCTGGGCCCTCTTGGGGGTGCTCTTGAGGCACTCTTGGGGCGTCTTATGGGCCCCTTGGGCAGTCGTGGGGCCACCCTGGGCCGTCTTGCAGCTGTCTTGCACCGCGCCGGGACAATGCTTGGCCATCAGAGGTTGTTTCTGAGACACTCGAGGGCTTCGGGGAGCTCTCACGAGCTCCTGGGAGCTCCCACGAGCACTGAGCTTCCATGGAGGTCCCGAGGGCACCCGGGAGCGGCTGGACGACCTGGGGTCCTGGCCCTCGAGAGCCCTGTACCCCCTCCACAAAACAGAAAGCCGACAAAGAAGCGGGCATCAAGCCACGAAAGATACCCAAGATAGTCGAAGAAGGCAACGACGACTACCTGTCAGGGCGGCATGACCCTTGGGGCACTCCACTGCGTGCTGAAGGCACGGCGGCAGATTATCCACCTTTTGTCGCACCCCCCAGGCATGTCGGTGGTGTGGGTCAGGCGTTTCGCCTGGGACTCTTCCTTCACCATCTGCGGCCCTGAAGTCTGGAGTTGGTGACTTCTTCAAGGATGTTAGACGGGTGGTTTTCAAGCTGTGGGTCTGGGCAACTTAATATTTCATGTTTGCAACTGTTTCAGAGATGGGGAGGGGGGTCAAACTATTGCTCTCGCCTGAGCGCAGCACAGACTCGCCTGAACATGTTGCAGCAGTTTCAAGGGTGGGGCAAGTGTTGTTTTCAGGCTGTGGCTCTCGCCGTAGCGCTGCACGCAGTAGCTTCAAAAGCTTGCACAACAGCTCCAGGGATGGAGGGCGGTTCCTGTTGATTGTATGCACCAGCTTCAAGGATTGAGGGGGCCTCGCTGCCCAAATGTGGCCCTCGACCTGGCGCCAAACTCCTCCGTCCGGAACGCCTGCAGCAGCTGCAGGAACCGGAGTTAAGTCGGGCCTTTCCCCCTACAGGGTGATTTTCGACGAAAATAGAACATGCCCCAAAAATAGTAAAAACAAATCCGAAAATAGTCTGGTGACTATGTTTGGAGTATGTTTTGGCCTTAGTGGGGCATTTTGGGGGTATTTTTAATTTTTCGTCGAAAATCCCCCTGTGGGGGGACACGCCCGACATGAAACTGGAGAGGGGGGCGACCTCAATCAAAATGCAACCCTCGCCCCACCGCCGCGCACATTTGTGGCAAACGTTGTCAGCAGCTCCAGGGGCGGAAGGGGCTCCTCCTCCTCCTCCTCGTCCTCCTCCTCCTCCTCCTCCTCCTCCTCGTCCTCCTCGTCCTCCTCCTCCTCCTCGTCCTCCTCCTCCTCCTCCTCCTCCTCCCCCTCCTCCTCCGCCTCCTCCTCGTTTTCCAAGTGGTGCTCTCGCCTTGGAGCCGCGCGCATTCGCTGAGGCATGTCGCAAGAGCTCCGATGGCAGAGGGCGGTTCCTTCTCGAGGTCACCTCCTCGCCGCGCACGTTCGTCTCAAACTCGTGCAGCCACATCTTTCCAGGGCTTGAGCACACGCCGTTGAATCAGTGGAATTCTGGCCTCCGCGCCGCGCGCGTCGTGTTTTTTTTTTGTTGCGCAGAGTCTGCGAGGACGAAGGGCTGGTCTGTGCAACCTGGGGCTCCTCCTCCTCCTCGTCCCGCTGGAGGCTTCGTGAAGACCCGAAGCGTCAACACAGGTGTGTCGGAGGTGGATCGACCTCCTACCCTGACACGTCGATTCGCGAATCGGCCGTCTTCGGTTCGCGAGAGGGTGCCGCGGCCGTCACTTTTGCGGGTCCAGGTCCGTCGGTTTCGGTCTGAGGCCGTTTTCACTAAGGGGAGGTTTACTAAAGGGAGGTTTGTCCACCGCCGAGTGTGGCGATGCACGGTTCCATGGCGGCTCGCTTTCAGAATCGAGGCGTCGCTAAAGATCTCTTGGAAGCTTGTGTTATGATGTTCCAACCTAATTCAGCCTTGATCGCCAGAAAAAAAATCTAGCGCCAGAGAAGTACAGAAATTCGAGAGTTTTCACGTGTCGAGCCTTGGGAGACACTCGTCCGACACTGCTTCGACACTCTTTCAACACTCTTTCAGCAACATAAAGCTTGTGGCCAGCAGCGCAAACTTGTGGAACGCCTGTACGGATGTGGTGGCGGTCTTTCTTCGACGGGTGGATATTGTTGGACACCTCTATGAATGGTACTCCAGACGTCGTAATAAGAGGGAGGGGGTCTGGACCCTCCAAGACAAGCCATTTCAGACCTCCCCCCGTGGGAGAACCCTCCAAAACGTCGTCCCCAGACCCCCCCCAGGCCCTCCAAGATAGCCTGGAAGAGACCCCCCCCGAAATGAGACCCCCCTCCCTTTATTACGAAATCTGGAGTATTGTTGGACACCTCTATGACTGGTATGATGATGGCTTCTCGCGCCTCCGACTGCGCGCCACAGAGAGATTTGCGCCAGTTCCGCTCCGAACCAGGGGTCCTCGCCTCCACGGCAGGCCCAACGGTGCTGATCCTTCAGGGGGGGGCGTGCTGCTTGCAGGGACAGCGACATCTTGCGGGGACGTCCGAGGAGGGGACTTGGGACGGGAGGATGTATTGCAGCATCGCTGACACGTGGTTGACTTACTCCGGCCGTCCTCCTCCTCCTCCTCCTCCTCCTCCTCCTCCTCCTCCTCATTCTCCCTCATTCTCCTCCCCTCCTCCTCTCCTCCTCCTCTCTCCTCCCCCTCCCCCTCCCCCTCCTCCTCCTCCCCCTCCCCCTCCTCCCCCTCCTCCCCCTCCCCCCCCTCCTCCTCTCTCTTGCCGTGCTCCTCCCTCCCGCGCTTGCCTCCTCCGCCCGCCGGCAGGGCCATCCAGAAGACCGAACAGACGGCGCGGACGTGCCTCTTCGGAGGTCCGCGCGGCCTCGGGTCGGCTTCCTCCAGGAGGGGAAAAAACACACAGACACAATACATCGTCGATCCCCCCCCCCCCAAAAAAATGCTAAAATATAGGAAGTGGGGGGGAAGACAGAGACCCCGAAAAGATTGGGAAATATGGGGGAACTGGCTATTTGTGCCTGTTTATTTAATCGCTTCGCTCATTCCGCCGGCCCATATTGTCGCACCGTTGTGGGCTAGCCGAGTTTTGGGGGCCGTTTTGGGGCCTCTTGGGGCCTCTTTTGGGCCTCTTGGGCGCCTCTTGGGGCGTCTTGGGGGCCTCTTGGGGGCCTCTTGGGGCCTTTTTGGGGCCTCCTGGGCGCCTTCTGGGGCGGAGGGCTCGATTTTTCAGTTCTCGGTTCCCCTCTTGAGCCCCTCTTGGGCCGGTCTTGGGGCCTCTTGGTCCGTCTTGGGCGGCACTTGGGCCGTCTTGGGGGCCCTCCTGGGCCGTTCCGGGGCCGTCTTGGGAGCCTCGTGGGCCGTCTTGAGCGTTCTTTGGGGCCTCGTTGGGCGTCTTGGACTCCGGAAGCCGAAAAAGCCAGAACAACAAAAAAACATCTGAAAAAACCATGGTACATCACGCTTTGGGCCTCTTGGGGCTCTCTTCGGAGGCCTCTTGGAAGGCTCTTGGGGCGTCTTGGAGGCCTCTTGGGCTGTCTTGGGGGCCTTTTGGGCCGTCTTGGGGTCCTCTTCGGCGTCTTCGAGCGCTCTTTGGGCGTCTCGGGGGCCTCTTGGGCAGTCTTGGGGGCCTCTTGGGGCACTCTTGGCGCGCTCAGGGCGGCCTGAGAGGCCGCACCCAGAAGGAAAACCATCTCTGAGTTGAACCGGGCGGGACCTTGCCAGGCGGCGGGCGGGGTACTTTTCGCCGGGGGACCCCCAGGGGCCGCCCCGCGCGCGCGAACTAGTACAATACAATTGTTAACCAGTTACCGGAGATCTTAGCACGCCTCTGGCCCGTTGGGCCGGCGAATTTGTGCGTCCCAGGGCCCCTTCATTCCTGCGGGGCCTCGGGGCGGGGCAGCCTCGCGGCCACGGCGGGGCGCGCCTCGAGAGCGAGTGGCGTCCGGACTGCGCATGGGCTTCCCCTCCGGGGGCCCGTGCGGGTTTCTCGGGGTCGTGGGCTGGGCCCTCCCTCCTCAGGAGGGCAAGACACACACACACACACACACACACCGACACCGACACCGACACGATGCATCGTCGAGTCCCAGGAAAGCGTGGGGACACATACGGAAAATGGGGGGTGGGGGGGAAGACGAAGACCCAGAACACATACGGAAGTCTGGGGCATCATGTGATTCGTGTGTATGTGTGTATTTGTGTGTGTTTGTGTGTTTGTGTGTTTGTGTGTTTGTGTGTTTGTGTGTGTGTGTTTGTGTGTTTGTGTGTGTGTGTTTGTGTGTTTGTGTGTGTTTGTGTGTTTGTGTGTGTGTGTTGTGTGTGTTGTGTGTGTTGTGTGTGTTGTGTGTGTTGTGTGTGTGTGTGCGTGCGTGTGTGTGTTGTGTGTGTGTTGTGTGTGTGTTGTGTGTGTTGTGTGTGTGTGTGCGTGTGTGTGTGTGTGCGTGTGTGTGTGTATGTGTGTGTGTGTTTGTGTGTTTTTTGTGTGTTGTGTGTGTGTTGTTTGTGGTTTTGTGTTTGTGGGTGTGTGTTGGGGTGTTTGTGTGTTTGTGTGTTTGTGTGTTTTGTGTGTGTTTGTGTTTTTGTGTGTTTGTGTGTTTTGTGTTTTTGGGTGTGTTTGTGTGTGTGTGTGTTTGTGTGTGTTTGTGTGTGTGTTATGTGTGGTTGTGTGTGTGTGTTGTGTGTGTGTTGTGTGTTGTGCGTGTGGGCGTGTGTGTGTGTGTATTTGTGTGTGCGTGGTGTGGTGTGTTGTGCGTGTGTGTCCTGGTGCCCCCTCACCTCCTCTCCCTCCCTCCTCCTCCTCCTCCTCCTCCTCCTCCTCCTCCTCCTCCTCTCCTCCTCCTCCTCCCTCCTCCCTCCTCCTCAGCCTCCTCCTCCTCTCTCCTCCTCTCCTCCTCCTCCTCCCCTCCTCCTCCTCTCCTCCTCCTCCGCCTCCTCCTCCTCCCTCCTCCTCCTCTCCTCCCTCCGCTCCTCCTCGATTCCTCCTCCTCTCCCTCCTCCTCCTCCTCCTCCTCCTCCTCCTCCTGTCCTCATGTCCTCGCGGAGCGCCGCCAGGGGCGGCGCCAGGTGCGCTTCGCCGCGGGGGGCCCGGCGGACGTCCAGGCAGGCCGCTCCGCGCGGGCCTCCGACAGCCTGCATGGACCGCGGGAGGCCCACGCGGCGTGCGCAGGCCGAAGAGAAGCGACGGCGCGAGTCGTGCGGCTCGTCGTCTTCTTCAGGGGGAGAAAAATCAGGAGGGAAAAAAACACACAGACACAATTAATCGTCGACTCCCAGGAAAATATGCGAAAATATGGGAAGTGGGGGGGAAGACAGAAACCCAGAAAATATTAGAAAATATGGGGAATATGTTTATTTGTGTGTATTTATTTGTGTGTTCCAGGGCCCCTTCAGAGAAGCGACGGCGCGAGTCGTGCGGCTCGTCGTCTTCTTCAGGGGGAGAAAAGGTGACACAAACATTAAAAACTCGGAGGTCCGCGCGGGTTTCGCGGATCGGCGCTGGGGCCCGCCGGCGGCGCCTCCGGCGCCGCCCCTGGCGCGCTCCGCGCGCCAGGGAGGGGGGTCCGGCCCCGATCCGAGAAATCCGCGCGGACCTCCGAGCTTCTATGTTCATGCCACTTTTTGTTCCCCTATTCTTGGCGGCGCTCCGAGGGGGGAAGCGAGAGGTCACCACCCACCAAAGCACCCCAGCCCGACCCGAAGGCCTCGGCTTGCCCTCCATTTCCAGTGTGGGGGGGGGGGTCGGGGAGCATTGAAGAAACACAAGGAACCCGTGCAGCCAACCATGATAGTAAGGATGGGGCAACCTTCCAAGGCTACCCTTGCATCCTTGCCCCTTCGGTGTTCGGCATGTTTCGGCATTCTGCTGCGCTCCGCACGGGACACGTCAACATGGCGTTCCAAGGCCCCTGCATCCTTACCGAGCATCCTTAATATCCTGGTCGAGTGTACCCTTAAGTCGGGCCTGTCCCTCCCTCTACAGAGGGAATATCCAACAATAGTCGACAAAATAGTCGGGGGACTGTTTTTCGACTATTTCTGGACATTTTTGGTGTACTGCATGGTACTTTTAATTTTTCGCCCAGAATCCCCCTGTAGGGGGCCGTGGCCGACTTACGTGTACCCCCCCCCCGCCCGAAACTCGGGCCAACCTTCAAGACGCCCCGAGAGGCCTCCAACAGACCTCCCAAGAGTGCCCACCGGGGCAGAAATTTGCGGTTTCCCCTCATGTTTCTGACGGTTTTGGTCGTTCCCGCCTCTTGGGCTTCCCTCGGGCTGGGCCCGGGTGGCCTGGCAGGCAGGGAGGAGGAGGAGGAGGAGGAGGCGGAGGAGGGGGGGGAGGAGGAGGAGGAGGAGGAGGAGGGAGGGGAGGGGGGATGAGTGGGAGGGGGGGAGGGAGGCGGGAGGCCGAGAGGTAGCGGGAGGAGGAGAGGAGGAGAGGAGGATGAGGGAGGCCGGAGGCGGCGGAGGAGGAGGGAAAGGGGAGGGCGGGCGCCCGAGAGCAGGGCGGCCTGGGGGGCGCTCCGCAGAGGGCCGCGCGCTGCGCGGGAGGCCGCGGAGGCCTCCCGAGCCCTCCGAGGTGGCCCGCGGCCGCTCCGCCCTCCCCCCTGGGCTTATGTCGGGCGTGTCCCCCTACAGCCTACGGGGGGATTTTAGGGCGACGAGATCTATGCATATCCACTGCTCCTGACCAGGCCCATCCTGGGCCCAGGAGCTGTGTATATGCCTCCCTGGCCAGGCCAGGAGGGCGTATACACCGCTCCTGGGCCCAGGATTGGCCTGGCCAGGAGCAGTGGATATGCATAGATCTCGTCGCCCTAGATTTTCGACGAAAACTAAGTCCAAAATCCGCCTGTAGGGGGACACGCCCGACCTAAGGCCAGCTTCGGGCTCCGATGCCGTCAGACTTTTGGGGTTCGGGGCGGAGAATGCCAGCCTCGCGGAAGGGGTCGAGAGGTCTTGGGACCCACGCGCAGGGACAGAGTCGAGGCACAGACGTCTGGGCTCCTCACACGTGGCGCCAGGCATGTGGGGAGGTCAGCCACGCGCAGACGGGAGTTTGGGGGAAGGGGGAAGACTTCTTATAAGCACCCCTACCTCTTGGAAGGCTCGGGCCTTGTCTGTACATGTAGGGCCAGCGCCTTCTAAGAAGCAGCCTCCTTCTCAGAAGCCTTCCCCCCTTCTCCTACGCCCTTGTGCGCGCCGCCAAGACGTAGGGAGGGGTCCAGTGCCGACCCAAGAACTCCGAGCGGGCCTCCCAAGTTTCTCTTCTTCCCTGAGATCCAGCGCTGCGAGCAAAAGTGGGACGTCGCGAGCAATTGCGTCTGGAGCCCTAGACCCCGTCTTTCTATGGCAGTCTTCGAGCCAGATCGATCCGTGGAGGGCCCGGGGCCCGAAACTGGGCGAAACCGCCCAGTGCGAAGAGTTGCAGCGCCCAGCTCTCGGGTTCACCGGCCTGTTTGGTCTTCTCCCGTCGGCTCCATACGCGACCCCATCAAGTGTTGCTGCGTGGCCATGAAGTTCGAGGCCTTCGACGACTCTGGCAACAGGTCGGCCACTACAAAAGGTGTGGTCACGTCAGGGTGTGGTTTGCGATCTGCGTCGGCTGTGGCTGGGGGGGGCATCACGCCGCCCTCGCTGGGCCGCCTCGGGGCGCGGCGGCGAGCTCCGTCGAGGTCCTCGCCGGCCCCCCAGGGTGCGGGGGTTGCAGACCGCTGAGCTCCTTCGGGGGCACGATTGAGTGTGAGTAGTGTGCCGAGATAGGTGGCGGTGGCACACGCGGTCGGGCCCGATGTGAGGCCGCGGGTTGAGCTCGGTTTACTAGAGGCACGAAACGTGCCGTCGGGATGAGATGTGTGGCCGGTCCCAAACAGGCGACGTCCTGAGATGTTCCATACGGGATCCCTGGAGGTCCCGACCCTCTCCCCAGGACCGTTTTTTCGTCCCGAGTCGGTTTCGGTCGGTCCCGAGGGCTGACGAGGGCTGCCAGGGGCCGAAAACGTCCAAAAGCCTTCCGTCCTGTTTTTTTTCGACGCGATCCACCTCTTCCTCCTCCTCCTCCTCCTCCTCCTCCTCCTCCTCCTCCTCCTCCTCCTCCTCCAGCCGCCGCCACGGCCCAGACACCCGCGAGCGGCCCATCCCCACCCACAGTCAACACAGATCTTTGACGTGTGGAACATAGGGCGCATCGGCGGGAACGGGGCCGCTCAGGGCGGCGCCGCGAATACTCACACAGCTGTCCGCTACCGCACCCCCGCCGCGTTGATGTTTTCCCCACGCTTCCTCTTACATTGCTCGCTGTGCCACACCCGCCTCTCCGCCGAGGAAAGCAACAAGAGGATAGTGTACCACAATGTGCAGTGGGCAGACTTCATCATCCTCGAGGAGATTTCGATGCAGATAGCCAACGGCAACGTCGACGGAGCCATTGGGACGGGAAGGTCAGCGCGAGGCACGGATTACACGAAGTACCAGCTGCCAAACCAACAATGTATCCAGCACAGGTGGAGGAAAGTGGCTGGCGTCCCCAATCCATGCGGACTGGCAGTACTACTGAATAAGGGACTTAGTGGGAGTGTCCCGAGAGCGGCTACGACTCCGACGACGAGCGGAATCACAGGACGGAGTGGCATGATTACAGTCAGTATGAGCACAATAGACGTGGCGTCGTTCCCCATCTGTATAACACCGAGGGGCACGGCCGTCAAACAGAGCGAGCTAGACAAGCGGGGTCACAACAGCCTCCCCATCATTTCTGGTGACTACAACTGCGCTTTTGGAATACGCCGACACACAACAGGGAAGAAGTACATCGAGGCCACCGAGTCTAGCGACACAGAGGAGCCCGCCCTAGAGAACACCACCAGCATGCAGAGGAGCGACCTCACAGATGACAACCACTTGGCGATCGGAGACACCTACATGGGGACAGGGAACGCCTACTACAAAAGCGCCTACACAAGCAACTTAGAGCATGTTGCTTTTTGCCTGCGAAAGCCATGTGCAGGGTTCGCCAACCTTACCCCGCGGCTGGCCTGGCGCGACGTCTCCAGTTACACGATCCCGCGCACCTGACCGACCACATGCCGATTTACATGAAACTGGATGGGCACAGCGCCAAGACCCACAACAGCAAGCTCACGCCACATGCCCGCTGCGACCTGATGATGGTCGCGTTCACACGGGACTACAAACGCCTGGAGCTTTCAAAACAAGAAGGGGAGAAGACCCAACAGACAGACGAGATGGAGTGGCGCAAAGCCTGGGACCAAGGTTCAAAAATGGTGGGATATGCTTTCCAACAATATTCGCGAAGCCAGGCTGGAGACGTTCCCCAAGCAGGAACAGGACAACACCGGATACGACGAGATTGGGACGTTGGAAATCGATCGACACCTCGAGCTCCCGAGAGTTACGAGTGAAGGGGGGCTCACAGCACACAGTACCCATCGAGACCTTCTGAGCCCCGAAGGCGCCCGACGAGCAGCCCGACCTCAGAGCGGTGACGGAGGAGCCGACGACGACAACAGCCTCACAAACGAGTACGTATGCACGGACGAGATGGGGGAGGAGGGCGAGGGCAGATGCTTCGGAACGACACCGAAGGAGAAAAACAAGTTCGCCCCGCGCACAGGGATGACAGGATCACAATGGGATGACGGACCGAGCCGACCGCCACAGATTGGAGGAATGCAGTACGAGAACATTGATTGGCAGGAGTGGATCGCCGACCGCGCCCCCATGCTGCACGCCCACGATGCCTTGCACGCAGACGACTATGGAGATCAGACCAGCCAGGACCGTGCAGGCCAGAATCGATACCCATGCAGAGCCCCCAAACGACGCGCAGGGCCAGCACGAGGGGTGCTAGCGCAGGCACCATGCATGTGCAGCGACAGGCGATATCACGACAACGAGCACGAACGGAAGTACAACCCAGAGAACTTCAGCAGACGGCATGATGATTTACACGTGCTGATTCGCCTGGAAAGATCAGCCCCACAGAGAACCACTCGGTCGCAGTCGTTCACCCAGGACAAGGGCAATGAGAAGCTCGTGGGCCAAGGGCAACAAATCCTTCATCGATTCGAAGTGCCACGAGAGCATGGGCGAACAGTAGCAACCTCTTCCAGATCCATGATCATCAGCACGAACATGGGTGCATGATGCCGCGCAGCAGTTGCGAGCAGAGCACCATGCCTGCGCTACAAGCTCATGCGACCACAGCGACGAAGAGAAAGCGCCGAAGCAGAAGACGTCGCCCAACAACGCGCAGATGATCAGGCAACTGTCAGGCAGCCAAGGGGGCCGCTTTCTGATTTACGGCGGGTACTCAGCAGTGACCGCTGCGGAAGCAGCGGACACAACCTATGCGGAGAAGGTCCAGGAGAGAACTGCGGGGACTTGGGGACACCGCGCCTCCACATCGGCGTAGACTTCCACCTGGAGACGGGGCTCAACGACAGGTCCGACGAAACCAACAAGACGATCCTGAAGGAAGATTGCTCGTCGACCCACGTGACGGGCGCGCAGGGATTCGGGGGCATCGCCACGCATATCAAAGTCAAGAAGGCCTACAGCGAAGGGGGGCAGCCATAGAGATGGAAGTTCTAGTCGACGCTCAACAGCCTCGCATGCAGCCCTCGGACACCCTCATGGGAGGACCAGATCAACGCCTCTCGCGAAGGAAGCCAGGAGCCGCCCGTCAAGACCAGCCGCATCAAGCATAATGGGGACCTCAGGAAAGCAGTCGAGGACAAACTCCGAGCGGCAGAGGCAGCGCAGATATTCTGAGCACCGCCGCTATCAGGTCTCGTGAGGAAAGTACAGGTAGCATTGTGACCACGTCAGCTGGCGATGGAGAGATAGAGATGACAGAAAGTAGAGAGCTAGCCAGGGATAGCAGTCGCAAGGCGATGGGCCGCTGCGACGCACCACCACCCGCGGCGGTTCCTCTTGCTTTCTTTTACGCGAAGCCGTTCAGCACCTGTCTCGGGGATTTAGGCGCCAAAGGGTGCCTCTTTTTTTCTTCTCCCCCTGATTCCCGTGGCGTCCGCCCGTTTCGGTTTGTTCCCTTGTGGGCCTTTTGGTCCGACGCACCACGGGAACCTGGGCCTCGGGACCAGACGCGTGCACAACGACGGAGCGAGCAGCAGCTTTAGATAGAGGAACTTGGGGGGGGAGCGCGGGTAGGGGGCGGGGGAGGCGGTGGCGGGAATACTGCTACACTGGGACACGCCCCGAGCCAAGGGCGATTGGCCAGACGGCCCTAAGTCCCTGCCGTTTCCATAACAATTTTGTTTTCGGGAAGGCCCCGCGCTGCAGCGGGCCGAGAGGCTAAAAAGCCAGGGCCCCGTAGGCGACCCGTCGATCCACCGATCTAACGTGCCATCAGCAATTAGGTTCGTATGCAGTCGAACCCCAGACAGCTGCCAAGGCTTCTTCCTCCTCCTCCTCCTCCTCCTTCCTCCTCCATCCCCCTCCTCCTCCTCCTCCTCCTCTCCTCCTCCTCCTCCTCCTCCTCCTCCTCCTCCGCCCCCCATCCCCCTCCTCCTCCTCCTCCTCCTCATCCTCCTCCTCCTCATCCGTCTCCTCCTCCTCCTCCCCTCCTCCTCCTCCTCCTTCTTCGCTCCTCCTCTTCCTCTCCTCCTCCTCCTCCTCCTCCTCGTCCTCCTCCTCCTCCTCCTCCTCCTCCTCCCCCTCCCCCTCCCCCCACTCCTACCACCTCCTCTCCTCCCTCCTCCCTCCTCCTCCTCCTCCTCCTCTCCTCCCTCCTCCTCCTCATCCTCATCCCACATCCTCATACCTCCTCCTCCTCCATCCTCCTCCTCCTCCTCCTCCACATTACACCACATGAAATACGCTCCCACTTCCTGATTGCGTCCCGAAGAATATCCGACCCCCGTCGCGTACTGTTTTTTTTTTACACCGATTCCCCGGAAACGGGTTTTCGCTTGGTTTTGCCGGCCTCATTTCTGCTCCCGAATCGTCCGAATCGTGCTCCCGCTGCAGCGTGGGCCTCATTTTCGGATCGGTGTTTGGCCTCCGTCGTTCAGGATGGCGTTCTCGCCCCAGCGCGGGCCTTTTTCTCGCGCGCCCATCCGCCCGCCACACCGCGCCGC
This sequence comes from Prorocentrum cordatum, assembly GCA_963575745.1. Taxonomy (NCBI): domain Eukaryota; class Dinophyceae; order Prorocentrales; family Prorocentraceae; genus Prorocentrum; species Prorocentrum cordatum. The sequence goes on from CAUYUJ010004015.1 coordinate 67,025, forward strand.
ACCGCCACCACCACCACCACCACCACCACCACCACAACCACCACCAGCACCAGCACCACCACCACCACCACCACCACCATACCACCAACAACCACAAGGACCTCGGCAAGCACGACTCACGGCACGCACGCAGCGCGTGCCACCACCCCCCACGCAACGCGCGCTCGGAGCCAACAGGTCCGCTACGAACACGCTTGCCGCGGAATTAGAAAAATCAGCGCCATGGTAAGGATGGGAAGGGAGGTGTAGACGTCAGATAATTGACGCGAGCGCACCTAGCTTGTCCTCCTCCCCCTCCTCCTCCTCCTCCTCCTCCTCCTCCTCCTCCTCCTCCTCCTCCTCCTCCTCCTCCTCCTCCTCCTCCTCCTCCTCCTCCTCTGGGGTCGGCCTCTGCAAGCCACCCCCTTCGGAGCCGCCCCACAGGGTCGCCACGGCGTCCACGGGCTGCGGGTGCTGCCAGTGCGGCCTCTGCTGCTCGTGCCCCTGCGGGCCCTGCTCGCGGATACACCTGACCGTGTCCGGGCCGAGCGGCAAGAAGGTCGGCCGGATGTACAGGCAGATCCCAGGCTTCGAGGATAAAACGACGCGAAGATCAGGACAAAATCGGATCGGGATAACTCGAAATCTCTGAGAATCGGCGCTCTCAGAGCGTTCCGGAACGCTCTGAGAGCGCTTCGGAACGCTGAGAAGGTCGGCCGGATGTACAGGCAGATCCCAGGCTTTCGAGGAAGACACATCAAACAGGGCTAGGATCGGGATACAAATCGCTCCAGAGCGTTCCGGGGCGCTCTCAGAGCGTTCCGGAACGCTCCGGAGCGGCCGCGGCGCCCCATACATCCTCCCAACCCGCCGATTCTCAGAGATTTCGAGTTATCCCGATCCGATTTTGTCCCGATCTTCGCGCCGTTTTAACACAGCGCCCGTGGCATCGCTCGGACGTCTGCATCTTTTCTCGGCGAGGGCCACCGAGGAGGAGCCTGCCTCGGGGCACCCTGCGGCCAGGTGCGCGCACGAAGCCGAACAGCGTGCCGGCAATGGCCGCTCGAGCGAGGACGAGCGACAGACGCGCAGATTTTCGGAGCTCCGCGCGGATCTCTTCGGTCGTCACCACCCACCAAACCACCCCAACCCAACCCGAAGGCCTCAATTTGCCCTCCATTTCCAGTGGGGGGGGGGTCGGGGAACATCGAGAAAACACATATGGAACCCGTACCCCCCCCAACCCGAAATTCGGGTCTTCGGGTTGGGTTGGGGTGGTCTGGTAGGTAGTCAGGTCGGCGCCCGGGCCCCCCTCCCTAACGCGCGCGGAGCGCGCCGGGGGCCGCGCAGGATGCGCCACCGAGAGGGGGCGCGCCGATCCCAGACCCCCGACGTCATGATTTTTTCATGACGCGACTCCCAGAGGTCCCGACCCATTCCCCGGGGACCGGTTTTTCGTTCTGAATCGTTTTTTGACGCTCCCGAGGCCCGGCGAGGGCCCTCAGAGGCCGAACATAGCGAAAAACCTCCCGTCGTGATTTTTTCACGATTTCTGCCCAGAGGCCTGGGCCCCCCTCCCAGGCGCGCGGGGCGTGCCAGCGGCGGCCCCAGGGGTGCCCAGGCGCGGGCCCAAGGAAGCTCCGCGCGGCGGTTCTGGGATCGGCGCGCCCCCTCTCGGTGTCCAGACCCCCTCGAGTAATGAAAAAAACATGACGGGAGGTTTTTCGCCATTCTCGGCCTCCGGGGTCCCTTACCGGGCCTCGGGACCGTCAAAAGACGACTCGGGATGAAAAGCCGGTCCCGGGGAATGGGTCTGGACCTCTGGGGGTCGCGTCATGAAAAAATCGTGACGTCGGGGGTCTGGGGAGGCGGCACGAACGTTTGTCAAGGCTTCGGGTCGCGCACCGGCAGCCCCGCGAGGCAGCCCGGCTGGCCGCAACAGGCCCGCCGAGTCTCGGCTGCGCGTGAGAGCGACCGCGGCAAGGAGGGTCCCGCGGAACGAGTTCTGGGGCCGGCCCCTCTCTTCCCCTCCCCCCTCCCTCCTCTTCCACCTCCCCACCGCGATCTGATCTTCACCAGTTCTTTTCAGGCTGCCCTGGAAGGCAGCAGCCGTGCGCTGCAGCCGATGTGCCGTCTGGGCACGGTTCTGGCCTTGGCCTTGACCTTGCAAGAGTGGCCCTTTCCCCGGAGTGACCTGTGGTGCGGGCCCACCAGGGTCCCCTGGTCGCCAAGTTCCATGCGGCAGCGGTGGCTGGCGCGCCTGGGTCTAGCCCCCCCCCCCCCTGCGCCTCCCCGACGCTGCGCACCGAGGGTCGCTCTTGCCCAGGGCCGCTCTTGCGCGTGGCCGAGAGTAGCTCCAGCTGGCCTCAGCAGGCCCCCTGGAGTAGGAGCGGTGTCAACACCCCGGCGCCGGGGTGTTCCGGGTGGGCTTCGGGGCTTGTTGAGACCAGTTGGGACTTTTTCAGGGGTGGACAGACCTCCTCCTACCCTGACACGTCGATTGAGGAATTGGCCGTGTTCGGTTCGCGAGGGGGCGTCGCGGCTGTCGTTTTTGCGGGTCCAGGTCCGTCTGTTTCGGTCCCGGGCCGTTTTCATTAAGGGGTGGTCTACTGAAGGGAGGTTTGTCCACCGCCGACTACTCGGGGGGCCTGTTGAGGCCAGCCAGGACTACCTCGGGGGCTGTCTGTGCGCAACCCAAAGCCTTACCATAAACATTCATCAGCCTGAGACAGATCCCTATCCCTACGGGTGGTATCACCTTATCTCGGTGCCGATCGCCTTATCTCGGTCCCTATCCTTAAGACCGTCATCGCCTTTGGTCGTGTCAACCATACAGTCGGGGCGCTGAAGCAGAAACCCTTTTCGTTGTGGAGGGGCTCGGTGTTCCCTGATTGTTGCACAGTTTGCCTTGGGTTTTCCTTTCGCTTTCCACGAGGAATCAAGACTTACCTTATGGGAACAAGGGGCCTCGTTCCTTATTTAGGCTTCCTTAGGTCCACGCCCCGACTGTAGGGATGGGGATCTTCTCGAGCCTGGTGAAGCATGAGCTCTCGGAGGCCCGCGCGGAGCCCCGAAGGCCTATGATCGTATGGTGTTTCCTCCTCGGAGGCTGCTGCAAGTGGATGCTCGTCCCCGACGCGGATAATTATTTTGTCGAGTTCGATCAGGAGATGGACCCCGCAACGAAGGTGCTCCTCATGTCCCTAGCGATCTTCATCGAGAACGCCTGCGACGGACCGCCGCTGCCCCCTGCCTTCTGGAGACGCCCGCGTGGCCGAGCGTTGAGCCGAAGCCTGGCCAAGCTATTGAGCTACGTGTTCCCTCCAGCCGTTGTGCAAACCAGTGGGGGTGCACTTGCGGGAGGAAGAGCGAGGAGCAGGAGAGAGAGAGAGAGAGAGGAGAGAAAAGGTAGGAGAAAGAGAGGGAGAGGCCTCTTGGGGGCCGGAGGGGGAGGAAGAGGAGGAGAAGGAGGAGGAGGAGGAGGAGGAGGAGGAGGAGGAGGAGGGAGGAGGAAGGAGGGAGGAGGGAGGAGGGAGGAGGGGTGGAAGGAGGAGGAGGAGAGGAGGAGGAGGAGGAGGGGTGGGAGGTGGAGGAGGTGGAGGAGCAGGAGAAAGAGGCGACGTCGGCTGCACTCTGATCCGTCGGGCCAAGAGGGGCACGGTCGGGCGGTGTGGGGCGGAATGTGATTAACCGCTAATTTTCACAACAACAACCGTGCTGGACTCGTTCTGCTTTCCTTCGAGCTCCTCCCCCTCTCGGGCTCGGGCCGGTACCGCGGACAGGTTTCGTTGTCGTCGACGACGCGGGCCCGTGAGGGCCCAGGTTTCCAGAGTGCGCGGCGGCGGGCCCCGCACGCGCAGGGAGGGGGGGAGGTGGAGGAAGGGTGTAGGAGGGTGGGATGAGGGTGGCCAGAGGGTGCAGGAGGATGAGGGTGCAGGATGAGGAGCAGAGGGGAGGAGGAGGAGGAGGAGGAGGATGAGAGGAGGAGGAGGAGGAGCGGGGAGGAGGAGAGAGGAGGAGGAGGAGGAGGAGGAGGAGGAGGATAGGAGGAGGAGGGAGGAGGAGGAGAGCGGGAGGAGGAGGAGAGAAGGTGGAGGAGGAGGAGGCGAGGAGGAGGAGGAGCAGGGAGGAGGAGGAGGATGAGGAGCAGAGGGAGGAGCCGGTAGAGGCTGAGGAGGAGGGAGGAGCAGGAGGGGAGGAAGGAGGAGGGGAGGGAGGATTTGTTGGCCACGTGAGAAAGCGTCACGAGCGGCATATAGGGCCCTAACGCCGCAGGGCCGCATCCCGCGGACCTCCGCGCCGCACGGGAGGAGGAGGAGGCGGAGGAGAGACAAGTGCACACCCAAGACGCACCAGCGATGCTGCAATATACCCTCCCTTCATCAAGGGCATAAAAGACGCCCCTACCCCGGTTTACGAGGCGCTGTGCGCTGAAACTCCTGTGGGCTGACAGGGTAGACCCTGCGTGATGTGCCGCGTCCTGGCGGCTCTAGGCTTTGGGGGTTCCCAGGAGATTTACAGACCACGCACTTGTAACCCAGGGTAGGGTCGTTTTTTCATCCCTCAACTTCAAGTTTCCTCCTCATGGGTCCCTGCCGTATTCTATGTTCACTCCGGGAAGTGGTCTCCTAATAGAAGATCACCGTCCGAGAATCCTCAGTCGCGCAGCACGATTTTCCTGGGACGTCAACGCCGCGGCTCAGCCTGGCTGTCGCGTCCTGGCAATCCCCGATGTGGCCACAAAGCCGTTCCTGGGGACTTCAACACCGCGAATCAACGTAAGTGCCGCGTCCGGGCGATCAGAAATCGTGCCAGAACGCCGTTCTCGGGAGTTCAGCCATGCGACTCCTGGAAAGAACAGCAACAATGTTTGACACGAATGTGCGCGGCACCAAGGGCAACGACCACATTCTGAAAAGGAACCGCCCGCCATCCTTGAAACGATTGCATACTCTTAAGACGGACGTGCGCGGCGGTAAGGCGATATCCACATTTTGAAAAGGAAAGCCCCCCCATCCGTGAAGTTGCTGCAATGTTTGTTAGACGATTGGTAGCACTTATGAGGCAAGAGCCGCACTTCTCAAACGACCCGCCCTCCATCCGCGAAGTTGCTGCAATTCCTTCACGCTTCGCGTATCCCCATTAATGTCCTTACGCCCTCTGGACTTTTCCTTGCGGGCCGCTAATCAAAAAAAAATATCCCCATTAGTACCCCGCGGCGGGGCGCGGCCACCCGCTGGCTCTGGTGGGTGGGCCTGGGGAGGCCGGATTCTTGTTCAAGTGGTCCATCCTTTGACAGGACTGAGCCTTCACATGGCAGGCCCGTCCCTCCGGCCCCCGGCTTCGCTTGTGAAATCGCCCCCTTCCCCTGGACGGACATGTTGCTCGCGTACGCCAACGACGCCAACGACCGTTTCCACGGTGCACGGCACACGTGGCCCACGACAGCCCAGCGGTTCTCCCACGGGCAGGTCGAGGCCCCCCGCTGGGTGGTGCAGCCGTGGTCCCACGCTGCTTTCCCCCCATCCACTGTGGCAAGGCAGTTGCAGGCTGGGTCTCTCACAAATAGGCCGCCGGCGCCAGTCATGGTTCGACGCACCGTCTTCGAGCACTTCAGGTGCTCTGTGAGTGAGGCGTCCGTCCTTTCCCCTCCCCTCGTCGCCTCCTGCGCCTGTCCCCCCTTTTGTTCTCCCCGCCGCGTTTGGCGGTGCCTCATATCGAGCTCTGTGCCGTCCGCGCAGCGTTCCCGCCTTCTCGCTGGCTTGGTCTGCGGGGGCTGGCGCCACAGTGCGACCCTCCGCCGGCTTTTCCAGCCTGCTGCCGCCTCCATTCCCGGGTCGGCTCTAATGAGGTTCATTTTGTCCCTCGCGCGTGCATTGCGGCGTTGGCCTATGTGCCTTCGTTGCGAATCGTCTCGCGTTGCGCCCCTGTCGAGTTCGACCCGCTCTCTGGAATCGTCCTTGGAGCCGCAGATCAAACAAGTATCCCCATTAGTTAGTTGCGTAGCCCGCTTTGACCTGACTCGCCGCTGGCGCGCTCGCCCGCGGCCGCTGACTAAAAAATACCCCATTAGCTCTTGCATTCAAGTCACCAGCAGCTTGCAGACCCTGGCAGTCGGCCACCCTGGCAGTCAGCCCCTTTGCAGCTCGTTGCATGCGTGCACCCCTGGCAGCGCAGCCACTCTGGCAGCCGCAGCCTGCTCCTCTCCACTCGCCGGCCTGGCCGCTGAGGTGCCGCGTGAGGCTTCGGCCCATTGGCTTCCGGTTAACTCGTCTGTGCGCGGCCCGCTCTGGCTGGACACGCCGCTGGCGCCTTCGCCTGCGGCCGCCGACGAAAAGAATATCCCCATCAGTCCATGCGGAAACCTTTCCCACGAGAGTTGTCGGGAACGGGGACGAAGCGACGCGCGCAGCGAGGCAGAACGGGCAGCCAGGGTGAACGGAAAAATCCCGTGGAGGAAGGAGGGCGGTCGTGGACGGTCTCTTCGGGCCATGCCTGGGGCCCGCGGCGGGGCGAGGAGCAGGAGGAGGAGGAGGAGGAGGAGGGGGAGGACGAGGAGCAGAAGGAGGAAAAGGAGGGGGAGGAAGAGGAGGAGGAGGACGAGGAGTATACAAGAGAGAGGAAGTGGAGGAAAAAGGAAAAGGAGGAGAAGGGAGGCGGAGGATGGAGGGAGGAAGGGAGGAGGAGGGAGGAGGAAAAAGACGAGACGACGAGTAAATACAGAAGGATGGAGAGGAGGATGAGGAGGAGGAGGAGGAGGAGGAGGAGGAGGAGGAGGAGGAGGAGGACGAGGAAGTT
>CAUYUJ010004016.1:0-15000 GCA_963575745.1 Prorocentrum cordatum
CATGCCAGGGCGGGCCTGGACGCGGCGGCCCGATCGGCCTGCTGCTCCAGCTGCTGCCGCTTCTGCCTCGGCAGTTCCCCCCACAAGCACCGTCATTAACACGTAATCATCAGAGACATCAGCACAATCATAACAACCCATCATCATCAGCATCAGCATCGGCATCAGCATCAGCATCAGCATCAGCGTCAGCATCAGCATCAGCATCAGCATCAGCATCCGCATCCGCATCATCATCATCATCATCAGCATCATCATCATCATCATCATCATCATCATCATCATCATCATCATCATCATCATCAGCAGCAGCAGCAGCAGCAGCAGAGTCAGCATCAGCATCATCAGCAACAGCATCAGCGTCAGCATCGTCATCATCATCATCATCATCATCATCATCATCATCATCATCATCATCATCATCATCATCATCATCAATCATCATCATCATCATCATCATCATCATCATCATCATCATCATCATCATCATCATCATCATCATCGACATCATCATCATCATCAGCAGCAACATCATCATCATCATCACCACCACCACCATCAGCAGCAGCATCAGCACCATAATCATCATCATCAGCAGCAGCAGCAGCATAAGCTTCATCATAACCATCATCATCATCATCATCATCAGCATTATCAGCATCATCATCGCCACCACCACCACCACCACCACCAGCATCAGCATCATCATCATCATCATCATCATCATCATCATCATCAGCATCAGCATCAGCATCATCATCATCATCATCATCATCATCATCATCATCATCATCATCATAAGAATCAGCATCAGCAGCAGCAGCATCACAAACACAGAAAGACTTATCTGCGCCATCACCATCAGCACCAGCATCATCATCAACAACATGTGCATCATCATCATCATAATCATCATCATCATCATCATCATCATCATCATCATCATCAAAATCATCATCACCATCGCCATCAGCAGCAGCATCAGCACCATCATCATCCTCATCCTCCACCTCCACCTCCTCCTTCTCATCATCACAAACACAGTCATCATCCTCATCATGAGCATCATCAGCAGCAACATCATCCTCGTAATCATGATCGTCGTCGTAATCATGATCCTCCTCCTCATCATCATCAGCATCGTCATCATCATCGTCATCCTCATCCTCATCCTCATCCTCATCATCGTCATCATCATCATCATCAGCATCATCATCACATCATCAGCATCATCATCAGCATCATCATCATCAGCACCATTATCATCACCAGTACCACCACCATCACCATCAACATCACCATCACGAGCAGCAGCATCATCGTGATCATCCGTAGCCGATGTGGCTCAAAACGAGCGGCGCTGTGGGGGGGGATGATGGGCTTGAGCGTCCCTGGCGGCTCGGGCACACCTTCTGCTCGGCGGCACCTTTTGGATCGAAGCGGCGGCCGTGGCCACGGCGCAGCGGCTACACGGCAGGCGGTGCGAGTTGGGCACCAACGCGGCAAGACAGAGGCCGGGAGAGAAGAAAAGGAAAGGGGAAACCAAAAGGTACCGTTATGAGGAAAATCCTGAATGCATCACGCGGCACCTTGAGACCCGATTTACGTCGGATCCACGTCGAAATTACGTCGGGTTCACGTCAGACTACGCCGTCGGAATTACGTCGGATTCACGTCGGACTGACGCCAAAGCATCGCCGCGCAAGCGTCGACCCATGGCTTACGAAGCTCGCGTGGACTAGATCATACACATATTACGCGCCGCGCGAGGCCTCCAGGATTGTCCTCAGAAATACCGAAACTGCTACTTCCCGGACCTATCCTGGGGTGCATTCTGACCAGGATTCCAATGCGAATCCAGCCATGGCGACGAGGGCCTCCTAAAAGGCGAAAACGAGGCCAGGGCAGCGGAATCGTGATCATTCCTCCTCTGAGGAAAGGGAGGTAAGGCCGCGGACCCCGATTATCGGCACTTCGTCCCGCGTCGTTCTTTTCACAGCCGCAAGGACCGAGATACGGCCCCCACCCCCAGACACCGAAAATGGTGAGACCCCCAGGGAGATACACGGCCAACAACAAAAACATTAAAACCACGAGCGGCAAATATCCGCCGGCCCCCTTGTGGGGCCATCAGGCTGCGAGGCTTCGGTTTCAGTAACCTGCACCAGTTCCAGTTTCCAGTCCTCAAATGTTACAATCCTGCTTTCTGCTTTCTACTGTAAATTGTTGAAGTCCGCGCGAGGGGGGGGAGCCGAAAAGCGTCCAGATACCTTCCCCGAATCGGGTGATCAGAATTCCTGCGGGGCCGTTGGACACGAAAAAAATACACGAGATTCGCACTCCCAACGCAATACCCCCTCACAATTTACACTGTATTCGCATCCCAGAGGCCACGATCCATCGTAAATTACGCCACATTCGCGTCCCCGAAGCCACGATCCCGTGTAAAATGCATCATATCCGGGCCCCCGAGGCCACGATCTCCCACAAATTGATCTGCATTCGCACCTCTGGGGCCACGATCCCACATACAGTACTCCACAATATCGCCCTCGAGGCCACGATCCCTTGTAAATTACGCTACATTCGCGCCCCCAAAGCCAATAACCGTCGCAAAATAAGCAAATCTTGCGTCCGCGGAACAACAGATTCTCGAGAAATTACACGATGATCGCGTTCCCGAGGCAACAAACCATCGCAAATGACTTAAGTGGTGCGTCCCCGAAGCAACGAACCCTCGTAAATTACGAAAGATTCGCGTCCCCGAAGCCAGAATCCGTTGTAAATTATTCCATATTCGCGCCCCCGACGTCACAAACCCTCGCAGATTGCTCAATAGTCGTCCCCGAAGCCAAGACTCCCTCGTATATTACATAATATTCACGTCCCCGAGGCTACAAACCCCTTCAATGTGCTACATTATTGCGTGCCCGAGGAAACAAACCCTTGTGAAGTATCACATGTTCGCGTCCACATGGCCATAAAACCTCGCAACTTGGGACATATTCGTATTGCCGAGGCCAAGAGTGCTCCGAGGCGCCCGAAGATGGTTCCAAGACGGCCCAAGAGGGCCCCAAGAGGCCCCAAGAGCGTTCCAAGAGGCCTCCCGAGAGAGCCCCAAGAGGCCAACATCGTCGATGAAACAAAAAAGTTGTTGAAGGAATTTGGGGTTCTCGCATTTTCGGCTTTCCGACGCTCCTAGATGGCTCAAGAAGCTCCCAAAACCGCCCCAAGACAGCCTAAGACGCCTCCAAGAGGGCCCCAAGACGGCCCGAGAGGGCTCCAAGATGGCCCAAGAAGCGCTTCGGGAAGCCCCGAGAAGCCCCCAGGATGCCCGAAGAGGCCCCAAGAGGCGCCCCGCTCAACACCAAAAGAAGGCCCCAAGAGGCCCAAAAGATACCCGATGAGGCCCCATGAAGCCCCCAAGAGACGCCGAAACCGCTTTCAAGAGGCCTCCGAGAGGCTCCCCACGACACCCCCCAACACATATAGACCCACAACCCAGACACGGTGGTGGGATGGGCCGAAGGCCACTAGGATCCGCCCTCCCCTTTTGATTTATCAAAGGGGTGCCTGGCCTGCCGGATGGTATGGTTTTTGGTTTTGGTTGTTTTTCCAAAATAACTCCCCCTGGGGCTTCGGCCCGTCCCGCCGGGGTCCCGGGAGGCTCTTCCGGAGGTGGTTGCCGTGGGCTTTCCTGCGCCAAACGGCTCCAAGATGGCCCAAGATGGCGTCCAAGATGCTTTCAAGACGGCCAAGATGGCCTCCAAGACGGCTAAGATGGCCCCAAGATGCCTCCAAGACGGCCCAAGATGCACCCAAGACGGCCTAAGATGGTCTCAAGCTGGCCCAAGACCGCCCAAGAGGCCCCGAAGAGGCATCCAAGACGGCCCAAGAGGCCTCGAAGAGGTCCTCTAGGAGGGCCCGAAGAGGCCAAAATCATTGATTTTCCCTTAGTTTTTGAAGGATAGAGGAATTTGCTTCTTCTCGGCAGTCCGACGGCTCAAGACGGCCGAAGAGGCCCCCAAGATCGCCCAAGAGGCCCCCAAGAGGGCCCCATGACGGCCCAAGTGGCCTCCAAGACGGCCCCAAGAGGGCCCCAAGACGACCCAAGAGGCCTCCAACACGCCCCAGATGGCCTCCAAGACGCCCAAGATGGCCTCCAAGACGGCCCCGAAGACCCCCAAGAGGGCCCCAAGTCGGCCCAGAAAGGCCCCCAAGACGGCTCCCGACGGCGTCAGACGTGGCAGAAACCAACCAAGATGGCCGAAGTTAGCTCGAAGCTGGCCCAAGACGGCCCAAGAGGCCTCCAAGAGGGCTCCAAGAGGGCCTCCAGCAGAAGCCCCGCCGCCTTTTTAGCAACGCTCAAACAGAGAAACAGCACAAAAAACGTTACAGTAAAACCGACAAAACACAATAACACTCGATCTTCCACGAACACGCACACGCGTCAACGAAAACTGGCACCGCTTCGCCGTTCTCGTCGGTTTGATCTACGGTCAAACCAACACTCTGGCCACACAAGGACAACACACCTCTCTCGCTTCCCCCCTCGCTGGATTCACCGCCGATGGGAGGGTGTGGGGAAGGCGCCTTGCGCTTCTCCCGCCCACGGAGGCGTCCGACCGCGGACCGGCGCGCGGGAGCGGCCCCAGGGGGTGAGCATCGTTTCGCCGATCCCTATCCTCACGGGCGTGGCCTGGGCCCCACTGGCCGACTTATCCCCCTGGATGGGGGTATAGGCTCTTTTCCTTCGAGTTTCGAGGGGCATCTCCCCAACAACGGGTGGTGGGATGGTGGGGACCTGGACGGGGATGGAGAAGGGGAGAGGGACCCGCTGAACGATGCGGAGGGTCAGCCCCAGCCCATCTCCGACCGGAGCGCGGCCATCTGCTCCTGCAGCAGCGCCCAGTGCCCCATCTCCCGCTCCAGCGGCGGCGCGCTGGACAGCCCGAGCAGCACGTCCAGGTACATCTGCCTGTGCAGCCTCAGCACTGCCTCCCTGTGGCGCAGCAGCATCCCCGCCGCCGCGGCAACGTGGTCGTCCGCCACCGCGGAGAACTCCTCCGCGTCGGAAGGCAGACCGCGCCACGTCGCCGCGCGCCGCCGCAGCTCGCGGGCGTCGGCAGCTGCGGTCAGCGGGCGAAAAACGGCACAGCAGCAGCTTTTCTGAAGAGGCCCTGGGACACACAAATAAACAGACACAGACAACCTGCTTCCCCATACTTCCCCCCATGTTCGGGGTTTCTGTCTTTCCCCCCCACCACTCCCCATACTTTCCCAATTTTCTTCTGGGGGATCCACGACTACTTGCCTCTGTGTGTTTCTCTCCCTCCTGAACTCTTGCGCCGCCGGGGACGCCTGCCCCAAGCAGGAGGGCGGCCGGAAAAAACACGCCTGCCCCGGAGGCGGCACGTCGGGGCACAGACTCGCCGGCGGCCGCCACGCGGGCAGGCCCCCCCCCCGACGGCCAGAAACAAGAAGGCGCCCCCACGACACTGGACACCCAAACAGTCCTATCATCGAATGAGAAATGTGTTTAAACTGTCGGGGGAAAAAATGTCCTGGAAATGTCTAAAAGCATGTTTCTTACACTTTTCAACAGTTCTAGCACATGTTCTAGACATCTGGAAGAATCATTTGGCAGCACGCTTCCTCTCCATGGTGATCGTCCTCCAGAGACCGTGTGCCGCTCTTCTCCCGCTCCTGCGGGCGCGCTCACGGCGCCCTCGAGGAAGCCCAGCGGCAGGGGCGACTGGAGCGCGCTGTACCTCTCCCAGGACATGCCCGCGGTCGAGGCCGCTTCCTCGGGCGCGTCGGCCAGACCAGCGTGCAGGCGAGCCCCGCGCTGCGCGGCCGCCCAGAGCAGGCGGTAGGACAGGCCCCAGATGGGCTGCGTGAGAGTCGACCCTCACAAGAGACTGGCTGCCCATGCTGGACCCAGGCCCAGGGACACACGAACAAGCACACACAAGTCCGAAGATTCCCCATCTTTTCTCATGTTCTCTGGATTATCGTCTGCCCCCCTTCTTCCCATACTTTCCCATATGTTCCTGGGAATCGAGCATTGCTTGTGTCTGTCTTTTTCCCCTACTGGCATACACTGGCAAACCTCTGTCGCTGTATGGTTGGCTGTGATCCAAGACTGCATCGCAGGGCGGGGGGGGGGGAAGGGCATGCCACTCCTTGACAAAGAACCTTGCCCCGATTTGGGGTCGCCGCGATCGCCGCGGCGTCCTCCATGATCGACCCGGAGGCTCGGTTCGGGGCCGGATATCACGCAACGATGAGGGAGTCCACGTTCACGGTGATGTGCACAGAAGGGTCCAGCGCGGCCGGGCCATCTTCCCGCGAGCGACCGCAGCTGGCGGTGCACACGGTGGACGTCTCGTGCGGGAAGCCAAGGGGCACATATAGGAGGTCGCCTGGCAGCAGCGTGACGTCCAGCAGCGGCCCGCCCAGCGAATCCCGGCAGATGGCGTCGCCGTCCTTGCCGCGCCGAAGCGGGTCCGCCTCGCCCACGGGCGTGGGCGCGTAGACCGTCCAGCGCTTGCGGCCCGACGTCTGCAGCACCAGCACGTCCTGGCGGTCGGTGTGGGGCGGCACCGACACGGCACGGCCCGGGTCGGACATGTAGACGTTGCAGGTCGTGGGCCAGCCGAGCGCGTCCGTCGCCGCCAGGCAGAGCTCCGCCAGGCTGGGCTTAGGTCGGGCATGTCCTCCTATAGGCGGATCTTGGCAGAACGAGGAAGAAGAGCCAAAGCAGGCTCAAAACCAGCCAGACCTGTCAGAAACATCGCCCCCCGAAGGCTTGGATACTCCCCCCTGCAAAACGGACACGCCCGACCCGAGGCTGGGCATATACATCCCCGCGTTGTTGGCGTACGCGGTCGACTCGGCCAGCACCCGCTCCAGGCTGCCCCCGAGCGGCGCGGAGGCCCAGTCGCCCCGGCCGCTGAGCGAGGCGCGGCCCGCGGGCATGAGGCCCCCGTCGACGAGGGGGGCCACGTCGGCCAGGGCGGTGTGTCCGGCCAGCAGGGGCTCGCTGCGCAGGCCCGGGCGCCGACGGGGGCGTCCCCGGCCCAGGCTCTCCCCCCCCCCCTTCCCCTCCCTTTTCCCTCCAATCCCCTCCTGCTCCTCCTCCTCCTCCTCCTCCTCCTCCTCCTCCTCCTCCTCCGTAGCCATTTTGGCTCAAGCCATTTTGGCTCAAGGTTTTGGTTTCCCCTGGGAACAAAGTGGATACCGCTAGTCCGCGGCCAGCTTTCGTCTTTCGCCTGGTTCGCCCCAGGCAGAGCGCCGTGCGGTCCGCCCCGCACGGCCCAGCCCCACTTTGCTCACCATTACGGCCGGCCCATGGCACCACCTGCCAGGCAGGAAGCGGTTCTCCTGGGACCGAGGTACCCTGTCTGGGGGTGCGGCCGCTGTGGAGCGGCCCAGAATTGGGCGAGTCGAGTGGTGTGTCAGTGCGGCAATCCAGCCCCGTCCAGGATTGTTCAACGAGCAAAAGAGAATGCAGCAGCTTGGGCGCAGAACGGACCCTCGCATGCAAAGTCAAAAGGTAAAAGTGGTAATGGATCGAAGGGCAAGGGTAGCGACGGCGGCGTTGACAACGGAAAGCTCCAGCGGCTCGAGAACCAGCTGGCACAGGTGCTCAAGGCCGTGCAGTCAGGCACCACGCCAGCGGCACCTGGTGCAGCAGTCAAGTCTTCTGGCACGGGAGGCAAGCCGCCATGGCATATTTCTGAGCCGCCCACAGCTGGAGGCACAGACGCACAGGCTGAGGAGAAGGCCGACAACGGTGCCAAGCGAGATGCCATCATGCAAGAGATCTATGAGTTGGAAGATGTGCTTAAGCGACTCCGCTGCAACAACGGTAATGAATGCATCAAGACCCCGATTGAAGAGCGGCTCAAAGATCTTCGCAACCAGCACAAGCAGCTGCGATCCCCTACGACTGCACACAGACGGGCAGCGCAGGACCTCAGTCGGGCACGTACATCGTTGCAGAAGATGCAAGATGAGCTTAGAGAAAAGCAGAAGCAGATTGAAGGACTTCGTGAGTCGATCGCGAAAAGACAGGATGAGATTGTGGCAAAGCAAAGGGAAGTGGAGGCGCTGGAGGTCGAATTTGCTGAAACGGCTAAGCATGTCACGACCTCGACCGAGGATGCGAAGCAGGCGCCCGACCTCTCGCAGCTCTTTGATTTTGGGTCCGAGCCAGACGAGGTTCCCAAAGAGCTCATCCCTTTCCTCGAGAGCCCTGAGTGGAAGATGCTCCAGTCTTTACTCACGCAGAGGGCTTCTAAGTTGCCCACTAAGATGGATGTTGACGGTGATGGTGATGGTAAGCCTACTGATAATGCCGCTGCAGCCGAGCCTGGCGATGATGGACAAGCTGCAGGGGAGAAGCGCATGTATGAGGACCTCACCGAACCAGAACACGAGATTTTGTTCTCCCTGGCAGGAGATAAAGAGCAGTTTCGACAAAAGCTTGCCGAGTTCTCCGTCAAGCGTGCAAAAGTCAGTTCCAGTTCCTAACGCTTTCTGTTTGCGGCGATGGCTGTGGGGGCTGTCTGGCAGGAGTTCGTCTTCGGCGTCCTGCAGTGCTACGGCATCCCCGTCGTCCACGTTGCGGCCTGACCCTGAGACGGCTGAGACCCTTGGCTGGACGACACCCCCAACGCAGCTGCAGGTTCAGGCTTGCAGTGGGCGAGGAGAGGGATCCCAGCCTAGGGAATCGCTGGAGGGAAGGCCCACCTGTTCGTCTACTGCTACGAGGGCAACAAGTTCTACGGTATTAACTTCTTCGTGTACGCTGGCATCCGAGTGCGGCGTCGTCTGTTCTGAGGATCCGACAGTGCGCGATCCCAAGTTTGATTTTCCCCGAGTGAGTGGTTTCAAGTTATCTCATCATGGAACAGTTCCTGCAGCAGACGCCGAACACGATGATACGTTCCATGAGTTCGAATCGTTCAACGCTAACGGTGGGAAACGCACAGTGAAGAAGAGGCTCGAGAAGAGTTCGGCGAAAGTGATTTTGATGCAAGAGATCGGACATCTTGAAGCGGATCTTGAAGCTCTTGACTCCTGGTGCGCTGCGCGAGGTTGGTCAATGCGAGCTCTTTCGCCGAAAGCAACGGCAGGTCACAACACTGGAGCTGGTGTCGCTGTGTTTGTTCGGACTGGAGTCGGACTTCGACCACCTGCAGTCGGAGCTGAGTGTCTCTTCCCAGCCCGACTACAACGAGTCGAGGTCGACCTACCAGGCTGGCCCGCCATCACGGTGTTCAACCTCTACCTCCACCCGCAGGTAGGCCCTAGCGGGCCTAATGCCCCCATCCTCGCTGAGCTAGGCAGAATGATGCAAACGGTTTCTGGACCTGCTTTTTGTGCAGGCGATTGGAACCTGACCCCAGAAGCTTTGGAGGCGTCGGAGTTTCCTGTCCTGGCGGATTTGTGTGTGCTGGCGCCTGCGGTGCCAACTTGTCGAGGGGGGACAGGTTCCAGCATCATTGATTTTTACTGTTTGAATGACACCTTAATGCGAGGTTTTAAGAAGCTAACGGTCGATATGCGCTGGACGGTTAAGCCTCATCGGCCTATCCGTCTAGCCATCTCAGATAACGGGTTTAAACTCAAACATTTAGTTTACTCAGTTACCCCTGCGCTGCCCAAAGAGTTCCCGATAGGCCCTGCTCCTCAACCACCGACCTGGTCCATCGAGCAACGTCTAGCCCAGGATGCCTGCGAGGCTGCTTCGGATTCTTCAGTTGCTCCGAGCGTGGCCTGGGCCATGCTTTCGAATGCCTGGGGTCGTTTCGCCACTACAGCGGCCAGATACCTCGGTGAGAGGGCAGGGCAGCCTTTGAAGAACCCAGGGGCTTTCGGGCGATGTTTAAAAGCGCGGTGGGTCGAAGTTTGTTGTACGACTAAGACCTCCAGTGATGTGCAAGCGATCGCCGACGGCTGGAAGTGGCTCCAAAATGCTGTTGGTCAGGTCCTGGTCTTCTCCCGCGTGGCCGACACGGCTCAAAATCAGATGATGCTTGCACAAGAGGTCTCAAGCTTTTTAGTTGATGAATTCCCAGGCCTGGGGTTGAGTGCTCGCCTTGAGCGGTCCGTTCAAGTGGCGAGAGGTTTAGTCAGCACTGAGGAAATAGACTCCGAGGCGCTGCAAAGTTTTTTAGACGATATAGACTCAGATGTCGAGTTTGCAGCTAAAGGAGAAAGTAAGGAACAGAGAGACTCGTGGCACGACTGGTGCGTGGCCGCTCGAGCAGCAGGGTCGCGAGGCTTTCACAAGATCACTGCTGTCCGCCAGGTCCGAGCTGCTACGATCGTGCAAGGCCCGAATGGACCCACTGCGGACACCATCAGTATTGTGCAGAACGAGGTATCGCTGTATAAGAAACTCTGGGGTGCGACGTCGGAGCCTCCTCGGGCGTGGATCCCTGATCGGTCGTCTTGTGAACGAGCTTCTGTTACAGCGATACGAGAGGTAGGACGCACTTTTTCGCGCAGTACCTCCAGCAGTCTTGATCATTTTCACCCGCGTTTTGTGTTGGCCCTGGACGATTCAGGACTTGAGGTTTTAAGTTCTCTTTGGCAGGCCTGCGAGGCCATCGGTTTGCTCCCTCGGCAACTTTTGTGGGTGGTCCAACCCATGCTCCCAAAACCCAAAGGGGGAAACCGTCTCATAGTGCTTTACGCTGGCATGTACCGTGTTTGGCAAAGACTGCGGCGCCCACTGCTGACGGAAGTGAATCGTCTGGTCGATCGTCGTTACTGGGGGGCGTCGAAAGGTCGTTCAGCAGTGGATTGCGCCTGGCTCCAGGCAGCGCGCAGTGAGAGCGATGCCGAGCAGAATAAGCACAGCGTTTTAATAGTGGCCGATTTTTCGAAGTATTACGAAACGATTCCCCTAGAAGCTCTCAGGGACAAGTTTTTGAGGTTCAACGTGCCGCTTAGTTTCCTGAAACTGGTTTATAATGTTTGGAAGGGCCCACGACTCTTGCGGCTAGGTCAGCACCATGCCCAGAGTGTGCTCTTCGCAGAAGGAGGGCTGCCCGCGGGAGATGTCTTTAACGATATCTCGATCAAGATACACGCGGTTCGGGAATTCGATTCCTTCCTAGTCAGGCAGCCTTTTATCGGTTTTCTCAGCTATATAGATGACAGTGCCATCGGAATAGCTAGCAGTGACAGGCAGATAGCCAAGTCTATGGCCGTCTCAGCAGGTAGAGATTTCAAACTTTGTGCGCAAGAGCTTCAGGCCAAGCTGAATGATAAGATAGCGGTAATTTCCAGTACAGACGGCCTAGCCAGAGAGGTTTGTAAAGAATTACGTTTCCCTCGAGAGGCTGCACTAACGAGTGTTGCGTATCTCGGGGTAGATCAGTCTGGAGCCTCTCAACGTACTAGGCCGCATGCCAGGGATAAGCAGCGAACACGATTTTCCAAGATGCGTTTCAGGCTCAGGAAGCACAAGCGACTTGCGCGTACAGTAGCAGGTTGCACTAGGAAGTCCTTTCAGCGAGTTTTGAAGACTGGTGTCTCCACGGGTGCTGCCTTCGGCACCGAGGTCCTGGGCCTAAACAATCTGGAATGGTTTAACTTTCGTCGGCTCCAAAGCCGAGTGCATTCCCCCCAGCATGGAGGAACAAGTTTAAGTGCAAAAACGGTTCTTTTTGGAGATGAGAGTGCGAGGTCGGCGTTAGCTCCCGCGTTGCAGTGGTGTCGTATGTTGTGGCTGGCTCAGTCTAACGCCGACCGAGCACTTGTCTCCACGCATGATTTGTGTAGAATGTGGCGAGAAGCCAAAGCTAGCAGTCCCCGATCCTGGAATGCGAGCAAAGGGCCCCTCTCGAGAGCGAGGCTCGCAGCTTGTCGTGCAGGATGGGATGCACCCGATCCGCTCCTCTGGACAGACCACAACGGTCTACAAGTCAACATCGGTCAGTTGACTCCAGGGTTGCTTTTAGAGTTGCTCGAGGCCGGGCTACAGCGCCAGCATGAACAGGCCTTGGCGCGCAAGCTTGGCTTTAAGCAGGCGCACTGTGCGACGTTTGACCTTGTGCGCAAGCAGATTTGTGCCTCGAGCAGCAAAAAGTTTACACGATACCAACAGTTTCTGGTTCGGTGTTGTGCCTGCGATGCTCTCTGGACTGAAGAGCGAGCTCGACTCTCGGGGTACACAACCTCGGGCAAATGCAGGTGCGGTAGAGTAGACACGCTGCACCATAGGTTATACACTTGTGATCTGCCAGAGGTCAGAGAGGCCAGAGAAGCAGCTGAGATTCCAGAGTCGTTCATTTCGGCAGGATGCGAGAGCACTGATCCGATTTATACCAGAGGGCTCTTCGTCTTCGATCCCAGTGAGGTTCCCCCCCCGTGTGCGTCGAGTGATTGTTGTGTTGTGGGGGGTGATGGCGAAGAGATCCCTCAGACTCCCGAGCAGGTGGGACAGCTTCTGGGGGAACATCAATTGATGGAGTTAGCCGCAGATGGGTCATGCACGAAGCAAGCGTTGAGATGTCTTCGGAGGGCGGCTTGGGCCATCGCCCTGTTGCGGCCTGAGAGCGAAGATGTCCTGGCTGTCCTTCGAGGCCCCGTGGCTGGCTCCCTCCCCCAGACCCCTGCTTTTGCGGAGCACCTAGCCTATGCATTAGCTGGGCAAGTTTCAGATCGCGAGACCCATGTCGGTTTAGATTGCCTCGCTGTTGTAACCACGGCTCAGAAGACTCTCGAGGCACAGACACGGTCCTCAAATAAGTATGCTGCTGTTCGCCTGTTTGCTCAGTCACTCCCAGGCACGTCGAATATAAGCCTCACGAGGCATGTGAAAGCTCACAGGTCGGATGAGGCCATCTCTGTGTTGCAGGGTGACGAGTTGAGGTATGCTCAGGCGAATAAAGCCGCAGATGTTCATGCCAAAATCGCCTTGACTATGCATGCTCGCCCAGACCCCAGTTTCTTGGAGAAGGTCGAAGAGGCAGAGGTCAAGGCTACCAGGTTTATAAAACTGGCTGCAGCAGTGCTTCCGTGTTTTCAGAATGACAAGAGGTGGTCCAGGCCTCCCCGTAGCAGGCGGCCCCAGGATAAGCGGTGCAGTAGTTTTCATGAATGGGCCTCCACGCCAGTGGGCCTCCAGTGCAAGCAGTGTTTGATTGTTGCGCCTCCTGGGGACTCGCCGCCGATGGACGGCTGCAAGGGCACCCCTGCATTCTTGCGCAAGCTTCTCGGGGATGCCAAGGGTCACCAGGTTGTTGCGGTCCAGGGTTCTGTTGTTGGAGGCGGCTCTCAGATCCCTGGGATCCCCACGAGGCGAGCGGTCCAGCAGTTCCTCTGCGTTCAATGTGGGGGGTGGTCTCAGGGCCGCGGGGCCAAGTTGGGCAAAGTGTGCCTCCCCCCCACTAAGAAGGGGATTGAAATTCTCCAGGCTTTCAGGAAAGGGCTTGGTCCCAATCCACGGCTCCGATCAGCAATCGATCGAGTGGTTCCTTTCAGCCAGGTGGAGATCCAGGCTACCACTCGGGCAGAGGCTCGGGTGGTCACTAGAGTGAGGACGACGGCGGCGGCGGCGGCGACGACCATGACGGCGCCGCAGGAAGATCCCTCGGCGCCGCAGGAGCGCCCCGCTCAGGAGCCGCCGTCCTACGAGCGCCGCCTGTCGGCGCTCATCGACAGGATCAGGGCTAAGGAGGAGGCCAGGCGAGGAACGCCCACGCCTCCCGCCTTGCCCTAACCCGTCTGTCTTTTCCTATTGTGTAGTCATGTGACTTGACCTTATGGCTGTTCTTTCTTTCCTTCCTCCTCCTCCTCCTCCTCCTCCTCCTCCTCCTCCTCCTCCTCCTCCTCCTCCTCCTCCTCCTCCTCCTCCTCCTCCTCCCCCTCCCCCTCCTCCCCCTCCCTCCTCCTCCTCCTCCCCCCCCTCCTCCTCCCCCTCCTCTCCTCCTCCTCCTCCTCCTCCTCCTCCTCCTCCTCCTCCTCCTCCTCCTCATCATCATCATCATCATCATCATCATCATCATCATCATCATCATCATCATCATCATCATCATCATCATCATCATCATCATCATCATCATCATCATCATCATCATCATCATCATCATCATCATCATCATCATCATCATCATCATCATCATCATCATCATCATCATCATCATCATCATCATCATCATCATCATCATCATCATCATCATCATCATCATCATCATCCTCATCCGCATCCTCATCCTCATTATTTTTCTTCGTATGCTTATTATTGTTCTTCTTCATAGCACTCGTACTGATATTATCATTATTAATATCATGATCATTCGTCGTGTTCCGACGGTTGCTATTATTGTTCGTCTTACTCGTCTTCTCATTGTTATTGATAGTAATATTCAAATTGTTCTTATATGTGATGAGCGTCTTCTTCTGTTTTGAATGTTTCTTCTCATTCTTCCTATTCGTAGTAGTATTATAAGTACTAATCTCAGTATTCGAAAAAGCCAGCGCACCGAAGGCCGAGCACCCAAGGTCACTCTTGCCCTGGGGTCACGTGTTACGTGCGGCCGAGAAGTGGTCCTCGGGGCCCTCGCAGCGGGGGGTCAGCGCTACAACGGTGGCCGGCCAGTCCCCTGTGGTCAATCGGGGGCGCGCTGGCATGGATTAGCGATCCAGGAGGAGGATGGAGGAGGGGGAGGATGGAGGAGGAGGAGGAGGAGGAGGAGGAGGAGGAGGGAGGAAGAGGAGAAGGGAGGAAGAGGAGGAGGAGGAGGAGGAGGACGAGGAGGAGAAAGAGGAGGAAGAGGAGTAGGAGGAGGAGGAGGAGGAGGAGAAAGAGGAGGAGGAGGAGGAGGAGAAGGGAGTAGGGACGCGTGAGGAAGGGACTCGGGATGTGAGAGTGTACTGCATCATCGTTGGAGCATCCTGGGTTTATCGGGGGCGAGCAAACATGGATGAGCGATCCCTGGATTTGGCGCGCGGTCGCCAAATCCATGGATCGGGGGA